>CM030936.1:5083027-5115770 GCA_018136815.1 Isochrysis galbana
GGGGGGAAGACGTCGAGATATAGAGTACCAGGCGTGGATATATGTCACCCCTCAGGAGCCAACGCCCCCCAGGAGCTCTCGGGGGGCCCCGAAAGCTCTCGTCGTCGGGGGGAAATTCTCTCCCTATCGCCAACAGCCCCACCGAGAGCTACCGGGGGACCGAGACAATCCCCCGAGAGCTATTGGGAGATTTTACCTCCCCCGCGGAGCTATCGCGTTTTAAGGTAGCCTGGCCTAGAAGCGGGACGGCAGGTTTATTTCCCGGGGGCGCGGGGGGGGGGGGGGGGGGGCATTCGCGAGCGATGCCAGCGACACCCTCTCCCCGGCGCCACAAGGGAGAGGGAGAGTCAGAGGTCGGAGGTCGGGGACGGGCGAGCAGGCGCGCGGGTGGACGCGGCGTAAGCTCGAATCAAGATATCGAATATATTGAGTCAATATTTTGGGCCCCTTTGGGGCCCCACATATTGAGTCAATATTTAGGGCGCTTGCGCCAAAACCCCGTCCATATTTAGGCGCGCCGGGCCGCCAGGCCGCCGGCCGCGCGGACGCGCGACGCGCTGACGTGCTGACGCGTCCGGACCAACGGAACGCTCAGCAGGCAGCGGCTGACGCCGGCCGCGCGCGCTAGAGCGCCCGGCACATCTCACACTCACAAACATATACGTGATCTACGTACTCAATAATGATGACGATGAATACAATAAGTATGATAATGAAAATGAAATGACACATATAACCGTAATTATTGATGACATATAATCTAGTAGTACAACACACAGGCATATGTAATACAACATATTCGGCGTCATTCATCGTCGGTTACGGTTACTGGCTCCTTAGTACGAGAGCGCTGGTTGAATTGAAGTTGAAGGGATAGCTCTTTGTAGTCGGCGTAAGCACGTTTTTGATCCGAGGCGAACGTGAACGTGCCGTTTAATATTTAATATGTAGAAGACGTGCTCAGGGGGACACCAGTTCGGTGAGCACGAAAGTATTGCCTAATGCTCCGTTATACTAGTATTATAAATATTATCATCATCATATCATCATCACCTTGGTCCTCTCGGAGTCAGCCCAGCGATCGATGATGCCCACGTACTTCTTCTTCTGCGCTGTGTTGGCAGCCCAGCTGACTGACCAAGACTCAAGACTCGGCGTTGATGTCGAGGACGACGCCCTTCACATTCTTGTGGCTCTGGAGTCTAGAGGATAGCTTTGATCTCGGAGAAGGTCTGCGAGCTGCGAGGCGCAAGGAGTGCATGGGAGTGGTCAGATTGGTCATTCCTATGCTAGCGCTCGCTCAGCTCAATGATTGAGATTGAGGCCTTGAGGCCTAGATTCTTCAGCTGGGCTCCAACTCACAGCGCGCGCGCACTTGTGCCGGCATCGTGCGCGTCGGCGTGGATTGGTTTGACGATGAGGAGTAAGGTTGTGAATAGGTTTTGTTTTGAGCTAACATGTTTGAACCTAATAGCACTATTACTGATAGTGCATTTCGGCTAACATGTTAGAACCTAATAGTGCCCTTTGGGTAACATGTTAGAACCCAATAGCTCATTTCCGCTGCCTATTAACACTATTAATCCTAATATCTAGATATTAGGGGACCTTGCTTGAGCTGCCTATTACTATTAGCACTATTATTCGTACTATCTAGATCTAGATATTTGATATTTGAGGATCTTGATTGGTGTTCTCTCACCAAAGCCAGATTATTGATTTCTCTGCTCCATATAAACCTTAAACCTTCAAGGTCCTTCGGCTAGCATATATACATACTACCTCCGTTCCAAAACTCAGGTTCTTCTTAGTTTTTCCTTTATTTATATCTCTCCTAAGCCTCGCAGAAATAAGTCTGCACCTTCACAAGAACCTTGCGGGTACATGCTGGCTTCATGGGACAGTCGAGGGGGGGCCTGCACTTCTCGAAAACACAATGAAACGAGCGATTTTCTAATATGGATGGAGGTGGAAATCGGCCGGCGGGAGCGATTGGCAGCCGGAGACATTTGGTCTCATAAATAAAGGCTGCTCCATCTTGGGGATCTTGATGTCCGGGATCGGCTCCAATTGGAAGATGGCGGAGTGGATGGGTGCTGCAACTCCCTTCGGAGCGACGCGGCATACTGGTTCTGCGATTGATGACATGACAGTTGAGTCGCTGAAGCGCCACGGCATCCAATGGCGCCAGGGTGCCCAACACTGACACCTCCGTTCTTCTAGCGAAAAAGGTGATGCTACACGCCTACCTACTAGTCCTAGGTTACCATGTCACTGACACCACGCCGCCCTTACATCCCCTCTCTCCACTTCCTCCCTTTCCCCCCTTCATTCCTTTGTCTTCGGTTTCCGGGGTCCGACTCTGGTGCACTACCAAGAGCCTGGTTCGGAGTGCGGGTTTGGGGCAGGCCTGTTGAATATAATGCCATCTTTTGGGAGTTTCTGGGGAGGTTACGCTGGGTTTTTTCTTGAGGTCTGGATGCGGTGTAGCCGCGTCTTACGCGAGTTGGGTGCTCCCGAGTTATATTGTTCATTTGTCTAGTTCTCTGGAGCACTCTACGATGTGTGCCGCCCCCAGCTTGGAGGCGAGTGCGATAAGTTCTGTGCTGGGTGTTAGATGTTTGTTGTCGTCGACAGTGTATACTAAGGGGTGAAAGTTATTTGTGTCTATCCTTTTTTCGGCTGCCTGCCCATTCCCGCTTGGGCGGTTCTAGCCGAGTCTGTCGTGTGGGCAAAGAGTAGTGCTTTGCTCAGAATTGTATACCTTTCTAGTATTCTTACCAATACCGACTCTTTTGAGAATGTGATGCCGTCGTAGTGGATTCTGTAGAAGTCCGTTATGATGTATCTCCACGCTAGCGTGTATAAGGTGTATATCGCTTTCGGGGCGTTGCCCTCCGGGTATACGGGGGGGGAGAGTGAGTACGAGTGCTGGCCCGAGTGGGCCAGGGAGTGCGAGTCTCGACCCGCGCCCACAGGGGGTCTGGGTCAGAGTGTTGAGTGCTCCGCCCATGCCAGGCCAGGAGGCAGGGCATGAGAGTGACTGACGGGCGCCCCCGGAGGGAAGTTAGTGCCCGGTGTAGGGGGGCGCAGCTGCGACCGCCCCCATTGCCTTCTATTTTCTATTTTAACAATAGGTTGCGCTTCGCTGCTAGCGGCCCGGGGCCTTCACACGCGTAAAGACAGGCGTGCATGATGCTCCAAAGAACCCTCTTTATGATTAAGCATTTGAGTTCTAGCCGCACAGGTGTGCATGAACATATACACGACTACCACAGGCCACAACCACAAGCCGTTCAAGCTTGTCGTACTGCTTTCCGGCTTCCGGCCTTTTTTTCGATCTCAGCCGCACACCTGCAGTTGTCGCACCATCGACCACAAGTTTGCCGCCAAACTTCAGCAACTCTTGTGTGGTGTCTGGGACGCGGATATTGCGTACAAACTGCTCCAACGAAATCATCACATCGGATGGCAAAGAACGCACCTTCAGCGCACTCGAACTGGAGCTTGCCTCGCCCTCGTACTTACCTTCAACAACCGAGTCAAGCATTTGAGAACTCGTCCTTGGTCGGTGCCAGGCCCGGTTTTTTCTTGAATTTGCCGCGGAGCGCCTTCATCAGCCCCTCCGTCCTCTTGAAGTGCTGGCCCTCCGGCATCGCGCAATACTCCGTCGTTGTCGTCGGCAAAGTGACCGGTGTACGCTTCATCATCTGCTCGTGTCGAGGCTAGGATCGCAGGTTGTCACTTGGCCACGACGAGCTCCGTCTTGCCGGTCTGCATCAGATGAAAGAGGAGCCCCAACTACTCGGTCTCGGTCGGGGCAACGCCATTTTGCTAGTAGAATTCTCTGGCACGGGCACTTGACAGCCCCTATCCGTGCGCAACCTTGCGGCTACGCCAGCATTGCCTCCGCCTATATACGTAGAACGCGACAATTGCGGCGATGATGATGATGAGCACAATTGGAAGTGTCACGCCCACAACGATGAGATGCGTGGCGGCCGTGGCGACTCCAAAAGAGACAGCGATCAACGGAGAGTCCGGCGGGCTTGGCGGCGGCATCGGGGGTACAGGGGGCGACGGCGGGGAGGGAGGGGAGGGTGGAGGGCTAGGAGGACTCGGAGGGGGTGGCGGGCTCGGGGGCGAGGGTGGGGATGGAGGCTCGTAGGTGACCACGGCCGCTACGCCTGTAGGTTGGAACTCGTGGACAGTCCTTGCGCTCTCCTCGTCCCACGGCCCCTCGGACCAGCATAGTGTGTACGTCGCTGACGAGCCCTCCGAGATGTTCAGCCGGAAGGAGGTTTGGAGTTGCGAGTTCAATATGCCGCCGTGAGTGTAGTCGAGGGCAGCCGTGCTTGTGGGCTCGCACCGGGAGCTCAACGACCACTTGACGATGTCTCCTGGCCGTGTAGCATTTGTGAAGGAGAGCCCGGCGGCGGATTGCGCTAAGGCGCGGTGCGAACGAACGCCTCCGAGACGGCCTATGGCCACCCGGATGACCTCCGGCTCGCCCTCCTGCGCATCCCACAAGCGACGTCGCTTGCCGAAAGACTCTGGGAGCGCAGGCGGTAACCTCAGACTTCGTGACGGAAACAACGGTGGCATGGATGGCGGCACGGGTGAGTTCGGGGGAGGTGAGGATGGAGGCATTTGTGGGGGGCCCGGCGGCAAGCTAGGAGGGGGGGGAGGCATCGGTGGTGGTGGTTGGATGATTTCAAGCACGTACCACCTGTTGTTGTCCACTCTTATTTCCAAGTCGGCTCCTTGAGACCACCAGTCCGCACGATGTAGTTGAATCAAGGGTGGAGGGCTGGGTGGGCTGTTGGGTGGTAAGCTGGGTGGGGAGGGAGGTTGAGGGGGCGAGGGCGGGGAAGGGCTGGGTGGCGGCGGTGGTGGACGTGAAGGATCGCCAAAAGGAACGGACGGTGGCAAGGGCGGCGGGCGCGGTGGCGGTGGGGCCGGAGGCGGACTTGGAGGTGGCGGCGATGGTGGTGGGCTTGGAGGGCTCGGTGGGAACGATGGCGGCGGTGGTGACGGCGGAGGCGACGGTGGGGGCGACGGCGGGGGCGGTGATGGAGGGTTGGAAGGCGGTGCGGGTGGCGGGGAAGGCGGTGGTGGCCAGGGCGGTGGCGGCGTGGGCGGCGGGGGAGCAGGTGGAGGATTGGGCGGTGAGGGCGGCGGCGGCGTCGACGGCGGCGTCGACGGCGGGGGGGTCAATGGTGGTTGCGATGGCGGGGACGGGGGCGGTGGAGATGGTGGCGATGGGGGGGGGGGGATGGCGGCGGGGACGGTGGGGGAGGCGAGGGAGGTGGGGACGGTGGGGGAGGCGAGGGAGGCGGTGGCGAGGGTGGGGGTGAGGGCGGGGGCGAGGGAGGGGGCGAGGGAGGGGGTGGAGACGGAGGAAGCGAAGGAGGCGGGGATGGTGGCGGCGGCGAGGGAGGGGGCGACGGTGGTGGCGAGGGGGGTGGAGGCGACGGCGGAGGTAAAGGTGGAGGCGATGGCGGCGGTGGCGATGACGGCGGCGGCGATGGCGGCGGTGGCGATGGCGGCGGTGGTGATGGCGGCGGTGGCGATGGCGGGGGGGGCGATGGCGGGGGGGGCGACGGCGGCGGGGGCGACGGCGGCGGTGGTGACGGCGGCGGTGGTAACGGCGGCGGTGGTGACGGCGGCGGCGGCGATGGCGGCGGGGGCGATGGCGGCGGTGGCGATTGCGGCGGGGGCGATGGCGGTGGAGGCGACGGCGGGGGGGCGATGGCGGGGGGGGCGATGGCGGGGGGGGCGATGGCGGCGGTGGTGACGGCGGCGGTGGTGACGGCGACGGTAGTGACGGCGGCGGTGGAGATGGCGGCGGTGGCGATGGCGAGGGTGGCCGGGGCGGCGGAGAGGGAGATGGCGGCGGTGGCGGGGGCGGCGGAGAGGGCGGTGACGGCGGAGAGGGCGGTTGGGTTTCACTACAGTAACAGAGACGATTCACACTAGGACTGCTGGTGTCGCACGAGGCTGTGAATGACGCTCGGTAATAGCATGTACCGGACGAATGTCTTCCGGGTACTGAATCTGAGGTGGCGTCAATTTGGTAAGACGTACAAGAGCCGTACTGGTTGAGGTTCAACGCTTGATTGTGGGCATTTAAAAACGAAGTTTCCGATGTTATCGACTGCATATTCGTTAAGGAGGTAGCATCGCACGTGCATGTTGCGCTGCAGCGAGCGCCAAATGAACCATATCTCCAGTAGCCAGCGTGCACACTGAGCGCCGTGAAAAGGAGCAGGCCCACGCGGAGCATCCTCAGCAGGATTTAGCAGGCGAAAAGGCTACTAGGGCTCCAGGACGGCGGCAGCTGCAGTGGCGGGAGGGGGGGGGGGGGGGGGGGGTGACTAGGAATGAGGATGATGCGGCCAGCAGAGCGACGGCCGGGGAGAGAAGGCAGGGAAGCACAGTATCGTCAGGCGCCCGGATCGGGTGTGTGAGGGGCGCCCTCTCCTAACCCAATCCACGCCCATCACACATGCCCATCCTGAGCCCAGCGCTCTTCAGACGATGGTGGGAACGTGGGGCGATCGCAGGCCCGAGGGCAGGGGTCGCGTCGGTCCCTCCCCCCGTCCCAGCCCACACATTCCCCCCTCCCTGCTGCTCAGGGAATCGGACCTGGCAGACTTGTGGCAACAGACCTCCTGTGGGGCAACGTAGTGCGGCACACAGGAGGAAGAGAGAGAGAGGGGCGTGCGGCGGGCGCACGAGATGTGATCTCACGCTCCTCCCCCCGCCGCAGATTGAAGCTTACGCTTTGTGTACTAATCTCACGCTCCCCTCCCCCCCCCCCAGATTGAAGCGAACGCTTTGTGTACTAATCTCACGCTCCCCTCCCCCCCCCCCCCTCCCCCGCAGATTGAAGCGAACTCTTTGGCTCTTTGGGCGAGTCACAAGGTCAAAGTCGCTGCACCGACGCGGGGACCGACGGACCGCGGGGGGGGGGGGGGGGGGGAGGGGAAGGGTGTCGAAAGGGCGTCCCCCGCGCGGGGAAAACGCCGCGGGGCACCGTCAGGAAGCTAGACCGCCGAGAGGCCCGCCCGCTTACCCGGCGTTGACCCACTTTGCTCTAACACCTCCATTGGCTAGGGGCAGGAGGAAAAGAGAGAGACGAGGGGCTAATCTAGAAATGTAAGCTGAGTACTGTGGAATTAAGAGCTCGAGAATGGGGCAGAAGGGCGAATCTGGAGCTCTAGACAGCTCTAGACCGCCCATTCTTGTGGCTGCTCGTCCAGATTCGCCCTTCATTCAAGATTCGGCCTGAAAGCTTCAGGCGTGATAGTTGACTCGAGATGAGCGGGAAGCAGCCGGTGTCTAATCTGTCACATCCGCGATCGACCTTTTTGTTTTAGAAGTTGTTTGCGTTTCTATGTCCCCTCCTTGCAGGCTAGTCACCAGTCACCGTCGCAGGATCCTACATTCGCCCTCTTTGCCCTCGCCTCCTTTGTCGCCTCCCTTGTAGCCCGGTCACTCACTCATTTTAACCACTATTTCCCACTTCCCCTGGGTGTCCAAGGATTCCTTAGGGTCCCCCCATACCTGCCCCGCCAGCCGCCTCCCCCCTCCGAACGACCACCTCCCGCCCCACGAAGGGCAATGGCGTCGGTGAGGGACCCCCCTCCCTTCCCCCGCGCGTGGCGGTCTATTTTGGGAGATTGAGGCGGGAGCTCACGAGAGGGAATCAGAGCAGTGATGGGACGTCAGGGACAGGGATCATGTCGTCAGGTTTTGACAACCTAACACCCTATATGTGAAAAACAGAAAACCTGTTTTTCTGTGAAGACCAAAAACAGTGTTTTTCACCGTTTTTCTGAGCCTGGGCCCTAAACCTGGGGCCAGCTGCGCCGGCGCGCCGGTGTGATGACGCGAGACGTGGACCGGGAGGCGCGCGTGGGGTTGGGGTTGATCACCGAGCTCATATTTGGGGCTGTGGGGAGGGGGGCGGGAAGGGGGCGGGTGGAGTGCCTGCGCGCGGGTGAGAGACGCTTGGCGCCTGGCGCCACGCGAGTTCCCGCCCCCCCCCCCCCCAGCGCGCAAAATTTTACAATATCATTTTCTTACGTAAACACCATTTTCTAACGTAAACACTGGCGGCCTGTTTTTCGGGCTGTTTTCGGCTGTTTTTCTGTATATCCCAAAAACAGCTGTTTTTACTGTTTTTCTTGGGCTTGTCGACTGTTTTTCACATGTAGGCCTAACACCTGATATCAGACCTGATATTAGCCTAATATCAGGTATTATAAAGTTAGTAACTATAGTTACAATACTAACGGGAACAGAGAACAGAAACAGAGCTAACAGTCATTTTCGTCCTCTGGCTCCTCCACAACCATCTCTAGCTCCCAAGGCAGCACACGGGACTCCAAATCCTTCAACAAATCCTCCAAGACCAGATTAGTATGGCACCTCGCAAAAGCCTCTCTACTGTGGTTTGGCCCAATCTGTTGCGCTTCTTCGAGTGAATCCAATCCTCGACGGACCAAGAGCGCTCGCACCCTGACGCCGAGCAAGACAGCGCGAGAAGACAACATGCATCCCTGTCGCATTCCGCATTCGCGAATCGACACTCGTTAGGCTTCGCTCTTCTCTCTTCTCTTCGTCGTTCGGTATTTATCGTTATAATTCTCTGCCTTCTCTGGTTCTCGGTCAAAAGCTTCGCTTGGATGCATGGGATCGTGGGTTGTGGAGCGCTCTCTCTCTTTCTCTCGAAAGAGAAGGGACGTTTCCCCACCTTTCTTCCTCCTAGGCGCCTCGCAAATAGGTTTAATTTAGAGGATGCAACTTGAGGTTCCCTTTTTTTTAGCCCCCCACATTGCCTTTTTCTACACCTTATACAATTCTAACCTTCACCACCCCCAAAAATGTGTCGCCTCTTAGCCTTCTCTGCTTGCATATCTCTAAGGGTCCAAGAGCCCGATAGCTCGAACAGCCGGATCCTGCGCTGACCCGCTGTCCCGTTGTCACCATCGCTATCCGCGTCCGAGTCGCAATCGGTCGCGTCACCTGCGCTCGCCCGAGCGCCCGAGCCACTTGCTGAACTCATAGAAAGCACGCCACGAGACGGGTCATAAGGAGCCTCCGCCTTGTCTTGCATCTTCCGAGCAAAAGCCTCAAGCTGTGCCATTTTTGCTTCAGCGGCCGCCAAGCTTCCACGCCGCACGCCCGGCGGCGTCTTCTTAGCCTCGGCAAGGGTGGACGGGCCTGGAGAGGACACGTCCGCGTTGCTCGAGACGCCCCTGTCCCCTGTTCGTCGATTGGTCAACAAAGTGTGAGCGGTCAATGCGCTCTGGGCACAGCCTATTCCCCGCCACAACTACACGCTTCCACGCCTTTATGATGTCGTACTGGTCGCACCATGTGAACCACATCCCGGGGACGCCGAGGCGCTTGGAACCACCCAATATGGATATGAAGTCGGCGAGGGAAAGGGTCTGGAGCTCCCTTCCTTGTGCTGCAAGGTAGGCGTCCTTGTACGCATCCCTAGCCTTGTTGTAGCACCTGTGAAACGAGGAGTTGAACTGGTCTAGGGCTTGGAGGAATCCGGACGTGCCGGATTCCTCCGTGAAAATACGTATGCCGAGCTCGGCCGCTTGACCTGTGGTGGCCTCCAACACCCCGTCGCTAAAACGGGAGGCATGATTATCGAGCAAAAGAACCACAGGTCGCTCAATGGGCGTGCCCCCGGCTGCCACTTCGACCGCGCTCCGCTGATCTATCCAAGCATTCAGCCGCCGTAAATACGTCAAAAACGTTTCCTCCGTTTGCATGCCTTCGGTGGCGTGGACTGGCAGACAAGACCGAGTTTGTCGACGCAATAGGTCGACTCCATCGTCAAAGGTGCACATCCCCAAAGGTGGCTCAACGGCCAAGTCAGAAGTTGCCCACTTCCTCTTCACCACCAGCTGCACGCCGTAGTTCCACCCGGATAGATCCCACGTCATCATCACCGTGATTGACTCCTTGGTGTTGCCCCCCCGCTGCTTGACCGCCTTGCCCTTGCGCTTGGCCACTTTCGCCCGCCGCCCGCGTTGAGGGACGTCCAAGGCCTGCGGGGTCTCGTCCGCATTTAAAACGCGGCGGGTGTCCTTGATAACCTGAGTACATGTGAGCGAGAGGGGGGCATGCTTAGCGCATGTGCACGCGAGTGCTGGGCGGGGGGCGGGGGAGGGGGGCGCATGCTTACCTTGGTCTCAGGGTCCATGACCCCTGCATCGATGAGCTCGGCCTCCAGACCATACTCGCCGTGAAAGTGGTTACGAACAACCTCCTCCGTGTACTTCTTCCCCCTTCGATATTCTTCTGCCCTTGAGCTGCCCTCCTCGATGTCGATACCGTGAGCACGCCACCACGGGAAGATGCGTTGGAAGAACGTATGGGAGAGGTCGAGGTCGGAGTTCACGTGGTTGAGCTCGGGTGTGTTGAGGAGGACTGTGCCCTTGCCGAACTTCTTCGCCCGGTTGAACCTGTGCCGCTCCGCGAGCATCTCGCGCACTCTGACGGATATCTGGTGCCTGTTTTGGGGCTCATGCATGTCAGCGCGCGCTAGGATCCATGCAGCGAGCTTGCGCCGCTCTACATTTGTGAGAATCTGTGAGTGTGAGTCGCGCGTTCGTTGCTCGTCCCCCTGCGCTTTCTGCAGCTCTCCCGTGACCTTATGCCGCGTTGCCAGCGGGAACATCCCTGTGGCCATTGCTGCTTTGGCTCCGACGCTGTTCGCTCGGCAGTACGCTGCAGCCTTCCGGACGTCTTCGAGCGCGGCTGCGCGGTTTCTGGCGCGGAGATCGCGGGCCTGGATAGTATGGTGCCCAGGGGCCGGCTTAGGCTTCCTCTGGGGCTTGGGGAGGGCTCTGGGAGCCATGGGAACGGGGGGGGGGGCGCTCTGCGAAGCGCAAGCCTCTAGAGTAGCTCTACTCTACTTTTACCTTCCCCTCTTCCCGAAGAAGGGGCAGGAGGGGGGGGGGAGGGGAGAGGCGGCGGGGGAGGCGCGGGGCGGGGCAGGCGCGAGACGGGCGCGCGGGAGAGAGAGGGGGGGGGGGGGGGAAGAGGGGGGGCGTGGCGGCGGGGCCGGGTGGGCTAGGCCGGAGCGTGAGTGTGCAGGCGGCGGCTGTTGGGGGAAGAGGGAGAGACGGGCGGGGACGAAGGCTTCTAATAGCCGGCCAGGGCGCAAAGAGGCGCAGCCGTAGAGATGCCACGCGCGCTGCTCGACGAGCTAAGGCAGCCGGACGAGAGGCGCAGGCGTGCGATACAAGCTGCTGGCCAGCGGCCCGAGCGCGACCCCGCTGTCGCCGAGGCCACGCAGCACCTGCGTAGCGAGTACAGGAGACTTCTGCTCGAACGACCGGAGGAAGCGTATGCGCAGGCGCTCGAGCGACATCTGTGGATGCGCTGCGTCTACGCCGATATTGAGCTCTTTCGGCGCAAGATGCGCAAGGCACAGGACTTTCTTAAGCAGCGCGCAAAGTCCACGGCCAGCAAGATGGCCGAGGACGCACGGCAAGATCACGCTGCGCGCGACTCGCTGAGACGGGCGACGGCAGGGCTGTCGAACACGCTTGAGGAGGCATGCCGATTCTATGAGAATTTACTCGCGGATTTCCAACGCCTGGGTGACGTGCCTCTGCGGATCAGGCAAGGAAATGAGTCCGCTCCAGGAGGCGCTGTGCGTACTTTTGCCGCCAGCGCAAGCCAATGCGGCAGGGTGCGTATTATGGGGAGCTCGCTGCCGCGCGAGAGTGAGTGTGCTAAAGCCCAGTCTGCGCCTAAGGATGGATCGGATGTCGTTGCGGACTTTCTGGCTGCAAGTTCTCATCTTGCGGGCGGCACCCTTGACCCGAACGGACAGGCGTCCACACGGCTTGCGGCCATTCGCGGCTTGTGTGCATCTTGCCTCACATGCCTAGGCGATCTAGAGCGCTACAAGGCTACATTGCAGCCCGGGCGAGCAGCAGACGCAAGTGCATGTGCTGCTGCTGACGCATGCTACTGGCAGGCGCAACGGCTTGCTCCAGCCCTCGGTAACCCTCACAACCAGCTCGCCGTCCTGGCGACGTATCGCTCTGACAATCTTGAGGCCTATGCGGGATATGTGCGTGCCATACTTGCACCTTCACCCTTCATTCCGACGGCTCGAGATAATCTGGAGAGGCTCTGCCGCACCATTCTGAGCGAGCGACCGCCCCCGCCCCCGCCGAACGGGACACCAGAAGCGTTTGAGGCGGAGGCGGCACGCTTTGAGGAGGATCTTTGCTGCTTGTATGCAACCTTGTGGCTCCGTCCGCCTGCAGAGGAGCATCATCTCGTGCCGCTTTCGCAGCACATGCTTGCAAGGCTGCGGTTGCTCGCCCAGGCACGACACATAAAGCCGGAGCGCATCCGGCTCGCTCTCGTTCTCGTACTGGGAGGACTGCATTTGCCACCGTTTGAATCGAGCAATGAGGCTGGCCTTGTGGCCAGTAGCACAAAGGGATCCAGGCACCCAGTCGGAGCCTCGCCCTTTGCCGTAGAATGCCTGGCGCGGTTCGCCATCGCCCTGGCCCCAATCGTCGACTCTGACGCTAGGAGCTGCAACACATCGGAAACTGCATCGCTACTTGCGGCTCTTGTTCCATTGGTTTTGTGGGTGACGTGCGAACATCACCAATTGGCGCTCATGGACACTTCCCTACGCAAAGAACTGGCGTCTTCCTTTGCCAATCTAGGCAACGCGCTGCCTGTCACACCTGAGCAGCACGCCTATGGCCCTCCGATTGTGACCGAATCGCACATTCGCTGGTTGGGATTTACTCCACTCGCTCCTGCCTTTGCCACCCTTTCACGCCAACTTTCGCGAGAGAGTATTCCGCGTGGGGTCGCACCGACCGACCCAGTCGGTGAGTTGACCGCAAATGCACACCAAATCCGTTCGGCGCTTCTGCAGATCGCAGCACCTTCCGCCGGCGGCTCTTCTTCTATGGAAGAAGGCCGATACAAGTTGCTGCCATTGTATTGGCACGCCACGAAGGGTAGATTCAGTTGTGAACGCGAGATGGTGCCGAACCGCTGGACCGATACGGTTGGAGGGCCACCGGTGACGACTGATGATTTCCCCTTTGCGAGAAGTGTTGCGCCCAGATGCGCCGCGATGGGAGTGGCAGCAGCGACAGGGTTTCAATCATGGGCAACGATCCCAACAGACGCGCCTCTACCGATGCACAACGCAAGTATCGTTGCACCCATACCTCCGGACCCAATGTCCCTTCCGGCACCCCGCCAATTGACGGGCCGTTGCTCCACGTCACCCCCGCCGCTAGCCTCCAGCGCGCCAGACTTTTATTCCGGAGGGCCTGCCCTCGTTGCGGCGACCAGTTCTCATTTTGGTGCATTTGCCCAGCACGGCATGCTCAACAATGAGACAGCGGACTCAGCTAACCTAGCATTCCCAAAGGGCAGCGCACCGCTGCCACCTGCCTCTACTGACTCGCCATTAAATTCGCATGCTCTACATGGGCCGGCGCCTGATAGCTGTGGTATTCGTGTCATAGACAACCCCTTTGGGCCCCTCCCAAGTGACTACGCTGCTTGGGCCGGGCCTGATGAGAGTGCGCATAGTGCTTGCGAAGCTCCTGCGCTTCCCGCTTTCTTTGGTACCGCTGCGACGGATCCGCGGCTTGAAATGTTGCTTGAACCGGGTGGCGCACAAGACGAGTTTAATAGCGCTGATGAGACGGCATCCGGGGCATCAGGCCTTGGCGACCTGCAGCGTGCCCTTGCTGGTTCTTCCACTACGGATCCACAACGAGAGCTTCCATACGACGTGGCGGCAGCCATCGGCCCGCCCGCAATGGGCCTGTACGCAAGCCTTGATCCTGACTCGACAGCGGCCGCTAGCATGTCCAGTGGACTCGTCGATTCTTCCGTTCTCAGAGACTATCCCGACTATCCCAGTGGTGGTGGCTACGGCGCCGCATCGGAGCATCCTTCAACATCCAACACGTGGCGAGTGGGTGCAAACGACGGCATTCCTACTAGTGCGGCGCCTTCTCCCTTCGGCGCATGGCCATGGGCAGAACGGCCGCAACAGCATGCTACTGGCGCTCAAAGTATCTGGGCGCCGATTTCTTGACACGCAGCGTCCGGCACTCAGGATTGCTCCCCAAGGACTCTAGCGATGCTTACGTGAACTGCCTTGTAGTATGTGCCTCGCTTTGTTGCTCCTCGCGCCTCTTCTGTATCTTGTTGCTCTTATTCCCGCTTGCGTGTGGATTGATTGGGTGAGATGTGTACGAGGGGCTGTGGCTGGCAATTCTCCGCCCTACCGAATATCTACGAACGTGTGCACCCGCAATGATATATAAATAAAATTTAAATATAAGGTGTCGTTCCGTCAATAGTGGGACATCAGTCGAATTGAGCGATCAAATGTCCACAGTTGTATTGTAGTTGTTTAACATTAGATCTTGTTAAAATTATAAGAGAGAGAGGCCGTCAAAGCTTCTTCGCTAATCACATCGGTGCATACCGTGCATGGGCACGGCGCGATGTGCATCGGTCCCCCCGCGGATACGCCGTGCGCGCGCATGTCAACCCGTTCCGTGTGTGTAGCCCCTGCGGCCCACAACTACGTAAACTGGCCATATAAGAGATGTTTCGTTACACAGCGCCTGTGATGACTTGCAATCACATGTGCACGCCGTGCGTGGGCACGGCGCGATGTGCACCGGCGCACCCCCCGCGGGGGCGCCGTGCGTGCGCATAGCAACTTCCAGGAAGGTGCACGCTGTGCGTTCACTCTTTTCGCGGGGGAACTCTGGGCGCGGAGGACGGGCGGAACAAAGTGTGATTGCCACTCATGCAGCATAACAACTTTTTCTTCACGCCGTTCCTTCTTGGCGAAAAGTGCGGAAGGACCTGCCCTTCCTCCTGCCCCCTTCCTCCTGCCCCCTTCCTCCTGCCCCCTTCCTCCTGCCCCCTTCCTCCTGCCCTTCCTCCTGCCCTTCCTCCTGCCCTTCCTCCTGCCCTGCCCTTCCTGCTCTTCCTCCTGCCCTGCCCTTCCTGCCCTTCCTCGTGCCCCTTCCTCACCTATTGCTCGTCCATCGAAATGCTCATGCACACGCCAGGCGCTCACTCCAACCAGTTTCAACTCGAAGAGCGCTCCCAGACTTCCACCAAGCGCAAATGCACCCAGGAGGGAACCGACTCCAGTGTCGAGCCCGCGGTCAAGCGAACTCTCACGCCGTACACCCAGAGTGCACACATCGTCGCTCTCGACGTTCTGATCAAGAGCGCCATCCTACTCGACGACCCTGACCATGACATGGAACTGGTGTTCGAGGCCAAAAAGCAGGAATTGCTCCAACGTTTCCCCATGGCTCACCCCAGGGTACAGCGGTTCCTTTCGCTCATCCAGAAAGCACCCCCCCACCCTTGTCCAATCTTCAACCAACTTCAATTCATCGTCGCAGCAGTCGAATGCCAGCCAGATGTGCGCTTCCACTCAAGTAGCCTCCCGCTGCTCATGGAAGCTATTCTGATGGTCATGCTTTCCAATCTACTCGGCAACTGCCCCCCATCGTCTCGCTTGCGCCCCATGTGGCATTGGACTGGGCAATCTTCGAAAGTGAACATTTTGAGCGTCGGCCTTCTTGAACAGGAGAGCATTGCAAGCCTCTTCCGACAGCTGGGCGTAGACCTCGTCGAAGGGTGAGGGACTGAAGTGCGCGGCGCGCGCAAAGGTAACATAGAGACGTACTTCTCGTTCGCCTTTCGCAAGCAAGCTGGACGTGTGCACACCAGCCCGCTCCTTCTTTTCTACGGGGGGGAAGTCGATGCGCATATACCGACCGTGATGAACTAGCGTGCATGCAAATGCTGCTCGCTGGGTACCAAGGATTGTGTCACGGAAATAGACCACAGTGTCTGTGCTCAGGTGTCTGGAGAAAGGGACGTCTGTAGTGTGAAAGGTGTCGTTCCGTCAATAGTGGGACATCAGTCGAATTGAGCGATCAAATGTCCACAGTTGTATTGTAGTTGTTTAACATTAGATCTTGTTAAAATTATAAGAGAGAGGTGCACGCCGTGTGCATGGTGAGTGGCAATCCACACGGGGTGTGTGTGTGTGGGGGGGGGGGGGGAGCGCGCCCTGACGGCGTGCACTTGGGTGATTGCAACCCATCACACACCCCGCCGGCCCTGGTGCACGCCTCGCTCGCCCCGCCCCTCCCCTCCTCGCTCCCCCCCTCTACCCCTTCCTCTCGCTCCTCTCGATGCGCTCGCTGCGTGTGCGTCCCATGGTCGACTACCGTGTTCCGGCGTCTGACGACGAGGCGGAGACCGATGCCGCCAAGGAGGAGGTAAGTCGATGCGCATACGCACGGCGTGCTCAATGATTGCAAGTAATCACATGTGCTGCGTAAACGAAACATCTCGTATACGGCGACTTTATTTTAAAAAAAGTTTCTATACACAGCCTTGTTTTGTACCAATATTGTTCATAACTAAAAAGAAAACAGATTGTGGTCCTCTTTTGACGGAACGCGACTTTATGCACATTGGGGCAGTGGCATGGCTCGCATCAATTGGCTAGTGACGTGCGCACGGCGCCCGTGACGTTTGACGAACCGCATATGCGCGGCAAGCAGCTCGGGATTGGCATGCAATCATGGGGTACGATGTGGCACACCTTGCTCAAATTTGCAACACGGCCTCCACCTCGAGAGGCTAACGCTGCTCCACATCGACCGTTTGCGCCACTGCCAGCACGTAGGCACCTGCCATCGCCGCCCGCACCGCCATGCGCGCCACGTGCCAGTGAGGTCAACGTTGTCAACCATCTCGGATACAGCAACAGAGAGGCAGCTGTGGCACAAATGTTGGATCGTGGAGAGGCGTATGCTTCAAAGGCGATGGAGGAGGAGGGCCATTTGCTTTGGATTGAGCTGGATCATAGTCAGGGAGAGCTGTGCGTTGGCTTGGGCAGGCACGTGGAGGCTCCGGAGGCTGACATGGAACCCGGCGACAACCAGGTATGGGTACTGTGGTACGTGCGCAAATCAATGGCACACTCGTGGGGTGAAGGCACAGTGCAGTTCAAGGAGCACATTGGCGACTACGACAATTATCGCCGCCCGATGGTCAACTTAACCTGCGAGGAGCGCTCACATGTACTTCCGGTGGTTGTGGAGTTGTGCAATGGAGGTGTAGAGGATCAACCAACCGTGACAAAGCGATGCCGAGAGGCATTGTGGGCATACATTGAAAGGGAACGGCCAGATTTGTGGGTAGCAGCTCCTCGGACCACAACCTCAAAACGCACTGACAAGAAGCGAGCTTCAGCCTCAGCACCAGCACCACCACGCAGATCTCAACAGGTGTTTCTTGACAGTAGCTCCGATGAGGGTGAGGCTGGGGAGGAGGAAGAGGACAAGGCAAGTGACAACAGTAGCGAGGAGGGGGGGGGGGGGAGCGACAGCAGTGATGATGGGGAGGCAAGCCAGGCAGGCTATGAAGGCATTGTTGCGTCAATTGAGCGGCAACAAGAGTTGTGCCAGCAGCGCAGGGAGGAAGCAGCCAAATTGGCTGAAATAGCTCGAGCCAATTCCCGTGCCATGAGGGCTGAGAAGCGGGCGAACGCAAGGGAGCGTCGTAACGGCTCCACCTCTGGTGCGCCTGTGGTTGCAGCCAAGAGCCAAGAGGCGAAGGTTGGCACGATCTTAGGGTGGCGTATCATTTGTCATTGTCATTGCTCCCTTGTTTGTGTTTGTTTGTCATCAATCAATGTCTTATGATTACAATGTGTATGTGTGTGTGTCCTAATACCTATTGCTAATGTCTCCATCTGCCCCCCCCCCTCTTGCCTCTTGCCATTGCTTGTGCGTTACTTGTGAGCCGTAGACACATGACACCCGTCATCGACTTTTGTGCACGCCTGAGACCATAAACCGACACTTATGGTCTCGGACCGACGGCCGTTGCCCCCCGCCCCTCCCCCGACGCCAGACCCAAAGTAGGTAGCGCACGTGGGTCGGCACCCCGAAACCGAAGCTAGATAAAAGGACCAAGGGGCGAGAGGCGAAAAGGGGGAGTGAGGGTGGGGTAAAGGCGATGTCAGGTGTGGACCCTAGCGGGAGGGATAGCGGATAGCCCTGAGGCCCCTGCTGCATGCAGTTCTGTCTGTGGCTGTTGGGCTGCTTGTGTGTCTTGTGCTTGTGCTTCCATGGTCCATGGCAGGAGTGATGGATGGTGTGGTGCTCTGGGCGCGGCTCGCGCTGCGGCGCTCGCGTGTACCTGGGTAGGCATGGTCTCTGCTGGAGGGCGGTGCGGCAGCATGACGTCTGTCATGACTTGGTCGCCCGCCGCGGCGGGGTGGGCGGGGAGAGGAGAGGGGGGCGACGCGTGTTGCACCCATGAGCCCCTGCATCTAATCTATCGTTATAACGATAGTTCCGCACTTTCCCTTCCTATCCCACTCTTGTGCATCAGTCCCCATCGTGGGGCGACCATACCATCGTATATATAGACACACTCCACCATCGCGCCATCGACACACCACATACATCATCTAAGACTTGCGCACATTCCATCCCCCCCCCCACGCAGTCGTGCCATTGTACCGGCCCAACAATGAAGCAATGCCCCACAATTTATTGCGACTCGTGCAACGACAAACCAAAGAATAGCCTCGGTGATCTCTTGGAATCAGTCGAGTGATTCGGCATGCGTTGTTGTTGGTGTTGAGGTCAGATGTGGCCTGCCCCATGCATAAGATGTGACGGGCCGAGAAAATGAAAAGGAAGAGAGGTAGCAAAGGCATCATCAGCAACGCTTGAGGCTTACATGCGTCGCGTGAGGACCGAAAGCCTAAAGAGGTTGAGGACACCGGCCCCTCTCTATAATTGGCACGCGAAGGACACGTTCTTCGCGTGCCGCATAGAGTCCAGAGCAATGGGAGCCTGCCACGATAGTGCATCACACAACCGGGCCGCCATGAAGAGCAACAAAACATTGGAGAGCGGCTTGGACCAGATAGCAAGCCACATGTGAGAAGGGCGACAGACGACACAGAAGGAAGATATACCCTTTCTGAGAGGGTTTACTCCTCGCGTCGCCGTTTGGCGATGGGCCGATCTGGCACAGGGCTCGGCTCGGCGCTGGGAAGCTTGAGCATGTCTAGAGAGTCCGTTGACCGCAATCCATTGGGTGGGATCGGGTAGGATTCAGGAGAAGGGAAACCGGCGCGTGGAGTGGGCGCAGTCATAGGACTGGGCTCGCATGTAGGAACACGCAGAAAGTCCATTGTGTCGATGCGGCGGAAGGGAAGAGCAGCCTGTGTTCCTCGCGGTGTCTCCATTCCTGAAGCTGAATCCACTGAGCTCTGGGCACTGAGAGCGGCTGGCAGAGCTGGGGGTGGCGCACGCATCTCAGGTGCAGGGGGAGTGACACGCAGCTTTGGAGTATCAATACAGCCGAGCGCGCCTGCGAGAAACTCGCCGGCCGCAGCCGCCGTATCGCTCGAGATGATTGGGAGCAGCAGTCGACGCGGCATGACTTGCGCTTCGGCATTTTCCTCCGTGATGCACTCCACCGCGTCGGGAACGACCTCGACCACCACTCCTTGCTCAAACTGTCCGATTGTGTCGATGCGTCGGAGGCTGACTGCGTTGGGTGTCGATTCGGACTCGCTCTCCTCGCCCTCTTCCGTCCCCTCCTCCCCCTCGTCCAGCTGTGAGTCTTCGGACTCTTCCTCGTCAAAGACAGAGCCGTCGCCCACCTCTGAGGCAGAGCAAGAGATGGACTCGTGGAAGTACTCATTAGTTGTGCGTGCGGACTGGCCGGGTGCGCCCGGGCGGGTGGCGGGCATCGTGCGGCGGTGGGTGTGAAGCTGGGGTGGGGGTGGGGGGGGCCTTGAAGAGGTGCGAGATGGCGAGAGGAGAGAGAAGGGGGATGGAGAGGAGAGAGAGAGAGAATGGGCTGCGAGAGAGGAGGAGGAGACAGAGGGGTTAAGGGAATAGATATAAGAGAGAGTCATCACGTGAAGAAAAGCAAGAACTCGTACGCAGACGGACGCGATTGGAGGACAGGAGAGCGTTGAGAGAGAAGAGATGCAACACGAGAGAGGTCAAAAGACGTGAGAGAAGATCAAAAGAAAAGAGAGATGTTAGAGAAGCTCGAAGAGAGGTATCGGAGAGAGAGGGAGGACGGAGTGGGAGGGCTGGAGAGAGGGAGAGAGAGAGCGGGAGATGGAGATAGGGAGAGGGAGGGAGGAAGCGAGAGAGAGAGAGAGAGAGAGAGAGAGAGAGAGAGAGAGAGTGAGAGAGAGAGAGTGAGAGAGAGAGAGAGAGAGAGAGAGAGAGAGAGAGAGAGAGAGAGAGAGAGAGAGAGTGAGAGAGAGAGAGGGAGGGAGGGAGGGAGGGAGCGCCGCGCGGGGGGAGGGGAGGAGCGCGTGGTGGCCCAATCACAGGGGCCTCTCTGCGAGAGATGAAGAAGTCGGATGAACAAACGGAGGGGGGGGGGGAGAAAGAGAGAGAGAGAGAGAGAGAGAGAGAGAGAGAGAGAGAGAGAGAGAGAGAGAGAGAGAGAGAGAGAGAGAGAGAAGGAGGGAGGGAGAGGGAGAGAGAGGGAGAGGGAGAGAGAGAGAGAGAGAGAGAGAGAGAGAGAGGGAGACAGAGAGGGAGACAGAGAGAGAGAGAGGAAATTGGGGAAGAAGAAGAAGATTCTGTGAGGAGGAGAGAGAGAGAGAGAGAGGAGTGAGAAGGGCGCGCAAGGGGTGATGAGGACGAGGCTCTCTTCCCCTCCCCCCCCCCCCCCCTTCCCCCCCTTCCCTCTGTTCACACGAGATCTCCTGGTAGGAAAGAAAGAAAGACGTGGAGATCGTGGGGGCCGAAAAGAAAATCCGCACGGCATCCTCATCGGGGGGGTTCGTGGGCTCAGTTTTAAAGTAGAGAGCCGCTATCACAAGTAGAGACGTGGATCCACCACCAATGCTGGGGCGGTTCAAACACAATTTTAACTTTTCTCAGGGTGTAAAACTGAAAAAGTCGAGATTGAGATTGAGGAAGTACACCAAAGTAAAGCGGTAGAAACCCCGAAAAACGCCTATCTAGCACATATTCGGTGCCCTGTGGGCCCCAGACCCCTCCCCGGCCCTCGGGAGCCCCTACAACGAACAACGAAGCGGAACCCCGAAACGGCAAAACAGGCCTAAAAATTACTCTATCTCGGAGAGCCCGAATTCAAAACGACGCCGGGCGCGCTGCGAGACCGTTCTCGTTCCTCAGCCCGGTGTCCGGCCCGCGCCAAGCCCCACATATGCAGGAGCCGCCCAGCCAGCGACGCCATTCGCGCGCGAAGCACGCATCATACAAATCCGAAGATGCCCTAAAAAAGCGAATAGGCGTGTTTTTTTTACTACTCTACCCACTTGTACTTTATCCCCTCCCCTCCCGCCGCCGCCGCGCGCTGTCCGCCGCCGCACTGAACCCACCGTCCACACCTCTCCGCCTTCCCCCCCCCCCCCCCCCCCCCCCCCCCCCTCTCTCTCTCTCCCCCCCTCCTTCCCTCGCTGTGACCACTCCTTCCCACGTGCTCCCGTCCCATCGGCCCCTTCATACTGCCGCGGCGTATGTCGGCTTCCGAGCCGCTGCCGCGAGTCCTCTCCATCCAGAGCCACACGGTCCACGGGTACGTCGGCAACAAATCGGCAGTCTTCCCGCTCCAGCTTCACGGCTTTGAGGTGCTCTCCCGCCGCCCATCACCGCATGGGAGGTGGCGTGTGCATGCGCCATCGCTCCCCTGGTGCGAGGCGAGGCGCATGCCCTCTCCAAGGAAGCCTGTTCTTCAGACGTGGTGCACCCTGGCGGCACTGGGCGATCAGGAAGGTCGGGGGTGACCACCTCCCCTCCGACCCGTGCATGCGTGCGTGCAACAGGTGGACATCATCAATTCGGTGCAGTTCAGCAATCATACGGGCTATCCTGCTGGGTGGAAGGGAGAAGTGCTTCAGGGTAACCAGCTCAATGACCTCGTTGATGGATTGGAGGCAAATCACCTCTTGCAGGGGTATTCATACATCCTCACTGGCTATATTGGTTCTGCATCCTTCCTCAATGCCGTCATGAAGACTGTGCAGCGCCTGCGCGAGGCTTCACCAGGCGTGTCCTTCCTTTGTGACCCAGTGATGGGCGACCACGGCAAGCTGTATGTGCCAAAAGAATTGGTGCAGATCTACAGAGAGCAGGTGAGTCACGGCTGAAGTGAATTTGTTAGTCTTCCGATGAGGCGGAGAGCTTTCGTTCGGGAGCATCCCGTGCGCACCCTGGAGCTGCTGAGGTTCACTTGCCTGCTTTCTTAGGTGGTGCCTCTGGCTTCCGTCCTGACCCCCAACCGTTTCGAAGCTGAACTACTCACAGATCGACCAATCTCATCTAAAGGGGACGCGGCAGAAGCTTGCCGCGAGCTCCACGAGCGAGGACCACACACCGTTCTCATCACCTCGATGAGCTTTGAGGGGGACGGTGCTACGCCTAGCTCTTACTTGCTGATGATGGCGTCTCGGAAGGAGGCGGGTGGGGCCGTGCGGCAATGGACACTGCAAGTCCCAAGGATCGATAAGAATTTCACAGGCACTGGCGACCTTACTGCTGCGCTTTTCCTCGCGTGGATGCACCGCAAGCCGTCGGTGGAGGAGCTTCCTGAAGTCCTCGAAAAGGTGGGGGCAACCCTCCAGACTGTCTTGGGAGAGACAACGCGGCTTGGCCGAAGCGAGATTGCGCTCATTCAATCTCAAGATGCGCTCCGGGCTCCTACGGTGGAGTACCACGCCCAAGAGTTGATTGAGCCCCGAGTAGCGCAGTAGCTTGATCGACCGTTCTATACTTGTGGGCGAGCGGCACATGCTGGCCGTGAGGCTGTGTGCATCTCTAGCCGCTCCATTACCGCTCTCAGCAGCCGCCATCGAAACTCAACGGTCGAAAACCGATGGCCCGACGCTGCGTTGTTCATATTCACTCTCCCCAATGTCATATGCCCGTGCGCGCGCCAACTTGAGTTCAGCCTCACCCCACCGATAAGCCGAACGAGCGCGTGGCACAATTGTAAATATTAGACCAGACCGCCTGTACGCAGAAACTCTATCCGAGCCCCATTCGTTCCATCAAACGCTCTTAGAAGCTCATTGATGTGTGCAAGATGTGCATGTGCACAGCACTCGTGCCGGCATGCAAGATTTCTTCTCAAATTATGCAACCTCGCGCGGAGTGGTGCACATGTACCTTGTGCCGTTTGAAAAAGCATTTTGATTCTTTGGCTGAGTACTGAATATATGAAAGTGATAGCTTGCGCGATATTGTAGGACATTTATTCGCTTTATAATTCTGTGCATTTTCTTTGTTTGCGTTTGCATTCATCATTCATGCTTCATGCTCAAGATTCAAGCGCGAATGCGAATTGCTTTTCAGTTTCAGTTGTCCGTTGCTTCAACAAGAATTTTTTGCTTGTTAATATTCTCGCATCGCGCGCGGCGTTGGGACTAAGTTTCGTGGCCACGCCCATTTCCTCCTTCCTTTCCCCCTCATCGCGCCTTGCGGCACCTCGCACCTCCCCTCGTGCGCTACATATACTTATAAGGACTCCGGCTGTGCGGGGGCGTCGGGGATACTTATAAGGACTCCGGCTGTGCGGGGGCGTCGGGGGTGAGCGGGGTGTACATGTACCTGGCGGTTCAGTTTGCCACGGCCTTTAGCCTTTAGGTGGCTGGAGCTGCATGCGAGGGAACCGGGGAGAGGGGCGGAAGGAGAGACACGCTCTAAGAATAGAGTGTGTCGGGGACGCTCCCCCTTGCATGTGAGGAGGCGCGCTCTAAGAATAGAGCGCGTCGCATGGGGTGTTCCCCCTACCCGCAACACATTCATTACGGACGTCGATTATGGGTACGTCCAATGGATGTATCCGGACCTCTTTATGGTTATACTGATACTGAGTGAGGGAGAGGATATTGCTCGCGCTTGCATGGCAGTGTCCCCCGCGCGGTGCGTGGCCCCCCTGGGGACCCACCCAGTCCCAATCCAATGCAGCAGCTCCATATAGCGGTGGTGCCCATGAGGCAACCACCGCGGCTTGGGCGAGGCAGAGCGCCATCGCCGATCGCAACGCCAACGCCGATCCGACATCCGATATCGATATCGCACAATAAAATTCTCTCTACATTCAGCACACATACACATACATGCCAGCACGTTTTGGTCATCTCCTGACTCCTGACGGTCTCTACTCTGACGGGCTTTACATTGGTATTATTGGTTCCGTAAGTACATAAGTACATCATAATAATAATAATATATCTGAGCATTAGTACCACTACTCCCACTAGCCCGGTACTAACACTAGGGCGGTCACACACTCCTATTAACTTCTACGTAAGGGTGAAGCAATTCAGTATCTCTTAAGCGGCGAAGCACCTTGGGAGGTGCTGCATGCCGCAGTTGCCTCGACGACGGGGTGTGTTTACAATATATGAAACCTCCATTTACCGTAATATATGGAGCTCAGAGCACACAACTGTCGCGAGGCACCTTCGAAGGTACTTCTTGCCGCCGCTTAAGAGATAAGTGCCAAGATTGAGGTTTTGCATCACTAGGGGTTGGCGGATATATCCGGATATATCTCTTGGATATTTGGGCGGCTTTGGCGAGCGAAGATATCCGCGGATATTTCGTGGATATTTGGGTCAGAGCTCGCCGCTCCCAGTGGCACGGCCAAAAAACAAAACCCCTTGCGCGACGCGCCCAGCCTTCGATCCTTCGATCCTTCATTCTCATTCGCTCATGGCCGGGTAGACACATTGTGGGCTCAGAGCTCAGAGGCGCTGTACTCTCAATTGCTTCTCCCATATTCGAAACATAGCCGATGACTTGAAGGAAGAGATGCCCACCTACTTCTTTCTACTTGCAAGCATCCCAAGGCACTGTTATGTATGACATTGTTATTGACCATGGGGATGTTGGGGTATTCATGCAATCCGTGCTTCAGTGGTGGGCATCGCGCCACACATTTTCCCCTACTTACTTGGGCAATTGCGGCCAGGATAAGCCCTTTTGTATGAGTATGAGTCCGAATTCAGCTTCAGCTTCCTGTAAACGTGTGTTTTCAGTGTTCATTGCTCCAGTGCATGTTTGGTGACAATCGGGATGCATCTCTTGCAGATTAAGTGCAGGCGTCAGTGATGTTGCGATACAATCGCAACAAGCAACAACCTCCGCCCCCCGTGATGGATGTGAGAAGTGTGAGAGAAGTGTGATGGCATGTGAAAAAACGAAACAACATAATATAGGATGTAGGATGTAGGTGTGAAAGGTGAAAGGGCATGCAATCACACGCGATAGGGGGTGGGGTGAGGGGTGAGACACACTTGACACTTGTAAAATAGATAATATTATTTATATACAAGGTACAAGGTGGATATTTTGGTGGATATTTGGGTGGGGGTTGTGGATATTTTGAAGATATAAAAAATGGATATTTGGGTCCCAAAAAATGGATATTTCCGCCAACCCCTATGCATCACGCATCACGCGCGATCTTTATCTTAAGGGTATTCTACTGGAAATGGGTATATTAGGCAAAATCTTATCAGAAATATGCACATTTTCGACGCTATTCAACACACAGACCCAAAAACGTTTTCGCGCTCGTGCGAAAGCTCGACGTCGACCACCAAAAGTGCACCTGACACTAGAGGTCGCGCTGCTAGGGGGGGGGGGGTCAGACGGGACTTCGTACCCTCTTTTCGGACGAGGATTCTGAAAAGGCCGGGAGACCCTCCAACAAGCTTTCGCCGGGGCTTTCCGCTAACGGTCAAAAATGCTGACCCCCCCCCCCCCAATATTAGTACTTAAAAGCCCTGTTTGACCGCCCTACCTGTCCCCTCCAACGCAAGGCCTTCGAACGATTCTGCATAACTGCTGGGAAAGCAGCTGACGCATGCAACAGCGCTCGTGGCAGCATTCTATCCCTAACGCATTGCATCACGGCGTCTGACTCGTAGCAGTCGTTGGTACTCCCCACATCACATGGCAAGTGTCGATCACGCTGTTGCGGTGTGCAATAGAAGGCCCGCACTCTCCTGTCGTTGGCCCAGGCCCAACGCTCAAGGGAGCCGAGGACGATGACTGCCGCCCCCTCTGGCATGAAAGCGCACAACAGCGAGGTCCCGCCATCGGGCGTCATACCAATGGGAGCCCGACTGACTGCGCGCAACTGGTCTCTGACGCTCATTTCGGAGGGGTCAAGCACGCGGAGGGGAAGAGATGAACCCTCGGCGAGGACGGTACGAAGACGCAGGAAGGCGCGCGAAGTGGGTGCACGACGGCCTCGTTTCGTGAGCATCACTGCGTGCTCAGGCTCACCTTGGTGCTCACCAAGCAATATTCGACGAGCAAGGTGCTCCACAAAGTCGCCCCACAGAGGGATGGAGGGCCGCCGGTGATCCATCGCCGGAGGAGCCCTGCCCGCGCTAGTGCCGGCGGTATGCTCGAAAACTGTGGCGAAACTCTGGCCACCCATGCCGACAATGATCCTACGTGCGCACAAGAGCTTGGCCGGCTGCTTGGCCGCCAGTACCGCAAGCGAGGTCTCCCAGAGAGGCTGCTCGTTACTCAGTCCAGGTACCAATTCCCGCACAAATTTGGAAATCAAATCCGGGGTCCGCCCTTCGAGGCATGCAAAGTGGTGGGTCGCATTCCCCTTCGCACCTACGGTCATGGACTCGCGAAGGCAGCGTTGGCGCTGACGATATGCGTGGTGGACGTCGGTCTGGTTGGGCCCGGCGAATAGAAGCTGCATCGATGGGTCTCTCGCAGCTGCACCTCCGAGAAGCCGCCACACCGACTGGAATGCGGGGAACAGACCGTTGCCGAGAAAATGCCCAAAATTCGACGGGGCGAAGAGAGAAATGTGCACCAAGGTTGGTGTCGTCAACCAGCCCGCCATCTCTGGCACATCGGCGTGGATCACACGAAGCACCCGGTCTTTGGGGGGCAAGCCCCTTCCAAATCCACCTCTGGACCAGACGTCGACAGCCGCATGCAGCGTTGTAGTCTCCTCGAATTCTCCAGGTGGCGCGTAATAGTTCCAATCGCCACTGGGCGTGAAGCACACATTGCGGAACGTGCAGCCACGCTCGTGCTGGTTGCGCGCCAGCTGGTCGAGGGGTGCGTCAAGGCTGCCCAGGTCAGCCGACTGAGTGGGCGGCACGGGGTCCCATCCTCCAAGGCAATGGTGGGACGAGCGCATGACGAGCGAGCACGTGTATCGTAGGCAGGTCGCACTCCACTGCCACGACACCACCACGGTGCCACAACGCCACGCTCAGCCAAAAGACGTGCCCCCGAGGCCCCTCTCCCACGCAGAGCGAGTGTGCTGCCGCCACCAGCGCCGCATGCGATGGAGAGAGACGGAGATGCAGCAGGAGGGAGAGAATACTAGGAGTAGTAACTACTAGAGTATTTTTCAAAGGTCCTCGTAGAGTTTGAGGAGCGTGGTTGGAACAGCTCCTTCAGCGGCGTGCGGGGTGCGGGGCCGAGCGGCAGGCGGTGAGCTAAAAATAGAACTCATATGTCTAACACCTAAGTGTTCGAGTCTAACACCTCCTTTGGAGGAACTTGTCTAACACCTCCGTCCGAGTGGTGTTCGACCCCCCAAATCCTGATCTAAAAAAAATCTTCTTAAAAATCCCCGCTACACGTGCGGCTTGCGGCAGCGTGCTTATGTACCTCCCTACTACCCAACCTTTAGCGCCCCTTAACAACCCCCTCCCCCTTCCCCAGTTCCGCGCGCGCTGATTCGGCCAGGAGTTGGAGAGAAGGGGGTGGGAGACTGTGGCTCATCCCTTGATCTAGTTTCTACTCGGGTTTCCCTCATTTATATAACGTGCGATCTTTATTGATTTCCGCTGTGGTTTCTATTAGTAGTAAGAGATTTAGCTATCCTAGGAGGTGATGTTCCGTGTTCCGTCCGTATGTCAAGGCCTCTTCTCGCCGCCTGCAAGAGGTCTTCTGATTCTGATGTTCCTAGGTTGAAATCCTTGTCTATAGTGTACAGAGGGCTGATCATTTTCCGAACATGTTCGTTGCTCGGGGCGTGTAGCCCCATGTTTTCGCGTTGTTTTTTTAGCCTTTGAAAGAACCCGACCTTCGCCTTTACTAATAGGTGGTATCTCGTAAGGATCGCTTTTAAGATTGACCTAACGGACCTACCGTCCGCGTTGCCGTACTGAATATTGTAAAAGTCCGTGAGGATGTATCTCCACGCCAGGATACCTAGGTATCCCGATGAGGGATGCGGTCTGTCTACCTGGTAGCAAAAGAGACGTTGGGCTATCTCAGAGCCCGGCCGAAGATTCATCCCCAGAAGCCCTTCTATGAATTCGAAAATGAAAATGGGCTCCGTCAGGTGCTTGTTGACGAAGGCGTCGAGGGTTGGCTGAGTGCTTGTCGTTGTCGTGCAGCTCGCCGTGTCGTCACACACTTCGTCTTCCTTTTGGTGTTGTATTCAGGCCTCTCGGCGTGAATATTTCGGCATGAGCGCGCTCCTTCTTCGTTATATATCCTCTTCTATGTTCGTCGTGGTCACGCAAGGCGTGCCGATTCGGATTCTCCGTGGGCTCCAGTCCTGGTTCGCCGATTTTCGTCTCGAAATTCGAAGATTTGAGTTTTATTTTTACCGTTACGGTAATTGTCCACGCGTTTAAGGTAAGAGATGCAGGTAACAGAACTGGCCCTCCCCCTTCTGCAGTTCCCTCCCCCTTCTGCAGTTCCCTCCCCCTTCTGCAGTTCCCTCCCCCTTCTGCAGTTCCCCTCTTCCCCTCTCTCCATTCCCTGATTTTCTCGGGCCAGGCCGGGAAAAATACGTGAATGTGAGGGAGGATTGGGTCAGTATTGTGATTCCCCCCTCCGCGGTTTCCCCCTCCTTCCGCAACTCTCCTCCCTCCCCTCTCTCCCCTCCCTGATTTTCCCGGTAACAGAACTGGCCCTCCCCCTTCTGCAGTTCCCTCCCCCTTCTGCAGTTCCCTCCCCCTTCTGCAGTTCCCTCCCCCTTCTGCAGTTCCCTCCCCCTTCTGCAGTTCCCCTCTTCCCCTCTCTCCATTCCCTGATTTTCTCGGGCCAGGCCGGGAAAAATACGTGAATGTGAGGGAGGATTGGGTCAGTATTGTGATTCCCCCCTCCGCGGTTTCCCCCTCCTTCCGCAACTCTCCTCCCCTACCTCTCTCCCCTCCCTGATTTTCCCGGGCCAGGCCCCCCGGTCCGACGATAAAAAAATGTGGGCCTCCGGATCAACAAGAGTTTTTTTTTCAACCCACTCTCCCCCACCTCTACTTGCAGTTGAAGGTGGCCGCCAAGCACGCGGCGAGCTGCTTCCCGTTGACGAGGAAGTTCTTGTTGGGGCCATCAACCACTGGCGACGGCTTGGGCTCCTTCCGCATGCCTGGCTTGCGCAGCCCCCCTCCCCCCCCGGGCGAGCCAAAGTCGGGAAGACGGTTGATGGCAGCTCTCGCGCCGTGGACCCTTCCTCCACCCCTCCCCCATCTGAAGAAGGGGGTTTGGGTTCGCAGCCACCTACTACGTCTGCGTTTGCGTCTGCGAGCCTAGCAGGTCGTCCAGAAGACCTGTGGTTGGGTGAGTTGGGCTCGCCTCCGCAGCGGGTGGGTGGGATGGTGTGTGGGGGGGGAGGCAGCCTCTCTCGAACTGCCGCCTTGTTCCCCTTCTGGAAACCCCGGGCCTTGGTTCCAGAGGGCCGCCCGCCAGGCATCGAGGCGCCCGATCTCGCGCGAGTCGCGAGCGGTGTAACCCCCCCCCCCCCCAACCCCCCCCCCTAAAAAAAACCTTTAGAACCCACAGGTTAGAAGTAAAAGTCTGTCATCGTATGAAATACGACACGTCTCCTTTGACGTGTTGTGCACATGGGCTACTGAATGCCGAATGCGAGGGATGAGGCAGGGGCAGGCGTGCGCAAGCCGTAAGCTGTGGCTAATATTGGTAATGGTAAGTTGGAAGTTGGAAGTGGCAGCTGCCGATGCCAATGCCAATGCTCCCCCAAAAGCCAACTCGATAGGCCGTCGTTTGTACTGGGGTCTTGGGTAGGCATTGGTAGAGGGGCTAATACTGAAACCCCGCTAGCGGTTGAACGCGCAACGACTTGTTGGGCACGCGGGAGATCTTCCACCAATATGTCAGGAATTGTACGTCACACCACACACCTATCTGTCTATTGCAAGTCTACATCAAGAATCGACTTTCCCGGGCTAGGTGGCCCACGCACCTCGCCAGGGGATTCCAGCCTTGCCAAGCTAGCCTCGATCTCTTCCAGCGCCGAGCGAGCACGGGCGCCGAGGCTCTCGCGTGATGGAGGCGTTGTACCTCCCCGCGCGCTACGTTGGCCATCTGAGCGACGTGCGCTTAGCACGGAGCGACCACTGTGCCACGCGCTAGCATTGCCACCGCGCGTGCTTGTGTCGCCATTCCCGGCACCTGACGCACCGCCTGCGTTGCCGCTCCGGCGCGCGGCCCCATCGTGGCGCCTGTCGCATTCTTCACTCTTCGGTACACTATGCGCGTTGGCTTCTCCACCACCTCGGCTTCCAGCGCATCGCCCGCTGCCATCCACTTGGCTGCCCAGTTGAGTTTGGTCGAATTGGGGCGCCGCCCGATGCCCGCGACTATCTTGCAAATGATCGACAACGTGAGCATTTGGGACAGTCTCAATGTTGTCGCTATGGCGGGCGGAATTGCGTCCACCCGCAGATGTGGCCCTCTCCCGAATAGCCGCTGCCGCCCCTCCAGCAGCGAAACATTCACCATCTGGGATTGCACAATCAGTCGACTCGCCCTCCGATGCGTTTGACTCACCACCTTCACTGCTGTCGCGCAGATTGCGCTGCGCGGACTGCACAGCTGCGATGGTACGCCTCAAACTAGCGGTATGCTGACCCAATATCACAGGTACTGTACGCTGACGGCTCCGCAGATTCCCTGCAGTGGCTGGACGCCCGTCACCAAGCTGCGAGGTGCTCGCTGACCGCCCCCTTGGTCGTTCGCGGTGCCGGTGCGCCGCATCGTATTTTCGGTTCGCCTTAGCATCTATTAGCGAATGTTGCATGAGCCGCAGCTGTGTCCGCAGACGCTCGCACTCCAACCGGGCCTCTTTTGCATCACGCTTTGCCTCGTGCTCGGAGGCGCGTGCACGCTCAAGCTCATGTCGAAGTGCTTGGCTTTCAATGCTGGGCCCGCTGGGCTCGTCTACCGTCTTGTGGTCTGCTGAAAGGGCCACCAAAGTGGACGCAGCAGGGTCTTCGTAATCGAGCGGTGGCATGTAGAGCATCACCCTCTTGCCCTCACTATCCGCGCCAGGCTCATTGCTACACCCGATGATGTGCGATCCCGCAACATCGCCAGTCCCACCCCCAATGCTTGCTGCTGACTGCAGAGCACGGTAGTGCTCTTCAGTGCAGCGTTCTGCGATCGCAGCAGTCCGAGAGGCCCTGTTCAATGCTCGCTGTCTCTCCCGCTGCACGGCGAGCGTGAGCTCGCGGTAGCGAGCAATGGCCTGGGCCTGCTCAGCTTCATGGACTCTCCCTTGCAGTGTGAGCTGCTCAGTGGCCCTCTCGAGAGCTTCGCTTCGCTCGCGCAGCGCGGCATGCGTCGAGGCAAGCTCCTTATCCTTGCGATCCAGCGACACCCGCAATGATTCGTTGGCCGCCATCAGGCGCTGCCGCTCCGCCGCCGCCGTGGTCTGCGCCGCGCTGAGCCTCTTCCTCTCGGCGGCCAGCTCACCATTTGTGAGCTTCGCCTGGTCAAGCTTGCTCCTTTCAGCCTCGAGAGCGCGTTGGAGCGAGGCGATGGAGGTGTGTTGGGCAGAGGCGCAGGAACCATTGGGTGTGCCCACCGCCAGCCGCAGTTGCTGTTGTAGCTGCTGCTGTGTGGTGGTCATCTGGCGGAGCTGATCTCGCAGCTTTGACGAGTGCGCACGCTCCTCGTCGAGCTGTCGGCGGAGCTTGGCGGCGTGGATGCGAGTACGGTCACACTCACCCTGCAGCGCATCGAGCAGCGTGTCCTCCGGCGCCAGCCGAACTGCTGAGGAGGGCATCAGGGAGGGGGAGAGGGAGGGGAGGGGATGGCAAGAGAGGGCTCGGAGGGAGGCCGGCGCCAGTTGGGGGTCGGGGGGGGGGAAGAGGGAGAGCGTCAGAGTTTTATTGTTGTGTTAATAGCCTTAGTGCTGCGGGACCGTAGCCGTAGCCCTTCTTCGACGGCAACGGAGCCCCTCCCCCGCGATGGGGGTGTGCGCGGTTGGCGCATGGCTCGTCCGGTGCATGTGGCTAGGCATGCTAGTTAACAAGATGTCATACGACGCTATTAGTTCTTACGTGGTACCCCCGCCGAGAGGTCACCGCAATCTCCATGATGACACCAGCGCGCGCGCCTTGAAGGCGAGAAGCGCTCAATCACCATCACCCACAGCATAGAAAAGCGTTCAATCACCATCAGTCTACACGTGGAACGCAATCAATCGCCATCACCCCCACAGCATGGAAAAGCGTTCAATCACCATCAGCCTACACATGGAAAAGCGTTCAATCGTCAATCGCGGAAGTGTCGCATCCAGAGTTCCACTCAATACGGATGCGATTTCAGGTGTTGAGTGAGTTTTGTTTTGGTTGGTTGAGTCCACCGTTGCCAACGAGGTCTCGAAG
>CM030936.1:5121773-5138773 GCA_018136815.1 Isochrysis galbana
CCCATGGCGCGCGCCTGCGGCCCCTCTTCAGGTCCCCAGGAGGCCAGCAGGGGCCTGGGAGAGCAGCTCAGGGGGCAGGTGAGGCTGGGGCATGGCCTTGGCCCCTCCTGCCTCTCCATCGCTGGCTCTCGAGCCCCTGCCAGTCGACTGGAGCTGGCTGGGGGGGTCCTGATCAGGGGGGCCCAGGGGGAGGAGGGGCTGGTCAGAGGGATGGGCTGGCCACGACAGGCCAGGGCGGGCGAATCAGGCGTGCCTGTGGGGAGAGGGATGCGGGTCAGCATGGCAGTGTTCTCCTGGCAAGCCATCAGGCATGCCAGGAGAGTGGGTGGTTCCTCCCCCATGGCGGGGGAGGAGTGGAGAGAGGGGGGGGCTCGTGCCCCGCCATGGGTGAACCAAGTATAAACTTAGTTGTTTTCTTATCAAGCCTCTAGGTGCAAACTTGCACACATGGTGCACACTGTTCTTGAGTGTTGCAATTGCGCATGCGTCCAAACACCATGCGCACGCATCGCTGAGTGCAAACAGCAACGCTAGCCGCATAGCCATCCACGAATCCACACATCAACAACAGCAACTCACTTTGGTTCGAACTTATTGTACGCGTGCGAAGCTTCGTCTACTTGCCCTCACGGCAGAACAGTTGGGAACTATGGAACCTCTCGTCCCGTGGAGATGCGCAACATCAAGCGCTTCTAGTCGAATTAGTTTGTGCGCCTTGACCGAGCACGTGCCTCAACAGCCATAGCCCGCAGGAGTATGGACTGGTGCGTACGCATGTAAACGCGTTGCTAAGCCCGCACGGGCGCTATGCTAATTCCAAATTTCGCGGGAGTACTTGCCATCGCCGAGCATTTGTTGCAGCTTGGCCTCTGCCTCATCAGAGGAGATTGAGAGGTGCATTTCGGCCACGCGGCGCAGCGCTGCGTGCACATCTGCAGCCATCCACTGCCCATCGCCGCACACGTACACGTGACCGCCCTTTTCGAATAGAATCTCGCCAACGCTCTCAGCGTCCGCCTCGAGGAGGTCTTGCACGTAGTCAATACCGATTCGCACCCCGCGCCACGAGCCGGCAGCAGCAGCAGCGCCCTCCCGCGAGAAGGCAGTGCGCAGACATAGCGCTCCCGCAGCGTGCATGGTCTCCAGTTCTTCGCCGTACAAAAAATCGACGGTGCGAGATCGACAGCCGAAATAAAAGCGGCATGCGCCGAGAGCCTTGCGAGGGTACATGAAACGGCGATGCTGAATGAAGGATCGGAATGGCGCGAGCCCGGTTCCGGGACCGATCAGCACTAACGGCGTGCTTGCAGCGGGCGGCAAGCGGAGCTCATGACCGCTTGGCTCACGCACGTAGATGGGCACTCGCACGTTCGCGGCGGGAGCAGAAAAAGAGGTTGTGGCGCCAACCTCGCAAGCGAGCAGCGGTCCAGCGACACGCTCTAGCCAATGAGATGCAACGCCGCGGCGAAGGCAGCGTTCCCCCCGTGGATCCCATGTCGCATAAGTGGCGATCGCAACACACAAGTGGGCGCGGCTAGCGCAGGCGAGCGGTGACGACGCCAACGAGTACCAACGCGGCGAAAGAGGCGGCAGGCTATCGAGTAACACGGAGAGAGGCGGGCGCGACGCGAGCTCCCGTAGAAGCTGAAGGAGTGGTGGGCGCTCGCGCAACAGCTCGGCATGCGCAGCGCGCGCCTCTTGCGACGACCCTTCGGAGGATTTGTTCACCGCACTCCGGACTTGTGCGACCCGCGGTGCGTGCGCATTAGCGGGCTCGGCGTGGTCCAGCAGGACGCGAAGGAGTGGCAGCGTCGGCCATGTGGACGTAGAGCCAATATCGACGCGTTCCGAGAGAGCAATGCGCGGAGTGAGTTTGCCTGCGAGATGCATGGGACGATCCTCATCTCCCGTCGGGATTGAAGCATTGGCCTGCTTTGCACGCACGCCCAGCTGAGTGAGCAGCTCATCAACATCGGTAGGATCATTGGAGGGAATTACGGCGATGGCGTCGCCCGGCTCCAGTTTCACACTTGCAGGAAGCCCTGAGATGTCGAGCTCTAGATGGAGCACGCGTCGGGTTGCGGCGGCGGCCGTCGCTGCGTCCCCAGTCAGCCAGCCGGCGCGCCCGCCCGCAGTGGGTGCTTCTGTGGATCTCGTCAGCCAGCGCGCCGCAACGAGTGGTGCCATAAGTGGGCGTGCTGCGCTCGTCCCCACCTCATCATCGTCAGCTGTGGCCACGGGGTTGCCATTGTTGCCAATCGACACGGTGTCATTGACACTTGCCTCAGTTGGACTGGGCGCAGAATGCGGTGCGGGCGCAGACGCGAGTGCAGCGCGTAATGAAACGATCCACGGTTCAATCTCCTTGTTGCCCGTACGATCATCAGCTTCGCCGAGTGCATGAAAGCGTCGGGCGCCGAGCATCTCCAGGCGCTCGTTCAGTTTGCGAGCCACTTGGTTGCAGTCCTTGGCCTCTGTTGTCTGCCGATCGAGGAGCAAGTTGGAATCGCCGAGCCCTAGCACAGAGAAGCATAGGCGCCCCGAGAGCATGTCCATCGGATGAGTACGCCGACTGAAGAATCGCACGCACGCGCCGGCAGCCTCTGGTGGCTCTTCGTTCTCAATTGTTTGTACGATGAAGACGGCATGCTCAGGCGTCCCTGGAGGAGCCGCCTGCACCTCACTGATCCACGTTTTAAAGTCGCCCATCGCAATGACACGCATGTCTATCGTTGGACAAGCTTTGGCTGCAGCACTTTGAACTAGATCCGCTATCTCAGAGGCAAGATCTCCGGAGTGTAAGATGGTGAGCCGCCGCAGCGGTGGACCACTTACGGCTACCACAGTGGGCTTGCCCCCTGCAGTAATGCCACCCGTCGGCCCACCATTGGCGACACCGTTGGCTTTGCAGCTTGTGGCCAACACGGTCTTCAGAGCCGGCCAGAGCTTCTCGCTCCATGGATTGACATGGGTCTCGATACCGTCAACCTCGTCCACGTCGCATCGCTTGAGGATTCGCACGCCGCCGAGACGCTCAAGGTGTTGGTCAAACTGCCGGCCGACCTCACAGAACTGATCGTAGTTGGAGTCCCCAAGCGCGCATACTGCAAAGGGCACGCCTTGGAAGATGGGCGGCGTGGTGCGGCGCTTAACGAGCCGTAAGAACTTGTCGGCATTATCTGGTGCGTCGCCATTGCCAGTTGATGAGGTGACAATCACAACCGGCGTGCTGCTCTCAAACTCCAGCTCCTTGAACTTCTCCATGCCGAGCACGCGGGGCTCAAATCCATGCGCTGGCGCCGCCTTGCCTAGCTCCTTGGCGATGCCGCGGCTGTTTCCGGTCTGTGTGCCGTACAGGATGAGGAGTGGAGAGCCTGCGGTGGCGGCGGGAGCAGCGCACTGCTGTCTGAGCTGAGCGGCGGAGGCGAGGGCTGAGTCCGCCTGCGCGAGGAGGGCCTGGACATCTGCCTCCGCCATCAGTGGGAGGAAGGGGAAAAGGGGGGAAAGGGGGAGGAGGGGCGGGGGGGGAGGAGGAGGGAGAGGGAGAGGAGGGGAGACAGAAGGGGAGGGACAAGGAGAGGCGAGCTGCAGCGGCGGCGATCTCTCTTGCTGCCGCCGCCGGCGGCCCCGCCCCCCCGCCCCCCCCCCCCCCCCCCCCCCCCGCGCGGAAATATTACGTGGAGGCGTCCCGCGTCTCTCTGTATGCCCCCCCCCCCCCCCCCCCCTCCTCCCCCTCCTCCCCCCCCCCCCCCCCCCCCCCCCCCCCCACCTTCCCTGCTCTTCTCCTCCCCCGTTTCCCCCCTCTCTCTTCTTCTTTCTTCTCTGCCCTCTCTCAGCTCCTGTCCTCCTCCTCACTCTTCTCACGGATCTACTTTACATGGCTACTCTACCCTGTAGAGGCTGCCGCTTCTTGGACAAGACGCTTTTCTATGGAGTAGAAAAAAAACCCTGGCTTTGACATACTCCATCAAGTCCGCGATTTAAAAAATCGACCCCGACCGCCGATCCTCGAAAGTAGCAGGAGATATAAATGCGATCCTAGATGGGAAAAACAGAGGGGGGGGGGCGTGCAAAAGCAAAAGCAGTAAAAACAGTCTATTTTTGGCTTTCATAGAAAAACAGACAAAAACAGTCCCAAAAACAGTAACGGGGGCCGGGGCCACTTCTATGTGATTCATCTTACAGGCATGAAGTAGAGGAGTATATCCACCATCATCCATAGCGTCAATAATGGCACCGGCATTGAGGAGTTCAACCACAATATGAGCATGCCCTCGCTTGGCAGCCATGAGCCATGATAAGGGCGGTCTGCTTTTGGGTAGCTCCAACCTGTTTGACAAACGTCACCAATGCAGATGCACCCTTCTGTCGATCCTTGAATAACTCCAATGTATTCTTTATGCACCAGAAATGCCCGCCAGAGGATGCCTCCATCAGTGAAGTGGTCTGATGGCAATCATCTACATACATGAAGTCAATGTCCTGACCCAGCAAGTCCTCCATAGGTGGAAATTGATTCGTAGTGCAATACTCCCATAGAAGCTTCCCGTTGTGACGTCCAGACAGGTGAGGTGACACTTCACGGGTCTCTTCGTCTGGTTCCATAGGACGCTTCACAGATGACGAGTCCATCGCGATTCAGGTACGCGGGGAGGGCGACAGGGGAGAGGAGGGCTGTGAAGGGAGAGGGGGGCTGGTAGGCAATGCAGGGTGGGCGGCAGGGGGGCGGGGAACTGCTCAACCGCAGGGAACTGCTCAACTGCAGGGTACTCAACTGCAGGGAATTGCGCAACTGCAGGGAATTGTGCTCAACTGCAGGGAACTGCTCACCCTTCCTCGTCTCCTCCATATAGACGTGTGACGAAACTTGTTGTGTGCTTTTACGCGGTCGGTGCTCTTTGGTATGGACATACACTCATCAGTGCTCAGTGCTCTGTGTGAGACGTGGATCGTGATTTCAACGAGATATCGACCCTGCCCCAAATCGAGTGAATGGAGTCAGACCACGTGTGCGTTTCAACATGTGAAGTGTCAAGTTGAGTCAAGTAACCTCCAGGTGACAATGAAAGGTGTTAGCAGGGATGGGGATAATTGAACGCTTTATTTGGTCTTGTATGTGTCTGTGCCACTGTGCCACCACTTCAACACTTCAAGGCGTGCGGGCAAGTGCGCTGAGGGGTGTCGTGATAGTACCGGGCTAGTGGAAGTAGTGGTACTAACGCTCAGTTGTTTTATTATCTGCCCTGGGCCGCCGTGCGGGTGCGCACTAGGCGATGGGTGTTCAGCGGGGCAAGGCCCCTCACCAGGGTAGTGAACCATATCAGCGCAAGGCGGGAAGTGAGGGAGAGGAAGGGAAATGGGCGTGGCTACAGTAGTTAAACCCACACCCGCGCGCAAGGCGAGAATATTAAAAGGTTTTTTCTGCGGTCAGACAGTGCTAACCGAATACAAAAGCAGCAACAAGAAGCCGTCGAAAACAAGCCCGTGAGTTGCGGAATGAACCATGGACCCCCGCCTCGCTAAACGCTATGCCATGTAGATTCTGAGCAAGCCCGTGCGTAGCCCGCGCGCAAGAGAGCGTACTGCATATGGTGCAAATGCTCAGTTGGCCTAGCCTCCGAGTGGGGCGAAGCCCCACGGGGCCACCAATGCTTGCTTGAACGTTTTGCCATCAAGGTTGACCTCTAACTAATTGCTTCTCGATGTTGGCGAGAGCGATTGCCCATTGAGTCATACTGCTCCTTCATGGTCTCTCACTTTGCACCCTCCCTTTCTTCTCCTCCCTGCCCTCTGATCTTTGAGCCACCGTCGCCCAATGCGGGAGCGCCTGACCTTGCACCAAATTGCAGGTGTGGTCATGAATGTGGCGGGTACAGCCATGCCTCGATCTTCTACTCACACAAATTCAGCTATCACCTGCACGTTCAGCGCTCGAGGTGATCGAACGAGCCGATGAGTAGAGATTTTTCCCCTACTGCATCTGCATACAATCGGTCATACAGCCCCTTGCAGTTGGGCTTGCAGCCGCGATGTCGGTATCTCTGTACAGCCCGTTGGTGGAATTCGTCTACGTAATGAAAGGTGAGCGGTGGTTCGTCCTCCGTTGTCTCGCTGATTTCGCATACGCTGCAGCTTGAGGTGCGACCGACGTAATGTTGCGGTGGTTGAGAATGAAATCCGACGGAATGAATCAACACACCCTTTGCGAAGCTAAGAACAAGAGACGCGATTCCACCCTCATAGTAGCCTGCACGGGTGATGTTTCGTTCGACGTTGTCCAATGTGTACCTCAAGTCCGGAAGTGCTCTCACCAGTGCGGGCGAGTAGAGAGCTCCAGCGCCGCCGCAGAACGTGCCCAGGCTATTTGGTGCGTAGGGACACATGATCTGGCCATAGAGCGCACGTCTGTCTGGGTCCTGTCTCGAGGCAAACTCGACCATCCGCTCAGGGTACACCCAGGTGTCATCATCTCCAAGCATGATCCAGTCGTGCTGGCGCGTCGATACTTCAAACAGAGCCCTCACAAAACGAACATGCGCGCCGCCTCGGGTCGGATTGGAATGGTTCCCATTGATGATTTGTCTGACTTGCTGGCTATCTCTGGGAGAGAGTGGAATGAGGCGGTCGCTCGCGAGCCAGAGGGAATGGGGAGGCTGAACGAGCGAGCCCCACGTGCGCAGCATCTGGGCCCCCCGCTGGTCCCACGTCGCAAGGCTCGTGAGCACCACGAACGCTATCGTCGCGTTGTGTCTATCGAGCGGCGGCGAGAGTGCCGCGCTCTTCGGCATGATGAGACAGCCCTTTCGCCGGCCTGTCACAAGCGATGGGCCATTGCGCAAACGCGAGTTTAGAAGGCTGGCCCTAGCGACGCGGCGTGTGGCGTTTGGAATGAGACGTTCCTTAGAATGAGATGGTGCGTCCGACGAGGGCGCCCGCTCTGCGACTGAGCACGCGAGGCAGAAGACCAGCAATGAGATGCGCCAGGGCCGCATTGCTCATGTTCCCGATGACGCGGCCGCGTCCTGCCCTGCTTCAAGGAATCCAAAAAGAAAAGAGGAAGAAATGAAGAAGAGCCTTAGAAGAGAGAGGGAAAGGCGGAGAGAAACTGTTCGAGAAGAGCGCGTGGGACAGCCGTGGGCAGGCCCATAACTCCTTACTGCCGAAACGCCAAAATTGGAGCGTCCGCACCCTTTTCTTCTCTACTGCTCACAACCGACTTACAAGGCTCCCCAGCAGAAACGGGGGATTCGAGCAGGAAACGGGGGGAGGGGGGGAAGGCATGCGCGCCCATCTCGCGGCGCCGTGCCAGTGGGTGCTACAGGGACACCGCGAGCTCCGCGGGCGGCCCTGGTGGCGTGTTCGGCGGTCCACTGGTATGAGACGTAGCCGATGAGCCGCCACGCCCTCGGGCCGCCCTTCCCCTGCTTCTCCGGGCCTGGTGTGGCCAACCTCGTGGTGGTGAAGTCGCCCCGAGAGCCGGGCACGCCATTGTCTTGTTCAGCACCCTGAGCACGGCTCACATGGCGCGGCTACCTCACAAGGCTCCGTCGTATGCTCACTAGGGGTAGGCCAAAATATCCGGATATATCTCCTGGATATTTGGGCAGATTTTTTGGAATTAGATAGCTGTGGATATTTCAAGGATATTTGGGTGCGTCTGGGCCCCTCAACGCAAAAAGAAAACTTGCCGGCGCGTGTGCGCGGGGTGAGAGGGCGACGTGAGGCTGGCGCTACCATGAGTACGAGGTGAGACTAGTAGATACGTAATAAAATGATTCGTTACCGTAAGAAAAATTTCTATGACATCACGTAGCCACTGTCCATCATGGGAGGTGTGGCGCGGTGCGGCGGTGTGGGTGTGGCGGTGTGGCTGAGAGGATGCAACTTGAGGTTCCCTTTTTTAAGCCCCCCACATTGCCTTTTTCTACACCTTATACAATTCTAACCTTCATTCACCACCCCCAAAAATGTGTCCCTAGATGCAAAGGCATATGGGTCCAATGCCGCGCGGGTTGATTTCAAACAAAAAAGAAGTCATTTTTGTGTTTATCATCGTGATTATCGCGCTGGATGCCAGGAAGCAGCCAGAGCGGCAACAAAAAGCAGTAGGGTCATGACAGACAGTGAGAGAGACAGTGGTACAGGGGTGAGAGAGAGGTCAGAACCTGGGACACCTGGGGGCACTGGGGATCTCAAGATACCCCTGGGGCACGGTGATTCTACAACGATCACACACCCACAAACCCTTACATATACCCCACCACGGTTCTTTGGATAATACTCTGAGACAAACAGGAAGGCGTGCGAGGGAACAAAGAAGGAATCAAGGATTTAGGGAATTGGCGAGTATTGCCTTAGTATGAGCCGATGAAGCGTCGTGAGTGTTGATGAAGGTGAGATTCCTTAGGTGCACTAAGTCGATCTAGAGTGAGCTGAGATCCCCAAGATGAAGGCGAGGTCTAGAAGTCGATGTGCAAATGACTCGGGAACCCCAAGAACTCGATGTGCATCGACTGCAGATGATAATGTAGAGAAGAGTCCAGAAGGTGGTGCACATGATGAAAGAGGCTGATGACTTGATGAAAAGGAATCTGGCAGACAAAGTTATCGGTAAAGCCGATTCTATCGGTAAGGACCAATGGGTTGTGTTGGCAGATGACGGCACTCTGTGATACCCCCCCATAAGGCGAGCACGGAGGGTGAGGCTTAGATACAGAGGATAAGGGTAGAAGAATGGAGAATGCCTTGCATGACAGTCGTAATACTCGGAGTGGTATATGTCACTGGAGCTTTTCGTCAGAGGCAGTCTTAGAGGCAGACGTTGTTCCTGCCGTAGCTTCTTCGGCGGAACATGAATTTGAACTCGTCAGACTTTGTGCAATGATGGACGCGCAGTCGTTTAGAAGGGATAGGAGACGGCAGAAGGGAGCGGGCCCAAGGGGCTTGGTGAGGATGTCAGCGAGCATAAGGTTACCGGGGACATGTCGCATAGCGAGGGCGCGCTTTGCAACGAGATCGCGGAGGAAAGCGGCGGCGCGCATTATGTGCTTGGTCTTTTTGAAGGCAACGGGGTCGAGGGACATGTTGATGGCAGACTTGGAGTCGGAGCACAGAAGGGTAGGGCCATCCGGCGGGAGAGATAGGTCGACAAGCAAATCCCGGATGAAGAGGATGTCGCGGGCAGCAAGCATGGCACCGAAGTACTCGGCCTCGGCGCTCGACAACGAGACGGAGCGTTGGGTCTTGGAGAACCAGTGGACAGGACAGCCGTACAGAAAGAAGATGGCGCCCGTACAAGAGAAGCGAGATTCCCAATTTGAGTCGACATGGACTAGAAAGGGCAGCGAGGGATCCGGGCGAAAGAGCAGAGCGCAGGTGGAGGAGTCACGCACGTAGCAAAGGACGCGGACGGCAGCGGCGAAGTGCGTAGGACCAGGGTTGGTCATGAAGCGTGAGAGCTGCGAGGCTGCATATGCGAGATCTGGCCTAGACATGTTGGCAAGCCAGAGGAGGCCCCCAACGATGGCCATATAGGTGTCGCGCTTGGAGGCCATGGAGTCAAAAGCAACAGAGCCAGGCGTGGGTGAATCAGATGGATCGAGGTGGAGGGCGCCGAGAGGGGATTTGAAGGTGCGTGTGGTAGTGCTAGATAGGAAAGCATCATGCCGTTGAAGGAGATCTGAGACGTAAAGACTCTGAGATAAGGTGAGGATCCGACGCGGACGGTCACGAGCCACGGCAACATTGAGGATCCACGAGAGTTCGCCCTTGTCTTCAATGGGGAACCTATCGCCGAGATCGTGAACAAAACGAGCGCGGAGGCCGGAGTCATTGTCGACGATGAGGGCGTCGTCCACGTACACCAGCACCCAAAGCAAAGACGAGCCGCTGATGAAGATGTAGAGACAGACATCGATAGTAGAGCGCGTGAAGCCCCACTTCAGGAGGAAGGAGGTGAGAAGCTCGGCCCATTCGCGCCCAGCTTGACGGAGGCCATAGATAGAGCGCAATAATTTGCACACGAGACGAACCCCGCGACAGTCACGAGGAGGGAGGCCAGGTGGCATGCGCATGAAGAGGGGCTGTGGAAGAGTGGCTTGCAGATAAGCTTGGCGGACGTCGATGGAGGACAAGTTGTAGTCACGAGCGGCAGCGATGGCAAGCACGAGACGGATGGTAACCGTTTTGACCACGGTAGAGAAGATGCGGTCGAAATCGACTCCGTATCGTTGAGTATTGCCGTCGGCGACGAGGCGGGCCTTGAATTTCTCGATGGAGCCGTCGGCCTTGCGTTTGACGGCGAAGACAAAATGGCAATGCATAAGATTGGCGCCCTCGGGCATGGCGTCCTCGGGAACGCACTCCCAAGTGCGAAGTGCCATGAGGCCGCCGAGCTCCTTGTTGATGGCCACGCGCCAATAGTCGGCATGGGTGGACTGAAGCGCTTGACGGTACGTCTTGGGGACCGTCACATCCCCCATGTCGGCAACAACGGTGACGGCTTGGGCGAAGGGTGAATGGTCGCTACCGGCGTGAGCAAAAGGTGGACAGCTGTCGCCGGTAGTGAGCAGGTCGGAGGTAAAAGCAAAACATAAAGGGTCAGATCGAGAATCGAACCCTGCCGCTGCAGCTCCAAGAGCAAACACAGCTGCAGCCTGAGCCATAGAGGTATTCTGCATTGAAGCAATATGAGCAGAAGTAGTATTGATACCATGACGTTGGTGCTCGAGCTCAAGGAGGCGTGGGGAGCGACGAATTGCAGATGGTGCTGCAGTAGGTGCAGGTACAGGAGTTGGAACGGGGGCAGGGGAGGGGGCAGGTGCAAATGCAGCTGGATCGTCGTCATTCTCAAGCCAGTTGGGTCTAGGCTCATCCTTGAGGCCTGGGAACTGGTCCTCCCATACGCGGATCTTGGCTGCAACAATGACACGTTTGGAGTCGAGTAAGTAGACAACATGGCCAGGGCTCTCCTCAGAAGGCCCCATGTAGAGGCCATACCAACCTCTGTCGGCGAAGTGGCGATCGCCAACACGTCGCGGCACGGGGGCAACGACGGCACAAAGGCAACCAAAAGCATAGAGACAACGGATGTCAGGGGGATGCCCAGTGAGGAGTTGATAAGGCGACAAGTTCCGGCGAGAAGGTCGTGGAAGCCTGTTGGTGATCCAAACCGCTGTCTGCATGGCAAAGGGATGAAAGGACGGAGGCAGACCAGCAGCAGCAAGAAGGACGCGGGCTGTACCAAAGGTGACGCCCCACATACGTTCCACATGTGAGTTTTGTTGCGGCGTGTATTCCGATGAGTAGCTTGCACGGATACGACGGTGAGCAAGGAAGTCTCGGAAGTGATAGGAGAGGAAAGCGCTTCCCTTGTCGGATCGCACAATGGAGGGCTTGTATGTGCCGTCAAGGGAGCGAAGATGAGCGGCGACGTCTGCAATGAATTGGCCTAGAGCTGAGGCTGCGACCTCGGCGGTCATGGCTCGCGCGGGCCATACCCGGGTGAAGCCGCTACCAGCATCCACAGTACCGCAGTAGCATGTGTACTTGAAGAGGATGCTCTCCAAAAGCGGGCCGGCAAAGTCCATGTAGACCATGGCTCCGGGAGGCGGTTGGGCGTCAAGGGAAGTTGGGAGGCGGGAGAAGGGGGCGGCGCGCATGCGACCACGGACAACTGCTTCCGGCATGGGGAGGCCAGTTGGCGGGCGGTGGCGAGACAGGTTGTGGCCAACGGTGGCGGTGGGCACAAGCGACCATTGATCAGCGTAAGGAAAACCGAGGCGTCGATAGAGCAGAGCGTGTGAGGCAAGGTCTCCATGCACCACAGTAGCAGCTGCCGAAGCAGAGGCCGCGGAGGGGCGAAGTGGGCAGCGGACAGAGTGAGGACGGGTGTCAGAAGGTGCCACGAATCGCACTGGGATGCGAAATGCGGCTGAGTCATCGTGGACACGTATGGGATGAGCGCCAGGAACATGGATGTAGCCTGCATCGAGGTCATGGCGGAAACCAAAAAGATCTCGCATAACCCGTGTAGAATACAGCACAGTATTGCACTCAGCCAAGACAAGGACGTTTGGAATCTCGTAGCATTCCCAAGTGTCGCCGACAAGGAGGTACACCAAAGCAATCCCAACTGCCTGGGCGACAACGGGACCAGCAGCAGTGTCAACACCTAGGCGAGGGTGGGCATCCGTGACGCGCCACAGGCGGTCAAGGCGGTCAACAACCCAAAACGTAGCCATGGAGTCAACAAGAGCTTCTTCCTCAATCGGCGTCTTAGTCTCGGTCGCAAGGAGAGGCAAGGGACCTTTGGCACAAAGGGCATAGCCAAAGGTCCGCATGCTAGCGGTGTAGGCTTGGATGGCACCATTAGCATCATTTTGATCTGATGCGATGGCAGAAGCCGCGGCATGGGCCTGGGTATAGGCCATGAGAGGGGTGCCACTTGTAGAAGGCGGCTGGTGTGGCGCCTGTGATGCTTCAGGTGGATTAGTTACAGTAGGTGTAGGGGTAGTTGCAGCAGCCTGGACGTAGGTTGATGATGAGGTTGAGGCAGGCACAGCCGCAACACGAGAGGCATCACGATCGAGTAATTCGAGTGCACGTCGTGTGAGCCGAGAACGAGTGCCGGAGGTCGTAGACGTTGATAAGCGGGGGCATATGTCTGCATGATGATCAGCCCCGCACCCGCGGCACTTGGTTGTGGGTTGTTTGCAAAACGGCCGATTGTGTGAGCCCAAACAACGGAGGCAAATGGGCTCACCCTTCGGCGGAGGACGCTCGCTTGACGGCCGACCTTTCCCTTTGGATGAGGATTTAGGTGCGGTGACGGCGAAAGCATGTGCAGCAGGGCGTTGAGCCGAGAGTTCCGCACGAGTTTGACTGACATATTCTTCATAATGGTCAACAAAGGAGGTTAGCCGCCTGCCGCGTACGAATTGCCGGAGTTGTGAGTAGGCCAAGGGGAGTGAATGATCAAAGAAAGCAATGAGGGTGGCATCGTCCGGAGGAGGTTTGCCCGTGCGCTTAATGCCCGCGACGGCCATATTGATGTTGTCATATTGGCGGCGTAGATCAGCGAGATCGAGGCCGGCCCTAGCATCAATCACATGTGTCTGTGCCATGCCAAGGTAGTGAGCATAATCGGCAGCATCATCTTTCTTGGCAGCGAAGGTGGCACGCAGGTAGCGTAAGGCGCCCACGCCATCGTTTGCATGGCCATGAAAGACAGATACACGCAAGGATGCTGGGAGGGCTTGGAGAAGTAGGCCATACAGTCGGGCATTGAGAGTGTCATAGGACCGTTGCTTCTCCCCATCCTCATCCGGGCGGGTAACATCATCTTCAAGAAGGTGGATGGCATCTGTGAGTTTCCATGCAACATAGCCGGAGAAGAGGATGGCCCACTCCATGTATTCAGACCTCTCGCCGGAGAAGGTGGGCAAAGTGGAAGCCTCTGAAGTTGCCGGCGCACAAACAAAGGTGGGTAGGTGGGATAGAAGTAAGAGAAGCACCATGAAGGAGGGCCGAAGCGCCGAGGACCGAATTGAAGTGTGCGACCTGACAAGATAGGTGGACTTGGCGCGAGCGTGAAGGCGTTTGGATTCCAAAAGGTTCCGATGGCGTTCACGGACTAGAAAAGCCGCGTAGCCGGACTTCTTCTTCTTGAGTGGGAGAACTAGAGGAGCATCATCTTCGCCCCCCTCGTCTGTGGCGCAGCATTGATTGTACGTCAAGCGCTTGGTTGCCCAAGTGAAGAGGGTTCTGGCACGGAGGTAGAGAGAGAAAGATGCCGAGAGAAGAGAGGTAGCCCAAGAGCTGAGTGAGTAGTAAGCCTCGTAGAGGAAGAGTGATAGGATGCGACCGGCTGTATGGCGCACAACCGTAGAAGTTGTGAGTAAGGCGACAAGCCAAGCATTGCTCCGAATGTGCAAGTCTTCGGCGGCAACAAAAGAGGCACAAACAGCAGAAGTGGGTAGGTGTCGCAGGAGCGAGAAAGCCAAGTGGCAGCAACCAAGGAGGTGATGGAGGGACTCCATAAAATTTCCAACATAGGAGATGGAGGAGTAGATAGCACGTGAGTGGCGGCGGCGGCGAGTGGCGGCCCGACGAGCGGCACGTGATGAGTGTAGAGGTCCAGATGGGACAGAATGGAGGGCTCCATAGAATGACAGCTGGTCAAGAAGGGCCTGCAACCATGTATCAGAGAAGAGAAGTCCCAAAACTCCAACATAGGAGATGGAGGAGTAGATAGCACGTGAGTGGCGGCGGCGGCGAGTGACGGCGCGACGAGCGGCACGTGATGAGTGTAGAGGTCCAGATGGGACAGAATGGAGGGCTCCATAGAATGACAGCTGGTCAAGGAGGGCCTGCAACCATTTATCAGAGAAGAGAAGTCCACCCCATCCCAGAAGGGGGGAGTGAGGGGTGGTGGCTGAAGTGAGAGTGAGAATTGCGTGCAAACGCGCGTAGGAGAGAGGTTTAGGAAACCGCGAGATTCCTCTTGCATGTTTATGATGGGGGAGAGATTTTCACCAAAGCTAGAGACCTGAGACATAAGGGAAAGGATAGAGGGAGAGGAAACACCTCCTCCATGCCAAAGGGCCTTGGGGTGGAGATGTAAGAAAGGAAGAGTGGGACGATAAGGCGATGCGCTTGGGCGTTTTGGTGAAAAGACGCCGGTGACGGCGTTCTTCGACACGAGTTCATCGCAGATTTTTGCAGAGGGCTCACCCTGAGGCAGACAGAAGGGGCAGGGGAGGAAGAGGGCCCATCCCACTGCCCCCAAGGTCTCCCCCTTGGTGCAATGGGATGACGCTCGCTTGCGGTGAGGTGCGCATGCTGCAGTTCGACGCTCGTCGAGTGCGACGAGCGAGTGCGAGTCTGGCAGGGACAGGCAGGCAGGCATGGACAGAGGCATGGCAGTGGCACACACCTGGGTGGGAGCTCCATATCGCGCTGGATGCCAGGAAGCAGCCAGAGCGGCAACAAAAAGCAGTAGGGTCATGACAGACAGTGAGAGAGACAGTGGTACAGGGGTGAGAGAGAGGTCAGAACCTGGGACACCTGGGGGCACTGGGGATCTCAAGATACCCCTGGGGCACGGTGATTCTACAACGATCACACACCCACAAACCCTTACATATACCCCACCACGGTTCTTTGGATAATACTCTGAGACAAACAGGAAGGCGTGCGAGGGAACAAAGAAGGAATCAAGGATTTAGGGAATTGGCGAGTATTGCCTTAGTATGAGCCGATGAAGCGTCGTGAGTGTTGATGAAGGTGAGATTCCTTAGGTGCACTAAGTCGATCTAGAGTGAGCTGAGATCCCCAAGATGAAGGCGAGGTCTAGAAGTCGATGTGCAAATGACTCGGGAACCCCAAGAACTCGATGTGCATCGACTGCAGATGATAATGTAGAGAAGAGTCCAGAAGGTGGTGCACATGATGAAAGAGGCTGATGACTTGATGAAAAGGAATCTGGCAGACAAAGTTATCGGTAAAGCCGATTCTATCGGTAAGGACCAATGGGTTGTGTTGGCAGATGACGGCACTCTGTGATAGTGATATTATCTACGCTATTTCTAGGCGGGAAGCATTGCGTGAAGCATTACTTTGGATGTCGTCAGAGGTTTTTTTTACCCGAACCCCTACAAAGTCTTTCCGCATCTTCAGATGCTCGCTCACAACTTTGAATTCATTGAAAGAGAGTTTCTTGGCAGTGAGTACAATATTTATGATTGGCCAGAAGAATATCTTTACACAAAAGAAAAGGGTCATGATTGGAAGTAAGACCCGCCGTAACCGTAACAGGTTTGATTTGAGCAATCTGGATATCTGGTTGGAGTTCAGATTTGGTATCCAGATAGTATCCGGATACCTCTGGAGCTCATTAGGAATATCCAGATAGATACTCATAGTCGGGCAGACATGCCAGTTATGCCAGATATTCGGAATATCCGGGTATCAGAAACTTAATCTTATTCTTCCGGCCACCTTAAATAGATCGATCGACGCCCCTCCGCCACCGTCGCCTCCACCGCCCTCACCGCCGCCTCCCTCACCGCAACCGCCTTCACCCCCCTCTTGAAAGGATAGTCGATTCGACGGAGCCAGATAGATGCCTTCTTGATATTTTCCGGATTTAGTACTGTTATGTAATTTATGTCAGCATCGCTAGTGTTGGACATGTTTCTTATAGTATCGTACATATTTTGGTGTCACGCACCACTCGAGCGGGATGCAGCATACCCTCTTGCCAAACGAGTGGGTTGGATAGCTACCCTCATGATTGGGGTTGACGTAAGTTTTGTAAATTTTTTTGTCAAATTTGGGTGGTCAATCGAAATCGAAATTTTTGACCAAAATTTGGGGCCTTTCACTTGGAAAGAAACAAAACTTGGGGGGCCGCGCGGAGATTGGAAGATGCGACACGCGAGGAAAGAGAGAGGCGCAGCAGGGCGCCGGCTCACGCCCCCGCCTCGTCCCCCAGCTCACGACCCATAACATCTTTCCTCCCTGGCCTGAAGGTTTGGCACGACGTGGTCCACGACGCAGTCGTCGTCGAAGGTGCGAGGGAGAGTGTTATAGGGTTATAATAGGACAAAATATTCGAAAGCGTCAAAATTTTGATCAAAATTTAGGTGCCCAACCCTCAAATTTTGACAACAAAATTTGGGCCCTTACAAAACAAAACTTACGTCAAAGCCAACCTCATGATCATGATCCCCACGATCTTCCTGTGGAATAGGGCGCAGGCTCTATTCATGAGGACAAGCCTCAAAGGGGTGAGAGAGAGAGGGTAATGGAGTCTTGAGAGCGAGATGCGCGCGACATCGCACCGCACGAGCCGACGTCACACATCGAGACTCTTCCGGACACCACTCACCATGCCAACAAAAGAAAGAAGCCAAAACTAAACGTAAACGCACGAGACAATAAATTAAAGGAACGAACGAAGACGAGATGAAGAATGTCCTTGTCGAGCGAGCACGATG
>CM030936.1:5138873-5170616 GCA_018136815.1 Isochrysis galbana
TTGACGGCACCGCTCCACAACGAGGCCCTCGGCATCTCGCCGGACTCATTCTTCTCGAAAGGCATTGCTAAGGTGAACAGCGCACCATCCTCCGATTGCCTTGGAAATGCTTGCCCCGCAGCACGCTCATGTTCTCGGCGGGTCTTGAGGCTGGGGGGGGGGGGGGGGGGGTTCTGTCGCACATACAGCCAACATCCACCTACGCGCTTCCACTTGCCCATCACCACAGATGGCGCTTGGTATTGGTGCCAACTCTGACCGCTTCAAGGCAACCCTGCGCACGCATGACAAGGCACTTGCCGCTGAATGGGCTGCCGTGCTACGTTCGGCTTGCGGCGCCACGGTGGAGAAGCGCTACTCTAAGCTGCATGCAGCCATCACATTAGGAGATGCTGCTGCTGCTGCGGACATCGCCACTGAGCTCGCGCAGCTCCGTAACAAGGTGCCTCACCGCTCCGACGAGGGTTCTGGTACACCTGTCCGCCGCTCCGGACGACGGGACTCTGCTCTGCGCCTGGTGCTATCGGCCGACTCGGGCCGTTCTCTCCGTGCCGCTCCTATCTTTGCAAGGTCCACCCGTGCCGGCAGCTCAGGAGGAACGCGAATCTCCGGCGGTAATAGGATGTCTGGCGGCGGTGGGTCCGATGGCGGCAACAGCGAAGGCGAGATATTAGGAACCGAGCTTCCTGATCCCATGGCCGCCTCTGTGCCGATCTCACCCGTAGCGCTGGACGAGGCGCTGAGCTTGGCACATACTGCTCTCGTTGCTATCGCTAGTGATGCGCGCGCCGCCGCCATCGCCACGCCGCGGCAACCGGAACAGCTCGCTGCTGCCCTAAACAAGATTGCCGCCAATGCCACTGCTGCCGCGCTTGCTGCTTCTAGCAATGCACCATCGTCTCCCGGCGGCTTTGGGAGTTCAGCCGACGCTGGTTACACTTCATCTGCTGTCACCTCTGCTATCCCATCTGCTCTTCCGTCCCCCACATCCTTTCTCACGCTCTCGGCACGGGCTGTGGCTCCCTCATCGCCCCGTCACCCTGACAAGTCCACTGCCTCCGCACAACCCTCTGTTGCACCGATGACCACACCTGCTACGACTACATTGCAAGACAGCAAGACCTTGTCGCCACCGCAGGACGCAGGCCCACCGGTCCCACCACAGGCGGCTATGACAATGGCGTCAACCACTAAGTTTGCGTCTGTCGCATCGCCGGCCGCTATGCCGCTAGCCACCACACTGCCGCCGGCCACCCCGTCGCCGGCTGACACGCTGCCGGCTCACACGTCGCCTGCTCCCATGTCGTCGCCGGCGCCCACAACGCCGCTTGCTCCCACACTACCGGCAGCCACGGTGCCCCGCGCCACGCCATCGGCCTCCTCTTTGCCGGTACCCACAGTGCCCCGCGACACGGCGCCAGCACTCACGACGCTGGTACCCACGACGCTGGCACCCACAACACTGGCACCCAGCCTTGCTGCACCCGCCCCGATGGCCACGTCTAGCTCAGGCGTGCTGCGAAATTCTGCCGATGAGTGTATGCCAACGTCGGGCGCCTCTGCTGCCGCTGAGCTCGCAGTTGAGGCCGTGTGTGCCGCGTCGATTGCCGCGCAAGCCGCGGCCGAAGCAGCTGCCCAGGCTGTTGGTGACACTCGGCCACTGCCAGGCCACCTGACCGCCGCTGGCGTCGACCCTATGACTACTCCGACATCCAAGTGCTGGGCGACAGCTGGCGATGGCACGCGTTTCGATTTGCGGAAAGGCCCGGACTACAAGCGGAACAAGAAAAAGGCGCCCTCCGCGCCGCACATTTATCACTTGGTGGCGGCCGACGTGCTGCGTGCACCTAAAATCACGCCACACGTGGCCTCGCGCGTGCGAATGCCTATCCCGGACGATGCCGACGAGGAGAACGACACCGGCTTACCGCGTACGCTAGTCTTCAACGTCGCCATCCCGGTCAGTGCCCCCAGCCTGATCGGCGGTAGTGATGATTCCAAATGTTATCAGCTCATCCTCTACTTCCGGGCGAGTGTCAAGGACCTGCGTGCCTGGCGTGATGGGGGCTCGGCTGCCTATGCGCTATTCCGACGGTGGGTCAAGGAAGCGCCGGAGGGGAACAATGATGTGAAGGAACGATTCAAACTAGTCGTCAAGATGGAAAATCTCAAGGATTTAGGCAAGACGGGATCGACACTCGAGCAGTACAACGGTGCGTACTTGTCTCAGCCCCCAGCCTGATAGAATTGGGATTGTCGGCGGATGGAGAGTTTTTCCGCTTTCAACTCCACACCCTTCCCCTATCCCACCGCATGCCAGTGTCCTTTCCGCTTCCCGGCCTTGTACACTCTTGCTGTCGGCCCGTAGCATCGATACACCGCCAGCCCGCTCCCGACTCATACCCTACGCGCTTTGATCGGACCTTCGTAGGCAAGCCCGTTCTCATCACCAAGTCGGGTTCAATATTCCCCTCTCTAGATGACGTATACGGGCCGTTGGGCTATCTTGAACTCGGAATCAACACATTCCGATTTGCATATCTTACCAAGCTTGGTATGTCCAAGTTCATCCCTAGCCTGCAGAAACTAAAGTTGCACATTGGAGTCGTCATCGAGGGCAGGGACAATAACGAGCTCCCGGAACAAACCTTGGTGGCATGCCGTATCCACGGGCTCGACTTGCGAGAGATGGCGAGCGAGCTTCCAGGGTGAGGTAGCTTCATCATTCGGGCCTGAAGGAGACCTTCCCATGAGACAATTATGGATGAAGCCAGGGTCAGATATGCTGTTGTCCAAGCCGAAACGCCGTGCAGGTATTTTGTGAGCCCGAAGCGCCCTTGTCATTGCACATGGATCTCTAGCTTTCAGCCTCCCAGCCGCCACGATAAAGGCTTGATGGATGGCCGGTTCAGCCTCCCAGCCGCCACGATGAAGGCTTGATGGATGGCCGGGCGATGGACCTCAGCCATTGTGCGCTTTCTACTCGGCAGCTGTCTTGTTACATTCGTAGTCTTGGCATGAGCTTGCGTATCAGAGTACGGCTCTCATCTAAGGAGGATATGGTGGCACCGCTTCAGCCGCAACTTGTCATGAGGTAGCAGTCAGCTAGAATGTATCCGTATCCGATTCTCTTTGTGACTTTTGTAACGTCAACGGCGTGTCCACGATCTCATGGTGTGACATTTGTTGGTAGCGACTGGTGGCTGGGGTGGGGTGGAGCTGGGATCGGCTGCAGGTGGCCATCTTTCCGCCATTTGACCTCAGCTGGCTGAGGGTGGCCGGGCGGAGTCGGGTTTGACCCCCATTTGCTCGATGGTGTTTTGGTTGGGGGCCAGATATCCTTAATTCTTCTGCGCCTCTCTTCTCTTTGTTCATAGACATGGCCGAGCCATCGCTATCGCTCATCGCAGCACCGTGATCCATGATGCACACGGTGTTGGTGTTGCTTTTACGTGAGGTTTGTTGTTGGCCGTATTGCTACTACGCAAGTCCGTGATTTAAAAAAATTCGATCCCGACTCCCGATCCTCGAAAACAAGGGGTAAAAAATGCGACCCCAAGAGCGAAACAGAAACCGGCACTGTATACGTCATAAACCCGACCTCCCCGAACCAGCGCACACAGCGGACCGCTGAGAAAGCCGACCCCCCCCCCCCCCGAACCAGCGAACACCACCCCCGTTGAGAAACCGACGCCCCTTGGGAGCCGGGAGTGTACTCTTACAATATTGTATCTGAGATTATCTGACGAGACCCGTGAGATGAAGCGCGCGTCACCGCATTCGACGACATTTCAAGGCGTTTTCCGACCCCCCCTGAACCGCCCAGAGCACTTCGCGCGCTCCGTGCGCGACCCCTTCCGAACCAAATAACCACCCCGTGAAATACCGCTCCCCCCCCCCCCCCCGAACCGAAAACGACACTCTTAAATCGGCCCAAAATCGACCCCCCCCCCCGTTTTTTTTACATCGCGGACTTGTAGTGCAGGCAGGAACTATGGTTATGGTTATAGTTTGATTGATCTATGGAGCGGTCGCGGGACACGCGGGACCGGTCGCCTGGGGCCGAGGCAGAGGAGGCTAGGGCTGGGTCCTGGCCTCCCCTGCCTCTCCATCGCTGGCGCTCCTGAGCCTCAGGGGCCCCCACTCTGCACCTGTCTGCCTGTCGACCAGGACCAGGGGAGGGGGGGGGTTGGAGCGATGGGCTGGCCACGACCGGCCACGACGCGCGAGACAGGCGAGCCTGTGGGGAAGGAAGTGGGTCATCAGCATGCCAGTCTGCTCCTGGCAAGCCATGGCCCAGGCATGCCAGGAGCATGGGTGGTTCCTCCCCCATGGCAGGGGAGGAGTGGAGAGGGGGGGGGGGCTCGTGCCCCCCCATGGGCGAACTAAGTATAAACTTAGTTGATGACCCTATCGTTTTAACGATAGTTCGAGGAATGGGTCAAAAGGGCATCCTGCCCTTGGCATGCCAGGAGGGCGCGAAAGCCATCGCGTAGTGCTTGTGGTAGCCTTTGCAACCCTTCGGGCCGGCGTGGATGTTCATATTTTTGATGTCGCCTCCCAGGTCCTTGCAGTCGCGAATCGCGTAATCGAGGGGGTATGGGTTGTTGTTCACGTTCAGAAGAATTTTGCGCGGGAAGGGGAAGGACTCGAAAGTTCCCGTCCTTGGCGCGACGTAGAGGTGGTATACCTCTTTTTTGCCTTGGGTCACGATGATGCCCTCCTTGGTGAGCACCTTGGTGCGTTCTTGGTTGCCTTGTAGGAACACGAATCCTTGGTTTTCGAGTGCCCTCGCCAACGTTGATATGGTGATGGCGTCCTTCATTTCGAATTTATAGTTTCGTACCACAAGATGCGCGGACACGTCCTTGAATGCGCTTGCTAGCGATTTGGATGATGCCTGGGGGAGCTCTTTTGCCTTGTCGTCGTAGGTTTGGAATTTGACGACCATCGGGTACTTCACCCCGTTTAGCGCGAATACTCCCTGGTCCTTGAACTTGGCTTGGTATTGTTGTGCGCAATCCGCCGTGACCAGGATTTCCCATGGTCCCGACGAAGTCTTGGCGAGAAATTCCGGCTCGAGGTCCACGCCTTCAAGCTTGTTGAGGTGCGCTACTATGGCGCTCAAAGCTTCTTCGTCTTTGACTTTGATGCCCCGGTCCGTGGAGGTGAAGGTCATTATGATTAGAGAGAAGTCCGGTTGATATTCGTCGTCATCTTCTTGATCGTTCCCTTCTTGGGGGGTTGCCTGCATGAGTTCGAGGGGTAGGGGGTGTCTGGTTAGCCCCCAGGTTGATCGGTTGTGTGTTGTGCGCGAGGGCCGTCCAGGTATGGGGCTCCCTAGGGCCCCTTTCCCCTTGCGTCTCAGCGAGGCTCCATGCCTCTGTGGTGTTGTTGTTTTTGAAATTTTTGAGAGGGCTTGTGGTTTTGAGGGTGAGGCTGTTGCTCTTGGCCGCTTGCGCGTTTCGTGTGTCGTGTCCCGGCCGCGTGTGTCACACGTGGCCGGGACGAGGTGGGGTGGGTGTTTGATGCTCTCGAAGCTGTGTTTTGATCCTGTGCTTGCGCAGGAAAGCCTGGATGCTGGGACATGCAGCTGGTGCTGCATGTCACCAGCAGAAGTTTGATGGTGGTCTGGATGACCGGCCGGGCCTGCGCCTCGAGCTTGCGCACGAGGTCAGTGCCATGGCTTTGTAGGGGCCCAGCCCGGAGGCTTTCCCTATGGGAGGCTGCTCGCTGTGTCTCTGGTTGTGTGTGGACTCTGTTGTGTTGATCTTGCCATGCTGGCACATTGTGTGTTGTTGTGGTGTGTGCTGTCGGTGTGGCTCTGAGGCTTCGGCTCGGGCCGTGGCTCGCGGGTACCTGGGCTGGCATGGCCCTGGTTGGAGGGCGCTGCGGCTGCGCAGCGTCTGTCATGTCGTGGTCGGTCGGCGCGGCGGGGTGGGCGGCGAGAGAGGGTGGGAGCGTGGCGCGCTCCATGACCCTATCGTTTATAACGATAGTTCCAGGGGAGGAGTGGAGAGAGAGGGGGCGGCTCGTGCCCCCCCAAAGGTGAACCGCCAAGTATAAACTTAGATGGTAGAAAGTTTGCTGCGTGAAAGTAGTGGGTCCATGGCCGCGTGTGCGGTAAGCGAATATGATAAGGTTTTACTCACTACCACGACGGTTAGACCCACTCAAATACACAACCGCTACTGCTTGTCGAGGATCGGGGCGTCGGTTGGGCCCAGGGCGCAGCTGATCGTGCCGGTGCCAGCGCTACCTACAAGAACGTATTACGGAGGGATGTATCGCATATTGATGTACACATAAGCGTTCATGGTTTCTTTGCCCGTGGTTTGAACGCGAATCTTCGCGACGGGCTGCACGACGCTTAGTCCATGTTGCCACCATTCAGAGGCGGTCCGATAACTGATAAGCACGAGAAACGGGGAGGCCATCAGTACACGAGCCAAGGAACAGAGCGTGCGAGGTGAGAAGACTCGGTCGAACACGTAGATGTGAGAGAAGTCCAGGTGTGAACCAAGCGTAGCATCGCCGAAGTGGAAGAAGACGCTCTCGAAAGGATCTGGTGTGTCTTGTTGCTGAGGACATTCGTCGGTTCCAGTTTTGGTGTGCACGATGACAGAGTTTGAGCCGGCCTCGATATCTACGCCCCCGTCCTCAGTAGCATCCGTTCCTCGGATGGTTGTAGTCATGCCGTGATTGTTCATCAAAGTCGATTGAGGATTGGTGTCGGTGTGCCTTGGCTCGAGTTGGATGGGCTCCGAAGGATTCGCCTGACTCTCGCAAGCCGCGCCATATGGGTTCGCAGAAATGCAAGCGTTGGAGATGCGAGGCTCCTGGTCTTTGGTCGTCTCATCGGTCCGGCTGCGAGACACAAGTTTTTCATCATGCACAAGTGATGCGGGCTCGGCTTCTTGGTGGAAAGATCGTGTCAACTCGGGATCTAGGAGAATCTCCGAACGAATCTCCTGTAGCACATGTCGAGCGATTTCGTGGCGCGAGACCACGCACTCGATGCCGACAGCGCGTCTCACTTGGATTTCAAGCGCCACATGCATGACCACCTTCCCGAAGCCAGAACCAATGTCTAAGAAAGAAGATTCTGAGGTCAAATCCCATGCTCGCACCCAACCATCAGGGCGAAGGCGTACTAAAAGGCAGTCGCGCAAGCTATTCAACAGGCTGCAGATGCGATGAACTGAGCCGGCAGTGAGCTCGCCGTAGCCTTCCGATCCGCGGGTGTTGCCGCCCAATCCCCGTGGAGCATCTCCTTTATCTGCCGCTAAACGTTGCTGTTGCGGGATACTCCCATTGCCACGGGAGATGCGCCCCTGGGTGGCGCCAGCATCGAAGTCCGAAGTGAGGCCCCAATCTAGATAGGATGCAGACTCCACCAGTCGATACATTCGTTTGAGGAGACGCGCATGAAGAGGCCCCGCGACATGCACGTCCACGCGAGGTACATCAAAAAGGCACCGCTCGTCGTGCAACTCGTCTTCATCTACACCAACTTCCTCTTGGCCATGCGTCACCAACGCGATGGATTTGGGCACCTTCTGCCTGGTCCTAGAATGGTGCGTCGCACGAAGCACGTCAACGCACGGTGTGGTCATGCCTGCAAGACGCGAGCTGTGCAAGATCGCGCCATCGGAAATGCGGAAGCGGCTAGTTGTTGCCACAGCCCACTTCCCTTTGATTAAGGCCGCTTCGTACTCACCATCCGGCAACCCGCGCAGTTCGCTACGCGTGAAGCGGAGCACGCCGGTCGCCGCGTCGCGATTGATCCGCTTATATTTAGCACGTGAGCTTAGGCTTCGCCAGGCATCCGCCCCAGCATGGAAGATGCCGATCCATCCACCCTCAGTCCCTGGGTTAGCAAGTGGCCACCACCAGCGAAATCGACATTCGAGAAGGTCGTCTTTACGGTGCCCGTCTTCCCCAATTGACAGAATGACTCGGTAAGTGGTGTGATCCATGTCGCGTTCGATGCCGTCGCGGTGGATTGCAGCTAACGGTGCGAGGAGGCGAAGAACACGATCCCCGTGCACAGCCTTCTCTGTCCATGAGGGTGGTTGTCCAACATGGTGCTCAAGCGTTGCGAGTCCGGCCGCAATGCCATGATGTGCCATAGGGCGTGGCGAAACGGTCCAGCGATTCCCCGCGTCCGCAAGATCTTCTACCGTGGCAGGATGGGAAGGGAACTTGTCTTGCGGAAGACTGCCATGGAGCATCAAAGCGGCCAAAACGATGGGTGAATTAGTCTCTGATGGCTGGAAGGCGGCCTCAAATTCATGCCATAGCGGCAGTTGGTCTACGAGAGCGATTTTAGCGCGGCTTGTGCAATCCTGCGCGCCCAGTTCCGCGGAATGGCGCAGGTGTAAAGCCTGAATCAATTCATAGTAACCAGCGGGTCGCCACTCGAATGCAGCCTGAACGCGCATCAAAAATTCAAGAGCCGAGACGGTGATTTCGTCAATGTGTTCCTTCTCTAGGCCGCATCGCAAGTCAACCACGAGGCTCTCCTTGTGCACATGGAACGGGCTAGGCTCCATGCCCTCACACGCGTCTGTCCCGTCGGATCTCAATTCCGGCAAGCTGGGCGGCTCGCTTGCCGTTGCTTTCAACTTCTTGTTACGTTGACCAGGCTGGCCATGAGCGTCGCGACAAGTGAACGCTAGGCTGTCTTCACTAGTGTGCGCCTCAGTCGAACGGCAGTACTCACTATTCTCAACGTCATCGCAATAGGAAGGAGGCACGCCTCTACTCAGATCCCCGTACGACGTAAGCTTTGCCTTCTTGATGCCTGGTGCGGGGTTGCTGGTCGGCTCTTTGATCGACTCGTCAGAAGTGCTGGCCAGGCTATCATTCTCAACTGCAGCACACTCAGTCGCATTGCGCCGCCTCGGCTTCTTGCGCGATCCCGGTGGTGCTAGCGACGTGGCCCTGAGATCTTCCTCCGCATCCCGGCTCGAGGAGGCGCAGACAGTCTGGGCGCAGACTGTCTGGGAGCACAGGTGCTCCAGGATCGCCTCGAGCGCTGCGAAGCGATCGCTGCAGCAGAACGAAGAGATAGGTTGGAGGGGGGGGGGGGGGGATGAATGTGGGAGTGTAGCTAGCGTGTGTGTCGTGGGGTGCATTCGCGGGCGAAGGCGCACCACCCGTGCCGCTCGAGCTCGCGCCTCGCCTGCTCGAGTCCCACGCCGGGCGCGAGCGCGCGTAGGAAGGCCAGCGCCTCGCCGCCGGCGTGCGACGCCATCGCGCCGACACGCCCCCCCTCCCCCCTGCAGCCCGCCGCGGTTCCCCGTCTCTCACATCGTCGACAAAAAGAAAAAGAAAAAAACCGCCAAGTTTACCGCGCTCCCGACGGGTGGCCGCGCACCGGTACCAAGGGAGTCTCTCCCACAAAGCAGCTCCCAGAGGCCATGTATGGCTTGGATGAGCTTGCTGGTCCAGTTGGCTGCCCAGCAGGCCACATGGCTTATGGTGGCGCCACACGAGGGGCTACAACCGCTCCCAGTGGCGCCCCTGTCCCCCTGCATGTCGTGCGCCGCCTGCAAAGCTTCGACGGCGGAGGCGCGCCAAGGTGCTGTTGCCCAGTATGCGATGTGGACGAGGCGCAGGCGGCCGAAGCGGTCTCTGCCCCTCACCAGGCGGGAGTGGTGAGTGTCTGCACGCGCGCCTGGCTGCACGGCCGCCTTCTGCAGGACGGTGAAGGCGGCAGAGCATAGCATGTGACTGCTTCGTTACTCACCCGTTCCCTCCACCTGTATTCCCAGACATGGAGAACCGCCACAGGCGGTTCTTCCTGTACAAGAGCACCGCCCGCAAGCTTAGGGCTACCGGCTCTGGCAATCGTGTGCGCCACACGAGGTGTCTGCAGCACCAAAATGAGGCGTAGTATGGCACAAGCACCACAGGTTTCTCGGTGGCGTAAGCCTTCTCTCACCTCGATGTCTCTTTGGGGAGGGGGTGAGAGGAGCACTGGGGCTGTGAAGAGGTCCTCAGGGCTCTGTCAACAGGATCTGTCGAGAGTACTGCGTGGGAAGTGGGGGATTCACGATCTGTGACCGGAGAAGCGGTGTGGCAGCAACCATGTCCCATCCGTGTGATTTTCTTCTGAGAAGTCGAGTGATTGGGCTGCAAGTTGAAGGTAGCATTTAAGATCTCACGCGACTGTCATGGAATTCAAATGGTGTTGGCTAATCCTGTTAAGCTAGCCTCTTATCCCTCAGGATGATCCAGAGAGAGCGGAGGCGGCGACTCCTCACCAAAAGACAAAAGAAAAAGACCTTGCGTCTTGGCCGTATAGCGTCCACGCTGCACGCTCCGACCATAGCGTGTTTTTTCCTCCCTAAGAGCCCCATTCGTGTAGCCTAGCGCTACATCTCCGCTGCCAACAGGTAGCTCTCACATGTACAACACGTGCACACAGCTAACAGCTGCTCCACTGGCCTCTTCATCTCATTGTCATTGTGCCTATGCGTGCTTGCACGGGCACCCGCAACCTCTACGATGGTGGCGCTTTACTGCGAAACAGTATTGGCCACTACGTAGTGCAACTACGGATTCCATAGGGATATACTCGTAATGGATGTATAGTGTATAGTGCTACCGCAACCTTTTTGGTTGTGCAAGTATAGTGCTGAAGCGCCACCAAGGCTAGGAATCGTGATTAATAGGGTAGTTTTCAAAACTGCTGATTAGTAGTTTCAAAACTGCTGATGATTAATCGGAGGGGTTTTGAAACTGCCTATTAACTGCTTATTAACGGGTTGCCATCGGAGTTTTAAAACCCCTGATTAATAGGGTGATTAACACCCTATTAATCGATGAATCGATGTACGTACCTGTAGTCTACCATAGTCCATAGTCCTCTTGGCCTCGTGCCCTTCGCCGTCAAGCCTCGCAACCTCATCAACAACCTCGCCCCTTTCATGACTTCATGTATCACCTCTTATAGCCTCCGCTCCCCGTAGAACAAGTTAGTAGAACAGTGAACAGTAGAATGTATGCCTTGTATATGTACTAAATAGAGTACGAGTAGAAGAACAAATACATCTCATTTCGTCATTTCTAGCTATATATATGAATATATGAATATAGGAAAAGCGGGCCGTAGTAGGCGGCAAGAAAAGATAGGCGGCAAGCGTTCTGGACGGGGAGGGGAGAGAGGAGGGGAGACCCCCGCGGGGAGGGGGAGGGGAGACGAACCTAACGGGTCACGTATCGCAGCAGGACGAACGCTACCAACCTAGATGTGCCTGAGCTTCACCGTGTGGCCGCACGGCGAAGGACATGGGAATAAGAACCTGGAAATCGCATCATCTAGGATGAATGCGACACTCGCAAATAGGTTTAATTCGCTATTCGCTATCTTCCCCGCGTTTCTCTATCTACTTCAGCGATTGCAATCAGGTTTAATTAGCGACCTCTTCGTATCTCTCCCTTAGGCACACCGCACTTCTCTCGTCTTATTCGGTAAGTCTTTTGGAATGCTGTGCGGCAGGATTGCCCCTCGTTTCCGTTATGGTGCGATTCCCCTTCCAGACGGGATCGCCGACAGATCGCCTTCTGATCGTCGTCCGTCGTCGTCTGGCCGGAGTGTTTGGGTTTGGTTTCAGTCGAGTTACGTGAGAAAAGTCGTGGGGCGAGAGTCGGAGTGTTTCCTGGGTGTCTCTGTCCGTCGTCTTGTCGTCAGTCGTCATCCGTCGCTCTCGCTCTCGCCCTCTCGCTCTCGTCTAACACTCATTCATACCTCATACCCTACAATCTCACCTCGCCTCACCAGCCTCTGCCATCCCAGTCCTCCCCTCACTCACCCTCGCCTCTCGCCGCTCGCTCGATGTCGCTCTCGCCGCCGTCCTCGCCCTCGCTATAGCCCACCTGCCCGCCTTCCTCTGCTGTTGTTGGGCTTCAGCCCGTCAGCACCTCCGAAGTCGTCTCCCTCGCCGCGCCTGCCGCCGGCCTCGCTCTTGCGCTCCTGCCTCATTGCCCTCAGGCCCCATGGGCCATTCCAATTCGTCACGTGGGTGGGTGGTGGCATTCACACCACTTCTAGTCGCACATAGACATAGCCTAGCCACACTGCGAATGTGTCGTTTCATAGTAACGAGCGTTCACAGAAGGCAGCGGCAAGGACGACTGATTTTGCTCTCCCTCCCTCCCATGCCCATTCAGCTGAGCGTGTAGGCCTTTGAGGCATTAAGATTCCTTTACGGCATTTACACCACTTCCAGTCGCACATAGCCTAGCCACACTGCGAATGTTATAAACTGACTATGGACATTTGATGGATCAATTTGAGTCTGTCACTTATTCGACGGAACGTGACCTAAAAGTAGTTTGTATGTAGCATCTGCCTTTCTCCCCCGGCAATAACAGAACTCCCCCCCTCCCCCTCCCCCCCCCCCCCCCCCGCGGCGGGGCGGACGTTGCACCAGCTCTCCCTCGGTCGCTCCCCCCTTTCTCTCGCTCTCCTTCCCCCCTCTCCCTCTCTTTCTCTCCCTCTCTCTGTGTCGCCCCACGGGTTGAGGAGGGGCGAAGTATCAGTGGGCCATCTCTCTCTCCCTCCCTCTCTCGCTCCCTCTCTCCCTCTCCTCCTCTCCCCCTCTCCTGCTCTCCACCTCTTGCATCGTGAGGAGCAGCAGTGCGTCCAAAACACATTAGCAAGACCACACCGCGTGGACGGCCATGCCGCAGAAGAAAGGCAAGCCTGCGCCGCCTGCCACAGAGCCAGAGCCGCCGTCACCAGCGCACGATGAGCCCTACCACACAATCATCCCGGGCAACGACTGGGAGCCGCCAAAGATGATGATCCGGCCAATGGACCAAGTCCAGCTTACCGAGAAGGAGCTGGGAGAGGAGCTTACGCGCCTCTGGAAGGCAGAAAACCCCAACGCAGCGCATAACATTGCATACTTCTCGCACAAGGAGAAGACCTTCAAGCACATCGCCACCGTCGAGCAGTCGGAGTTCCACCTGATGCAGGTATGTTTGCTGCACAGTCTATGATAGTGCTCGCGCAACTGCATCTCTATATGCACCACCAGCCGATCCGCACAGTTTGGCGGCTTGATCCTTCAATGCAACGCTTGGGCTCTGTTGGCATTTGGCTTGAAGGTTGGTCGTTCTGCGAACCCGTTGAAATCTGGGTGACACTCCGGCTCTGTACACGTCGCGATGCTCGCCATTTGGCACGTGCGCAAATCTGCCCTCCTCCTCCCGCTCCGCCGCGATAATCTGCAGGAGGGTTCACTTTTGCATGTGGGCAGCGATGAGGCAAAGAAGCAGAAGGAGCGCGAGCAGGAGGAGAAGAATGCAATTGGAGCGGAGGCCGAACGGCAGCAAAGCGAGGGCAAAGAGGTCACCGAGGATGACGCTCGTGGTGCGTGCTCACCTTAGCGACCACGCCATCATCAAGAGGCCGTCGTGCACAGCCTAAATGCGGCGCCTCTCAGGATACACGGTATTCAGGGCGACACGAGAGGGGATCATCCCCTAGCAGGCGCGCGCGCCACGTCCCATTCTAATGCGAATCCCATTCTCTCCGCCAGGCCTGCGCAACCAGTTCAACTTCTCGGAGCGCACCTCGCAAACCCTGAACAATGCACACAAGGAGCGCGGAACTATGACGGAGCCGCCGCCGTCAGTAGAATATGCTGGTCAGGCAACGCAGTGGGAGATGTTTGACGCCTATATGGAGGACCAGGAGCGCAAGCGCGAGGCTGAGCGCAAGGCCAAGAAAGCTGGAAAAGGCAGCGATGCGGACAAGAAGAGTGGCGATGGAGACGTGGCTGCCAAGCCCGAGACGGTCTTGATGGAGCCGAGTATCCACACGCCAGAGTTTGCGCATGCAGTCAAGATCCTCGAACGCATGGTCAACCAAAATACGTACGATGACATTACGCACGATTTCAAATTCTGGGAGGATGCATCGGATTTGTACCGCGAGGGTGAGGGTACCCTGCTGCCGCTGTGGAAATTCTACAACGAAAAGACCAAGCGCAAGCACATCACTGCTGTAAAATGGAACCCTGAGTACCCTGACCTCTTTGCGGTGGGATACGGCTCCTTCGACTTCATGAAGCAGGGGGTTGGATTTCTATGCCTGTACTCGCTTAAGAACCCGTCCTTTCCTGAATTTTGCTGCCAGACTGATTCGGGTCTCATGTGCCTTGACTGGCACCCTCAGCACTCGTCCGTGATGTGTGTCGGCCTGTATGATGGTACAGTGGCCGTTTATGACACCCGTTCCCCAAAGAGCGCGCCCATCTTTCACTCGACCGTGAAGAAGGGCAAGCACACCGATCCTGTATGGGAGGTGTGCTGGCAGGAAGAGGACTTGGCCAAAAATCTCAACTTCTTCTCGATATCGTCCGACGGGCGCGTCACGCTCTGGACGCTTTCCAAGTCTGAGCTCGACTTCTCTGACTTAATGCATCTGAAGCTCGTTGCTGCGCCGGGTGCAGCTCCTGCAAACGGCGTGCCTGACGATGAGGAGACATCTCTTTCTGGCCTCGCCGGAGGCTGCTGTTTCGACTTTTCGAATCTGTCAGAGCACCTATTTCTCGTGGGGACGGAGGAGGGTCGTGTGCACAAATGCTCCAAAGCCTACAACTCGCAGTACCTAGAGACGTATAACGGCCACTACATGGCCGTGTACACAGTGCGGTGGAACCCGTTCTCGCCGCGCGTCTTCCTATCCTGTTCAGCCGACTGGACCGTGAAGTTGTGGGATCATATGCGTCCCGCAGCGTTGCTCTCCTTCGACCTCAACAATCAGGTCGGCGATGTGGCTTGGACGCCGTGGTCGGCGACCACGTTCGCTGCTTGCACTGCCGACGGAAAGGTGCATGTCTTCGATCTCAACGAGAACAAGAATGAGGCGCTTTGCGAACAGAAGGTTGTACGCAAGGCAAAATGCACAAAGCTGGCGTTCAACCTTCTTGGTGCCGCGTGCCCTGTCATCCTTGTAGGCGATGACCACTCATGCGTCTCATCGCTCAAGCTTTCGCCAAATTTGCGCTGGACTGCCGTCACAAAGGCTGAGGCAGAGGCTCGGGCCAAGGCCGAGGCCGAGGCCGCAGCAGCCGGCGGTGGCCCGCGGAAGGGCGCCGTGCCCAAGAAGATTGAGGACTCGAACTTCAAGCAGGACCCCAAGGTTCTGGAGGTCCAAAAGATCGAGAAAATCGCGGATATGGCCATCAAGAATCAGCTAAACGAGGGCAAGTAATGTAGGCTCAACCTGCTTGTGGATGTGGCCGCGAATCTGTTGCCGTGCACGCCGTCCCTTTGAGCACGAAAGGGGCTGCTCCCGGGGCGCGGGCCATGGAGACAATGTTGTGACCCGTTCTGCACGAACGAACCACCAAATGACGTGTGCGCACGCTTCGGCACGCGTATGATGGATAGACGCCGTTCTCATGCCCATACAATACACACTATTAAGATTAAGACAGTGCAACTAAGTTTATACTTGGTTCGCCCATGGGGGGGCACGAGCCCCCCCCCTCTCTCCACTCCTCCTCTGCCATGGGGGAGGAACCACCCATCCTCCTGGCATGCCTGATGGCTTGCCAGGAGGCCACTGCCCTGCTGACCCACTCTCCCACTGACAGGCACGCCTGGATCGCTCGTCCTGGCCCCTCGTGGCCAGCCCATCGCTCCAACCCCCCCTCCCCCCCTGTTCGACAGGCAGACAGGTGCAGACTGGGGGCCCCAGAGGCTCAGGAGCGCCAGCGAGGGAGAGGCAGGGGAGGCCAGGGCCCAGCCCCAGCCTCCTCTGCCCCCTGAGCTGGCCTCCAGGAGCCTCCAGGGGTCGCCAGCAAGCAGCTGCAGGCCTGGCGCAGGCACGCCATCGCGCGTGCCGCAGGAGAGAGGAGAGGGAGCGCGGAGAAGGGGGTGGGCGGAGCGAGAGCTCCGCCCACCAAAAAATATGTAAGTCCCGCACCTGTTTACAGGAGAAGTCGGGACTTAGGACGCCGCCAGCCCGGTAGGCATAGGAGGAGAAGGGGAGAACGGATCACCGGGGGGGGGCGCGGGCCACCGACCATATCTAAGCCCTTTTCCCCTATCCCCCTAGTAGTGCACGGGGGGAGTCGCCTGATGGCGGGGGGGAAAGGGCCGGCGGAGTGGGGGTGTAGAGAAAGTTTTGCTGCGTGAGTAGAAAGTAGAGGGTCCACGGCCGCGTGTGCGGTGAGACTGTTAAGAAATTAATTAATAAGATTAAGACAGTGCTCAACCTAGTACTCAACCTACTTTTATAAGTGGGGGTCAATGGGGGCCTCGCGGCCCCCCCTCACTCCATCGCGGACATCCTCCTGGGTGTCTGGCAGGGGTTGGGGACTCATCAACCTGACCCAGACCCCAAGTGGGCGCGACTTACTATTGCTCCGCTCTCCGGCGCCCCCTGCCCCGCGAAAGCGCCACCGACGCCGTCGCCCTCTACCCTCGTTCGCCCCTCTATCTACCCCCCCCCCCTTTCCACAATGTCAGGACCGATATCTTCCAATAAAAAAGTGGCTTCGGCTTATAGTGGTAGTGGATTCTATAGAAGTCTGTGATAATGAAGCACCATGCCAGCAGCCAGCAGGTACAGCGCGGTGAGTCAAGTATTCAGTCATAACGCCGATGTATTCGTATTCACCTCATACAGGGACAGATTGTCTGGCACTGGCTAAAAAGCCCGCAGAATTGAGACATAGAGAGGTCCGTCGGTAAGAGAGCTCTCTCCGTACCGGCCAGACCGCCCACCGCTCTAGTAGCCCCCCCCCCCCCCTTCCCCACTGTGTAGCTATTTGTATTACTGTTGGTCAAGTTGCTTGCGGATGGCCTCGCTTGCCCCTAGCACGCGCAGCCCATTGCCGGTTCTTTGCCACGAGCTGTACGCGAAGATGTTGAGCATGTTGCATGAGCAGCCCTGCGGCAGCTCGACATTAAACCAGGTACTGCGTGCCAAGATCAGCACCGGGCAACCAACGCCTACCTCTTCAATATACTCATGGCCTTCTCGTGTGCGGATTCGGAATTTGGGTCGGCCAGCTATGGCAATAGTGCAAGCAACTTCAATGCCAGTGTCTGGCCAGCCAGTGTTAAGGGGCGCCTTAGCCTCATTGCTGGACGAAAGATGCTCTTCGAGTAGCGCACTCCGGGGTAAGGCGAGACGGAGTTCTGCCGCAAGCTCCAACGCAGCGCAAATTCCCCGCATTATACGGAGCAGAGAAGTTAGCATTGGATCCACTTCGGTCAAAGTGCTGCATGGCCCTACTAAAGCATCCTCGACGGGTCTAGCGGGACATGGTGGAGGGGCATTGGGCGGCGCCTCCGGAGAATGAAGCCACAATGCACTCGAGTGGGACTCGAACGTCGAGCAGCATAAGGCGTTGGCTTGATCAGGCAGCTCACGGGCTCGAGACAGATGCATTGCTGCCTCTGCAAAGGCTGTGCTCAGCATGTTCGAGGAAAGAATTGACGGTAGCACCACGAAGCCAGCTGTGAGCAAGACCCTTGCGACATCGACACTAACAAGCCGTGAAATCTGTGTGTGGCACCAGTATCCCGCTAGGTCGAAGACCAAGTGAGGCGCAGGGATAAGGCGCAGAGTCTGCCGGGCAATACGGCTGATAAAAAGCTCAAAGAGCCACGCGAGGATGTCCGGTTCATTTTCAGGCGGCACTATATCTCTGGCGGTCAACCCACTAGAGAGCGAGCGCTCGTTGCACTCGCCATTGCGCCTATCGCTCCCAATTGCTTGTCTGGCCATATCGAATGCTCGGCTTTCAGCAACGTCGATCGCATATCCGGCTAATTCACGTGAGTGTGAGTCGCTGCCAAACTCTCTTAGGGCGCGATCGCGCAATTCGGAGACTGCTCGAGCCGCACGGACCGCACATCGTTCCGGAAGGTTCCTCAATGGACTCTCGGGTCCGGCCGTGTTCCGTCCATCTTTTAAGGAGCAACCAATGCTGTCCTCCAATGTCAGGCGTGGGGTCTCCTCTGAGTGGCCGGAGTCCGTAGAACAATGTCTAGCTTGCTGCGTGAGGTGTGCCCCAATCGGACCCGATGGCGCGCAGGCAAATCTATGAAGTCGATTGCCTCCGGCAAGTTGGCCTAAATGCGAGGAAAGAAATTCCTCCCGACAAGCTGCAATCAAGGCGCGAGCTGCGGTCAGCCGTACGCACACGCCGGCTTCTATCTGTCTTTGTGCCTCGACCGGATCAGCCAGCATGAGCTGCCGAGCATACAAAGCACGCGCCTCGTCACGCCGATGCGCAATAGAGAGGGAGTTCGCATATTGGTCGAGGCCGCCCGAAACGCCGCGGAATCGATGGTTGGGAGAAGCGTAGCCGAGTGCGGCCCAGCGCTTGCGCCAAAACACTGAAAAAGAGCAAACAGCATAGTGAAGTATGCACGCATTGGTATTACAATCAACTTTTGCCTTTTTGTGAGGCACATACGGCGACCTCGATAAATTCGGGTTGTTAGTGTAGCCACGTTCAAGCTGAGCATTTGGGAGCGTCCATTCGTGAACAGAGGCCACCTACAAAGCACGAAACGAGTCTGACTTTTGAGGTAACGAGGTGCCGGGAGGTACAACAACCATTACAAGGCGGTGTTTGGATAGCAACGGATAACTTAGAAGTAAAAACAGTGTTGTGCTCATTCACAAAGCTCACCGTTGTGATTTCATCGTCTACACGTACGAGCGACTTGCCGTTTGTGTAGAAGCGGAAGAATTGACCGCCGCTGGCCGGTGCTTCCGTCCAATGGCTTAGCGCGCGCCTGGCAGCCATGGTGGTAACCTTGAGCTGCGATGGGTGGGTCTTGAACAGGGTCACCGAAGTGAATGGGTCGCTCGAATCTTCAACTTCAGGCACAGCCTCAAGGTTTACATACGTGAATTGCAAAGCATGCAACGACTCCAGATGAGCAAGGTGACCCCGCAAAGCAGCCCTTGCTTCGAACAGCACCGACCGCCACGGCGGACCCGCAGTGGGAAATGGATCTTGGCAAACGGCTGCTTGGCTTGCAGACTGCACGTCTCTGCCTTCCTTTTGTGGGAGCTCAAAAGGCACATACAACAACTCGTCTGAATCGACATGGAGAAGGAAGCGAACACCCTCGGACCGTGCCTGGGCCAAGGCGTGCTCGCAATTAAGCTGCTGCCTTGCCTGGACCTCCGTGTCGACATACACAGACAACCTAGCCCAAGATGGAAGGTCGGACCATTCTCTCCTGTATCGGCAAGGGGGGCCCGAGGTGGGCAAATAATACACATGTTGAGGGGCATGATAAACTGGTCTCAAGGCCCATAGCACACCGGAGCTGCTCGTCCCTCACTCGTACTTTCAGTCGCTCCGGCGAATATAGCGCGGCGGCCGCTCGCACGGCATCGTGTGGATCGTCGATGTAGCAGTAGATCCGACAGAAGCCGAGACCGAGGTAATAGCATGCGAAAGAGTCGAAAGAGTCGACGTTGTCGCACATCGTGCAGACCAGCGCGATGGGCAGATTGAGCTCCCCCGCCTGCCCTACAACCGCTCTGAACCGCCGCTCGCGCCACTCGGAGCGCTGGCGACATCGGCCCATACGAGTGGAATGGGGAAGAGAGGAGGGGACCACCACTGGAGTGGTCTCTTCGTCTCTTCAGCTCGAGAGAGAAAACAGCTGCTGTGAAAGAGTCAGACTTGTCAATGCTCTCCTCTTTCCATTCTCCATTATCGGAGGGATGTCCCGCGCTGTGAAATGGCTTCTCCCCCGATTCAAAGCAGAGGAGGAGGGAGTGTGTGTGTGGGGGTCCCTCTGAAGAAGCCAACAGGCCGGCGGGGACGGCAGAGCCCAATGCTGCCATGGCACTGGCGAACAAGCAAGCGCGGCTACCCGGAGCAGGTCAGCACTTCTTTCGCCGCACTTGCTCTACGAACTACCGCGTCTCTTCCTTGTGCACATAGATTTGTCCCCACAGGCAAAGAGAGTTGCTGTTACGCGCGCTCGGCCGCTCATCTCTCAGCTTGGCTCTCCGTGTGCTCTGCCTCGTACAGGTAGCCATACCAGCGGAGTGGCCGCAGACACGCGATATAGGACCGGTGACAGAGAGCTGGGGTAACAGTTTTGGCGGTCATTACATCCTGCAGCTGCGTTCTCCAGTAACGAACAGTAGTACCAGTGACGGTGGAACGGTACGGCCGCCGCCACGCTTGAGGCGTGAGCCTGCGTCAATGAAGCAAGGCGGCTCCATGTGGCTCCATGATCATACTGTGCGTGGAGACAATACTCTTAGCAAGCAAACATTTCGGCGTCACTCCCCAGATGATGCGTGGCACAGTCTGCAATGTAACGCCGCTTCCATCACACGCTCTTGAGGCGTGAGCCTGCATCAATGAAGCAAGGCGGCTCCTTGTGGCTCCATGATCATACTATGCGTGGAGACAATACTCTTAGCAAGCAAACATTTCGGTGTCACTCCCCAGATGATGCGTGGCACAGTCTGCAATGTAACGCCGCTTCCATCACACGCTGGTGATAGGGATTCTGAGCCATGAGCCCTGGCGTAGTAGATCATGCAATGGCGGGAGCGCATGTGTGGAAAGGAGAACCGCATCGCTATTTCCATAGGTGGCAGTATATGATCTGCGTCCCACCGCTCTTTTGCTAGGAGGAGAGAAGGATGAAGAGCGCGATGGCCGCCCCAACCCCAATCCCGATCCCTTTTGCGCCCATCAACGAAAGGCCGTCGCCAGGAGTTTGAAGAGGGCAATCAAGAGATACACTGATACACGTCGATGAGGGGGCCTGCCGTTTCGATGGGTCAGGCAATGTCGTAGTCGTAGTCTTGCTTGACTGAAGATGCTATGGCGGACGTAAACCCACATGGCGTGCCCACCCTATAAAAGAGGTATTTTTGAACGGGATATTTCGAAGATATTGGATATTTGGGGGGCCGCACGGGACATACACGAGATATGTCGTATTAGAACTACGGGACATTTCGAAGATATTTTGGGGGTCGACCGGGATATAAACGGGATATATGCCCGGGATATATTGGGGTAAAAAACGGGAGATATTTTGGCCTATCCCTACACCGAAGCTTCGCCGTCTGACCACTATATTCCCAGTTGGATTTTTTCATTAACAGCGAAAAACACATGTTTTTGTTTTTTGGCCTCCGAAAAAAAACCACTATTCATGTGTCCTGTGTTTCACATGTAGGCCCCCGATATCTATCGGCTATCGGGGGATTTTCAAAATGATTTTTGCGGTCCCCCGATAGCTATCGGGGGGGGGCTGTTGGCGACAGGGAGAAAATTTCCTCCCGATAGCTATCGGGGGCCAGCTATCGGGGGCCGTCCCCGATAGCTATCGGGGGGCGTTGGCTCCTGGGGGGTAACATACATACAACATACAAGATATCGGAAGCGGAAATAAATATACCGGAGGGGGAGGAAATACCGGATGGGGCCCGCGGATTTGAATGGATAGCTCGACGGGCGAGCCTGCCGCGCGACTCGCGCTCTCTCCGGCCGTCCGCTGCCCTCGACGCCTCCGCCGTCTCGGCGCCCTCTCGACGCGCTTCTCCTGCATTTGCTGTCAAGCCCCTCGCTCCTACCATGCCGACTGCATCGGGTCACCATAATGACCTTGTCGTGGCGGTCGAAGAGTGTACACTAGGCTCAGCTCTGGTCAACCGCATCCTCGAGGAGCACCTCACCATCTCTGTCGGTGTCGACCTGTTAGGGCTTGGGACGGGCGTCCTACGAACTCAGAGACGCCTTGCCGTGGCAGGTAATACCCTGTTAAGATTCGACTGGGAGCACCGCGTCGTGGTAGAGCCGGGTGAGCCAATCTGGGACCCGCTGGTAGAGGCGCTGCGATCTGAGGATGAACAGGACTCGGATATTTACTTTATCCTCTTTGGCCACGGCAAGGCGGAGGAAGAGGAGCTCGGGACTGCGCACATCAATCTCGAGGCGATGATGAAACGAGGGCACGACGAAACACACATCTGCGCGCCTGTCCTGGACAACGACCAGCATCAGATCGCTCAGCTGACAATCTCTGTGACTGCCATTGCTGCGCTTAAGTGGGTGGCGTCCGGCGGTGGCGAGTCGCTCTCGTTCGTGGTCAATGTGGGCAATGCTATGTTGAGCACGGCAGCACAGAAACAGCTCGGCACAACAGTACTCTCCCAGCCGATGTGCGTTGAGATTGAGCTGCCTGGAAGACTGCCTGCTGTCCGCACTGCATCAAAACGACCTAATGCACAAGGCAAGCTTACGTTCGATTTTTCAGCCCACGTCGAGCTCATCCCAGGCTCAGAGCAGCACGTCGCCATCCTTGAAGCCATGGCCTCAGGAAGCGAGGCAGCTGCCGATGTAACATGCTCTCTGATCGCGTTGTCGGGAACTATGGGCACAAGAGAGCGAGAGCTCGGGAGTGGCATGTTCAATATGCTTGACATTCTTCGGCATGGCAAGGAGATGTCGCCACGCCCAATAGAGCTACGTGGATCTCTTGTGAAGGGCGAGGCTGTCTGCACCGTGGTCGTCTCCTTACGTGCGCTTGAGGTTCTTCAAATGCTCGAGAAGACGTCTGGCATGGCGGCCGAACCGGAGCTTATCGATGAGAATCTTCGATTATGGTTGGTGCGAGCAACTGCGACTGCAGGGCCCCGTCCATGCTTCAATCAGCCCATTGCGTGGACATACTCCACCCCCTGTAAGCTGCTTCCTCATTCGAGAAGCTCTAAGCGTGAACTCGCTCTTCACGGCGCAGGATCAAGGCGGAAATGTCCCCTACAGCTTACTGTTAGTCGGCGAAACGCACGACCAAAATGTTGCCAAGTCGGGGATTCCATTTGATGTCATTGACAATGCACAAACCAACAATGTTGACCACAGCAAGTCACGAGACCGCAGGGGGGGCGCCGGTACCGACAAGGCACTGGACTGGACAGCGCTTCTTCAAAGTGCCAATGCTATTGGAAATTGCCAGCCTGGCAAAAACGACTTTGCCCTCGAAAAGTGGGCAAAAGGCCGGATTCAAGGCTTGTGGCGGCTTTGTGCTCTCTTCGCTCGGTCTACCGCAATTTTGCGTCTACAGGCTCAGCACGCTCGCCAGGCCAACGCATTGGAAGCCTTACGCACAAAGAAGGCGAGAGATCAGCTTGCGTCCCGGCAGCGGCAGCGACTTGCTGACGCAAGGAGGGACGGAGCAAATCCACATGCCGCCAACTCGCATCACTCATGCCAAGGCTCGACCAATGCTCAGCAGGCAGTGCTCGAGCTTTACGAGAGGCTCTTACACGGCATGCACGGGGTGCTTCGTTCACTCCTTACCGATACGGCAGCGATGCGCCGACAGTGCGATGAAGCGGGGCTTTTGCTCGAGTCGCATGTGCTGCGGGCAGAGCGCGCTGCCCATGAGGATGCTTTACGCTTTACGCATGCACTCGAATTGTGCTCCTTTGCATATGGCCGTGACATGCAACACGACGTCGAGAGGCTCGATGGGCCCGTGATGAAGGGGAAGCACGCAGGAGATAGTTACGGTGTGCATGCAATCGAGGCTCTGCAAAAGGCGACGGCGTATGCGTTGGGGGAGTCCAGTGCGCCCCTACTTCACATCACCACAGCGACGGATCGGGGGGTCGAGCGAGGCGGCTCGTGGCGAGGGCAGATATCGGTTGATTCGATGGACGTCTCTTCTGAGATGGATTCTATTGCGATAAGGCGGACAATGGCGGCCACGACACCCCTGTGCCTGCAAGTCAGCCAGATGCGACTACGTGGTGTTGCACTTCAAGCATACCGAAGCTCGCCACTTCAATTGGCGTTGACACTCAAACCCGCCGGACTTCATCTCCCCACACTGCGCACTGCAAGTGTCGTCCCGAATCTAGCTCAGCTGGACTTTGGTTTCGAGGGTGAATGGACCTTACAGGAGCACGGTGCACTTTGGGAAGTCTTGTCGAGGCTGTTGCAAGAGAGTACGCCCGCTGCCTCCTTCGGTACCACCAGTCTCGCATTGAGGATACAGCTCTTTGCTGGCGGCGCCGGCGCAACAGGTCTGCGCGAAGTGGCAGGTGCGTATGTGCCACTCATACGTCTACTCTTGGGGAATTCAGGACCTGTGAATCTCCTAAGCCCTGCTGGGGGGGTCTTTGCGGAGTGTGACGTCATGGTGCGTTGCCATCGGCTCCTTGAGGCAGCAGAGATACTCAGGGCACGCTCACCCACTATAGTGGTAGTGGTGCGTGATCTCGAGCTCAGAGGAGGTTTGGAGCGTTCCCGATGGGGCTTGTGGATCGAGACGGACGTACTCGGCTTGGCTGACGCGGCATTGAGAACTCAAGCGCTGCCCGCATCCGACCACATGCACTTTGACCAAGAATGGGCGGTGCCAGTTGCCCCAGGGTCGGTGGGCGAAGAGAGGCTCATCAACGTTATGCAGGATGCCCGCGCGGCCATCCGCTTCCGGCTCATGAGCGCAGGGCCAAGTGGCTCCAAGATCATGGCTCACGGCGATCTACCCCTGCTCAATTTGGGTGGGAGTACAAGCGCCCCGCTAGACATGGCCACTCAGCCGCGATGTGATTGGGCACAGGTTGTCGATTTGTACCCACCGGACAGCAAGAGCGGCGCACCCATTTCGTGGGTAGGCAAGCTTGCCGTGGAGGTCTCGCTTGGGCGAGCCTTGAAGCAGGCGTTGCGTGGTCAAAAGAATCGTGCAGAGATAAGGCTGCACCTCGACTCGCTCGATCTCTCTGATGGGTTGCGGCGCGATATAAGCCTTTCCGAGCTATGGGTTGAGGTTCAAATGCCACCGAATGTCGCCTCTCGGCCAATTCACTCGCAGCATGTGCATCACGCCCCCGGTATGTTGCGACCAACTCTCGACACAATAGTCGTGCTCTCAAACGATCAACTGCAGGGGCTTGGGGCACACCTTCACGGCGCCTTTAAGCAAACAGTGTCTCAACCCACGCCCATCGATACTGAACAGATAGATGTCTCAGCGCCGACACCGGCAGCAGTTGTTGAGCGATCGAGGCGGAAATCGGGCAACAGAGCGCTAGTCGAACCGACGTGGAATGCTGATCGAGCGGCCCCCTCGGTTCAAACGGATGTGGCCAAAGAAAAAAATAGCGTGAATAAGGGTCTGCGCTTACCCAAGCGTTTTCAACGTCCAGCGGGCAATGTGTCAACTGTGGACCACACTGGCATGAATGCGGGTGCAGATCCAGCTGAGATGCCACAACAACAAAAAAAGACCAATTCACGTCGTGTTGGGCAAGCAGCAGTCGGCGGTGAGCGAGTTGCCCGCCTAGAGCCTTCATGTTCAGTAACTTTCGTACTTCGAGGCAATCATCGTCGAGGCCAGATTGATCTTGGCCATGGACGAATCGACTTGTTTCATATGCTGAAAGGCGGGGAAGAAAAGCTGCGCGTCGGGCTGACTCTGGCCGACAAGTGGGGCACGCCAGCTGCCCAGCTGCAACTATCGTTCTGTGCTCAGGATGCCTTGCGCGCAGCATGGTGGGCACACGCGAGGCGCGAGCACATGCACGTCCGACTGCATGACGTCACCTTGACACGAGACGCCCTGGAACGCGCCTCAGCCGGTGGCTCTCTGTCCATATGGGCACGTATCAGCTCCGCGGGAATTTTGGACGAGGTCGTATCATCCGAGGTGCCGGCGTATGCTGGGCCGATCCATTTGAATCGTTCTTTCGAGATATGGCTAGCTCCCAAGAGCGAAGCGGCCCAAAGATTAGATCACGCACTGCGGTCACATGAAGGCATGCGCTTTCGCGTGGACATCTTTGGACGTCGCTCGGCCGGGTATGCAGGCGACGAGGAGTTGCACATCGGCACTGCGAATCTTGCTTTGCGGGATGTGCTTAGAGGCGGTGGCGACCTCCTTCACGGGGCGCTTCCGCTGGACGATGCTCAGGGAGTCTCGTGCGGCGAGTTGCGCCTGTCGCTCCTAGCTCGAGAAGTCTCACTCGCCCTATTCGGGCCAAGGGATTGGCACAAGGAGTCAATCTACATCTCGTTACATTCAATCGAGCTCGAGCTTCCTCCACAACAAGGCCGGTCGTTCAAGCAGATCCGTGTGGAGATTGACTTCCTCGCCATGTCGAAAGACAATTGGAAATCAGAAGCCAAGCCACTCCCTGCCGATGGCTCTAACGTGTTGCGACTAGATGAGTCCTGGGACGTGCCAATGGGCCCGGGCGAGTTAGCTCTTGAAGCTGTGAGCGCTGCCATGCGTTCAGTTGAGGAGCAGGATTCAGATATCTATTTCGTTATCTTTGGTACGAGTGCTGGAGTTGATACTGGAGCTGAGTTAGGCACTGCACATGTGAATCTCGAACAAATGCTGAAGATTGGCCAGGACATCGCACGCACACGTCTGCCTGTCCTCGACAGCCAAAGGCGCCGTGTGGCTTGGTTAACCATCTCAGTCTTCGCGATCGAGGCGCTCACTTGGGTAACTTCCGGAGGCTATGGAGGCATTCCCATAGGAGCCACCATCGGAAATTTGTCAATGAGCACCGCTGCACAAAAGCAGCTAGCAAGCACACTACTTGGTCGATCGATGTATGTTGAGATCGATTTTCCATCGCGACTACCCTCGATTCGAACACCATCGAAGACACCAGCTCCAAACGGCCGGATTGCCTTTGACTATTCACATGAGGTTCAGCTCATCCCCGGCTCTGAGCAACATATTGCTACTTTGGACGCGTTGTCCTCTGGGGACCCGGCATTGGCTGTTGCAACTGTCCGTTTGCTCTCCGAGCCGGATGCGAGTTCACGCGTGCAGCATACTGAAATCGCGAGTGCAGAATTAAACATCCTAGATGTTATGCACCCGCAAGGCGTCCGACACACGCTCGAGCTGCATGGCTCGGCCGTCTCGGGGGGGAAAGTCGGCAGTCTTGAGGTATCTCTGGACGCGCAGGAGTTGGCGGGAGCGATTCGGCGTGCGGTTTCGGCGAGGAGCCAACATGCAGCTCATATGATTGTTCCATTTCCTGTGTCACCGCCCGTGCCCGACCCCCCCCCTCGAGGATCTCTCTCAAACCCTACCATGTGGCCTACCCAAGAACTCGAACGTGTGGTTCCGTCATTTGTCGGCTCAGAGTCCCAATCGGCCTCCCACAATAGGCGTCTACGCGACGTACCGCCCTGCACTCCGCCACCATTCGCCGCCTCGCATGGCCAACAAATGATTACCACGACGAACTCCTTTCATACGCCCGCCGTAAGTGGCGTGTGGTCTACGCAGAGAAGCTGTCTCGGCGAACTTGAGGACATATAGCGCAAATTATTTGCTGCTAGAAGCGGAAATGCCAACTTGTCGTGGACTTGACCCAAATTTATGGATTGGACCCAATGACCATTGATCCCCCCCAATGATGCGACGACAATTATCGAACTCAAAGACTCATTGGCTGGTGGGCAAGTACCAGGTAGGCCCAGCCAAACACCTAAATGTATATGCAACCTCCCAGGAGCCAACGGAGCCAACGGCCCCCGATAGCTATCGGGGGGAAATTTTCTCCTGATCGCCAACGACAGGAGTGGCAAGGCAGTGTAGCACCGTAAAAGGCAGCATGAGAGGTGGGGGATATTGGGTTGCAAAAAAACGTCGGTACATCGGAGAGTCAGAATTTTTTTCACGAGCAGGGACGAAAATTTCGCCCCGCCTTTTCCCCCTCGCAACCCGAAGTGGGAGTGGAGCAATGGCGACTGACCCACTGTGACAGGCCGACCTTCGCCGCGCTCCAGTGAGAGCACGGCGGCGGTGATCAGCGATCAGATCCCCCTTGTCGCTGGTGTTCGGACTAACCTCCCGTTCCATCGATCGTCCCCCTTTTGCCTTTTGTTGTTTCCATCGATGGGCTCCACCCTTATCGTCTCGCCCCGAGCGTTCATTTTAAAATCGCGGTAGAAAGTAGAAACACACACACACACGCCCACCTTTTATTTAGGGTATAGACTCAGACTCTCTCTCTCTCTAGCACACGTGCACTCATGGGTTATGGTGTTATGGTTATGATCGATGCAGAGCTTGAAGCTCCTACCCGATGTAGCGGCGTTGCCACATGAGGTCGCTGTACTTTGCGCGCCACTTGAGCATTGAGCATGAGCTTGTGGAGCGTGGTATGCGTGTCCTCTCCTTCGACGAGCAGGCGCGGCCCACCTGCCGAGGTGTTCGTTCTCGATGGGTTGGATGTGGGATGTGGATGATGGGGTGTGCGAGGATCTCCGCGGACAAGGGTAAGCTGGATGTATGTCAAAAGATTGTTGAGCAACTTGATCGACACACCCGGCCACCTACTGCGTGCTACGCTCCTCTCGCTCCTCGACGACGCCGAGGACGTCGCCGCGTTCGCTCCTCCACTTCCTCGTCGCTCGTCGCCAACCTCACCACCACCACCACCACCACCACCTAGCCAAGGGACTACTCCAACCAATGATTGCACACCCAGCATGCACAAACGCCGCAAACGTGCGGCCCAGAAGGCCGTCCTCTCACGCATCACGGACCTCGTCACCCAAGATCAGCCAAGCGACCTGGTCGCCTGCCAGTAGAACGACATTGACACCATCCACAGGATCGAGGACGAGGAGAAGGAGAAAAAGACGAAGACGATGAAGATTTAAAGGCTGCTAAGCTGCCGGTGTTCCGTGACGGTCTGAAAGGCGTGTTCTGAAAGCGCGCGCGGGTCCACCGTAGGATTAAAGTATGTGAATATTGTTGTATAAATGACTATGGACATTTGATGGCTCCATTTGAGTGATGTCCCATGATTGACGGAACGACACCTCAACGATGGACAAGGCCTCAGTAGCCGCAAGCTGACTCAGCGCGCCGCTCCAAGATGCTTAAGTGCGGACGTCTCCCAAATCAAAGCATGATGCTCACTCCATGCAAACAACTCGAGCACACTATTGTTCTCAGGGTGCCCTTGCGTTGCAGCGTTGGATTCTATGGAGCTTACACGTAGATGCTCCGAACGAAACCTCCGAGAAAGCGAATCCCCTTGCTCACATGCGATGCTGCCGCTTTCGGCTGCTTTCCTCCTCGTCCCTCCCCACTCCCCTTGTTCATACAATTCCCTCTTATGATCTACAGCTCCACACACACCACCACAGCTTCCAACACTTTCCGAACACCTCCCCACACAACCACAGCCACTCCCACACCATGTCTTCAATATTCAAGTAACTTGCATCAAAGGGATCCGCTCCCTTGCTTGGGCATTGGACGATCCAGCACCGCATTCTCATCCGCCGGATGCCTCTCCTAGATCACGATCTAATGCTACTCGACGGCGGCGCCGCTCCTATTCTTGTGGCCGTTAATGGCTTTAAGAACCGCTCGTAGCTGTCTTGCCCACCTAGCCCCACATTCCGGGTGAGGACGCCGTCGATCACGACCCAATACCCACTCGCGACCGTCGAGACTCTTTTCGCGCCTCCATCCCGATGACGGGGACGTCGGCGCATCTCATCCGTCGTCCTACCACTTCCGATCCGTGGCCTTGGCCATCAAGACGAAGGACTATTAGCATCGACGATGATAGATATGAAGGAAGAGCACGCACTCGATTGTTCTCACTAGGACTACTCACAATCACTCAGTCAGCCCAATGTGCTGCAGAACTGCACCGAGACGGGAGCGATATTTGTGGTGGGCATGTACAATATGCGAAACGTCAAAGGACTCTATGTCCATTGTGGCGGCGTTCGTGGTGACCACTGGCGAGAGGCCGGCAACTCCGTGCCGAAAGGACGTTGCTGACGTGCCCCTGTGCACCAAAGCTAAGACGAGATCATCCGGACGGTAGCAATTGATCAGGCGACCCGCGACTACACGGCGTAGCCGCAACCATCGTGAAAAGTCGGCACCCGCGGGTAAGCCCATCATCACCGCGTGTTGAACCACGCCCGCAGCGCGCGCGCGACCCTCCTCAGAAAGGCGGCACATCTCATGTAAACACTCCCACACGACCAGTGCGCCAAGGGAGAAGCCCACTAGGATCACAGGCCGCGCGCCTTGCTCTCGTTCGACGAGTATTCGCGCAAGCAGCTTGCCTGCTCGTCTGGCACGGAGGTACGCGACCCCCCACGGATTATCCAGGACGTCACACGCTTTCATGATGTACGCAGGTACTGCGACAGCTGCCATGAGTGAAGCAAAAAAAGTATGCTTCAGGGTTTGCGCAGCAACGACAGACAAGGCCTCAGTAGCCGCAAGGCGACTCAGCGCGCCTCCAAGATGCTTAAGTGCGGACGTCTCCCAAATCAAAGCATGATGCTCACTCCATGCAAACAACTCGAGCACACTATTGTTCTCAGGGTGCCCTTGCGTTGCAGCGTTGGATTCTATGGAGCTTACACGTAGATGCTCCGAACGAAACCTCCGAGAAAGCGAATCCCCTTGCTCACAGGCGATGCTGCCGCTTTCGGCTGCTTCCGGTGATACGGCTTCGGCGGTTGGCTCATCCTCAGAATCAATGGCTTGGATGAGTTCATTAGCTGCTGGCTTCCGCAACGCATTCTCTATTTGTTGACAACCGGCGCCAAGGGCTGAGGTTGCTGCTTCTTGCACCACCGCACCGCCGACGGTGACACGCCCCGTGCTAGCTGTCACTATCTCGTCGAGCGCAGCCGCTTCGATCAGAGTTGCATGTGGCTGTGGGACTAGCTGTATGTCGGCACGTTCGGGTTTGGGTGGCTCTCGCTGTATGCGCACGAGATCCTCTACCATTGCTTCCACAGTCCGATTCGAACGAGCAGCTTCGGCGGCGCGCTCTTCTTCAAAGCCTGCACGCAAGGCGGGACGGTTAGTGGGGTGAAGGGGAATGCAAGGGATGGGGCATGATTCGCGGAGCAGCCACGTGATCGCCTGCCGAGTGCGTCTCTCCTCGTGGCAAAACGTAGCTGTTGTGCTAGATGCGCGATCGTCCGCACGGTCACAGCGCACCCATGGAGGCGAGCCATTCGACTGCATCACTAACATCCGCTAGATCTATCTTGCTATTCATTGTGAGCAACGTGTCATCGGGCGACATAGCCTGTGAGCTGCATGCATGTTCAAGCTTTGATCCTGCAACGTCTGCTGCCGTTACCACGGGGCCGTTGAGTTCACTCACACCCATCGTCTCTGCGACTGCACGGGCCATCCCTTCTTTCCAGCTGAGAGGCTGCGTCTCGGAAGCCGACGTGCCGTCGTTGCTTCCACTATTGCACCCATTTAGGGAGTGGCTCAACGCATTTGCCGGCCCCGAGGCGCGAGGGAGTTTCAGCATTGTGCCCGCGGCAGAGCCAACAACTGTCGCAACCCCCGCCGTCTTTCGCAAGGCTGCAACAGCTGCTCGCCCGGTGTCTTGTGCAGGGGCAGTGGTCGGACCACCTCTCCACCAATGGCTCGTGGGTGCGTCGGCCCCAGGTTCTAACCATCCCGAGATGCCAATAAATACGCTCAGTGCAGGCACACGTGTCAGCGTCTCATTAGTAGGGCTTGCTCCTAAGAGTCTATCTGGATGAGTCGAGTAATGCCTCATCGAAGGCTGTGCTGCGACGACGGGCAAGTGCAGCACCCTAGCGAAGGTATCTGGGGAGAGCGAGTGGAGACGACGGATGGCCTGCTGAGAAGAAGCACTATTGGCGGAAGCAAGGCTGACCTCGAGTGCGATAGGGGAAGCAGTGGCGTCGACGGCTA
>CM030936.1:5170716-5238973 GCA_018136815.1 Isochrysis galbana
TTGCCACTTCTTCCATTTGCACTTCAAGAGCTGCCGCCAACCGCTGCCTAAGACTACGCACTTCCAACGGTGGCAAGACTTGCAGATTTGAAGAGAGAAGGAGCCGTTGCGTCACACGAAGCGCAGCGGGGTGGTTCCGAGGCTCGTCGGTCGCATTCGAGTGGGTTGGCGGCTCGTAGGGCAAGGTTGGCACTTCGACGGCATACTGGGCCCGGGCCACTTGGGCAACGTTAGGCTGAAGAAAATGGAATTCCGACACGTCAGCTAGACGACGGTCCATCTTATAAGCGGCCAGACCCGCACCTGTAGCGCCAAATATTGATGTGATCACCTACAACAGTCGGGCAAGGCATGATTTAGGTGGATCACGATCGCTGGCAAACGTGCTCATCATGACGTGTAGGGCATGCAGCAGTGATACATCCATCGATTTACATGTGAGACAGCCCGACAGCAACTGCCTCATCAAAGGCTCAACGATTCGTCTCACGCGGCGTCTGGGGCACGGCTTGGCTGAAGAAGAGCAGCGCACCGCAACGCCTGTTGTACCCGAAAGCAGGACCGTAAGGCTGCCCACTGCGGTGCCGACCACAGCACCAGCGGCTCCCAAGGCAGAGATTCCCCCTCCAACAGCGGCTAGGCCACCAATGACGGCAGGGGCAGCCAGCCCAGCAGTGAGCGCCACAGCCGCACCCGAGGCGATCCCTACACCAACAATTGCAGCACTATGCTTCCATCGCTTGATCACGGAGCGTCTGCTGCTCATCCCCTCGGCATGCGCTCTAGTTTCACGCTCAGCGCGCGCAATACTCTGCTCTTCATGGAGCTGCGACGAGAGTGCACTCGCGAGCTCAGCCTCGCGCCGAGCCATCTTGTGCCATGGGACTCCAAGCGCAGCAGAGAGCTCAACGAGCACCTGTCGAGATCTTGCGTCGTAGCCAGTGCTCAACACGCGAACACCTTTGATTTGCGTTGGATTGGTACAGGTATCAGGAGCACTCGTGCCGTTGCTCACATTACCCACATGCTGTGCAGCCTCGACGGAGGCGATTGCTACTCCAACAGCCATGAGAACGACCAGACCGTGGACGATCGCCTCGCGCTGCTCTGGCGAGTTCGGCAAAGAGATGATGAAAGGGTCAGGCGAGAGGGGTATGTCGCCTGGTGGCAGGCGCGAGAGGGGCTCGAGCGCGGTAAACTGGTCGTCAGGCAGCTCTAGGAGGTCGCACATGACTGTTCTGAGGAGACGGCCGCTGAAACGTTCGGCTGGCCCCGCATCTGCCGCGTCCTCTGCGTCGTACCACCCGACGTGCCGGCCGAGGAGCACTGCGAGCACGCCGCCGAGCGCCGTACGCTGCTCGAGGGTAAGTGAGCGAAGACAGCGGAGCGCCAGGTCGGCCGGCGCGCTGTCCGGGGCCATACAAAGAGGGAGTCCGAGCGCCGGTTCGCCTAGAGATGGCGGGAGGGAGAGCGCGGCAGCGCAAAGGAGAGGAGAGGGCAGCGGAGTGTGCTTGAGAGTGGAAAAATGCGAGCGAGCAGACGGATGGTGTGGCGGGCGGGTAGGCGTAGGCGGCGGAGGGAAAAGGAACTAAGGTGGGGCTGGGGTGGGAGGTGGGGGTGGTGGGTCGGGGGAGCACGCCTTGTGAGAGCGAGAGAGGTGGAAAGCGCGAGAGGGATGAGGGAGATGTACGATCAGACCCTGCGGGCGGAGGCCGGCGGGGGCGGGCGGACGGCGGGGAACAGGGAGAAAAGCGATGCAAGCTCTCAGTTTTCTTTTTTTGGTTCTTCTGGTTTAACATTAGTGCTAGGGGTCCGTGGTACGTCGTCATCGCGGTCATCGGTCACATCGCCGCAACCCTACATAATGGGAAACACCCTCTTCCCTCTCCTCCTCCTCCGCTCCTCCATGAAGATGCGCTGACGGAGGACCATCGCCCCTCGCGCCGACCGCGGCCAGCACGCCCGCAAGTCCCCTCGCTTTGTTTTTGTTTCTTTGTTCTTTGTCTTTGCAAGAGGGTGCAACCTCAGGTTTGGTTATTTTTTCGACAAATGCCCCCATGAAATGGGTAGATAAACGTTTATGGACAAGGCACCCCGGGCCTCCGACCACGCACCGGGAGGGAGTAAAATGTTGAAAACCTCACATTTGGACAACGATCAACGATAGCACGATAGCCCGCCCCGATCCCGGAACAACATACAAAGGTGTCGTTCCGTCAATTGTGGGACATCAGTCGAATTGAGCGATCAAATGTCCACAGTTGTACATAGAGCATTATTTTAAAATTAAATGAAGACTAGCATAACAACTTTTTTCTCTGCGGTGCATGTTCCCCCGAGGGGGACGCCGTGTCAAGGCTTTTCCTTTGCGTTTCCTCTAAGGCCGACAACTACATAAACATACAGTTTAATAGATATTTCACATGGAGCACCTGTGCTGACTTGCAGTCACATCGGTGCACGCCGTGCATGGGCACGGCGCGATGTGCATCGGTCCCCCCGCGGAGACGCCGTGCGTGCGCATGTCAACTCGTTCCCTCTGCGTACCCCTTGAGGCCCACAACTACGTAAACTGGCCATGTTTCTTTACGCAGCATCTGTGATGACTTGCAATCACATCGTGCACGCCGTGCATGGGCACGGCGCGATGTGCATCGGTCCCCCCGCGGAGACGCCGTGCGTGCGCATGCCAACTTTTTCCCTCTGCGTACCCCTTAAGAAGGCCCACAACTAGGGCCAGGTCAGAGTTTCGCGCCGGACCCCCCAAAGTTTCGCGTGAAAGTTTCGCAAAAGTTGCTCACCGGCTAGCCAAGTTTCACAAAAGTTTCGCGTAGTTTCTTCGGATTACGGACTACGGATTACGGGTTGTTGTTATTGGTTGTTGACAAGTTGTTATGTGGAGCTGCATTGTTATTATTGCGCACGCACACCATCGGGCATGGTAGTAATAGTAGGTAGTAGCAGTAGTAGCAGCAGCAACAGCAGTAGCAGCAACGTAGCAGCAGCAGCAGCGTAGCAGTAGCAGCAGCAGTAGCAGCAGTAGCATCAACAAGAGCAGCAGCAGTATTGGATGGAGCTCACCACTCCCGATTAAATTCCCACGTTAATATTCAATGTACATTCTCTCACGCCAGTGGACGTCGTCCCACAGGCCGGTGGCCTCGACAGCGACGCACGCGCTAACGAGCGAGAGCGAGGCCGGAGAGGTAGCACGGAGACGGAGACGGAGAGACCAACCACGGAATATCTTTAGACCGGAGAACATTTTGGACGAAATCCCTTCCGTCGGCCAAGGAGAGGAGGACGGAGAGAGAGAGAGGAGAGAGAGAGTCTCACAAAGCGACTGCAGACGAGCGTGAAGTCGAAGTCGTGTCTTTTTATTACCTTAAACGAGCCAACACTTATAGCAACAGCAAAAACAAAATTCGAATCGCAAATTTCGAGACCAAAATCTGCAAATCTGGGCTTGAGACCATGGAGAATCCGAATGTTTGTGTCTTGGGTGTCAGTAGCAACACGGGGAACTGTTGAATTGTGAGTGTGGGCACGTACTTACACGAATATTCATGCCTACGGCCTTCAGCTTCAGAGTTCAGAAGGGTGCAAGGTGAGAGCCGCCACGGGGAAGTCGCTCGCTGCGTGACGATGACTGCATTGAAAATGACCTCAAGACTGCGTGAATAATGTCATGAAAATCATAATAATCAGCTTTGGCGGCTCGGGTGGGCGCGGCCGGCATGCATGCGCAAACGGAATCGCCCCCCCCCCCCCCCCCGCCCCCCCCGGAGTTTCGCGCAAGTTGCGCACAATGGGCGATTTTGAGCCCAAATTTCGCGAAAGTTTTTTCCCCACAAAAGTGGCCCAAGTTTCGAAATGAGTTTCACGAAACTCTGACCTGGCCCTACCCACAACTACGGCCATATAAGAGATGTTTCTTTACGCAGCGCGTGTGATGACTTGCAATCACATTCACATTGTGCACGCCGTGCGTGGGCACGGCGCGATGTGCATAGGCCCCCCCGCGGGGGCGCCGTGCGTGCGCATAGCAACTTCCAAGAAGGTGCACGCCGTGCGTTCACTCTTTCCGCGGGCTGGGTCTTTTGCGGCGGCCTCGGCGTCCTCGTCTGCCTCGGCGTCCTCGTCTGCGTCCTCGTCTGCCTCGGCGTCCTCGTCGTCTTCGTCCTCTTGCACGGACTCTGCAGCTTCGTCTTCTTGCCCGGACTCGGCATCTTGTTCCACCGCATCATCTGCGCGGCGAGGTGCACCCTCTGCGCGGTGATCAGCGCCAGCACCGGTGTGACTTGCGCCTCTTGTCCGCTTGCAGAAATGAGGCAACTGCTTCTTCACTCACGGCGTCACCACGTTCAAGCGAAGCCAAAAGGGCCGCGGCGTGGTCAGCCTTCTTCATTCTTCATCTGGGCGGGTGCCCTTTGCCCTCGAACTCGAAGATGATCGAGGAGCTGCGCCTTGGTCAGCTTGTCAACGTCGCTCATGTCGAGAGATGCCCATGAGTTCACTGCCGCCGCCAAGTTTTGGGGCGCAAGGGCTCTACTTGTTGGGCCTAGGCGAGAGGGAGACTGCTGTTTCTGCTGCGCCCCCTCAGCACCTGCACCATCGGCGACGTCATCACCCTCCTCGCCATCCTCGTCGTCCTCGTCAACAGACTCACCATCACCATCACCATCGTCGTCGTGGTTGCGGAGCATGCAGTCGTCCTCATTGTCAGAAGGGAGCAGCTCACGCTCCTCTTCGTCCGAGTCCAAGACTCTCTCGCCCTCGGGCTCAACGAGGGTTGCTGCCTCATCGCCGCTTGCCATCGGAGAGGTGGGGTGGGGGGTGGGCGGGGTGGGGGCGGGGGAGGGCGCGCGCGCGGGGGGGGGGGGGGGGGGGGCGGGGGGGGGGGGGGGAAACGGATATTTGAGTTGCTTTTGTCACATTTTCCTGCCTGCCTATTCTCTTACACGCCCCTCCTCCCTTTGCCCGACTCGAAACAAAAACCTGGGCGAAGCACTTATTTTGGTGCTTCCCCCCGGCAGTAAGGAGTTAAAGTACCCGGAGGGTGTCCGGCGCCACAATTTCCCGACGCGCCGTGTGCCCCTGGCCGCCGCCCCGCCGCCGCCCCCCCTCCCCTTTCCTCCTTCCCCCTTCTCTTATCCCGCCATAGAGGGCGTTATTGACGTGACCGGAGGGTGTCATGCCCACCATTTTCCGACCTGTGCACCCGGCCTCTCCCCTCCCTCCCCCTATCTCGTCGCGTGGGAGGGTGGGAGAGAAGAGCGAGAGAGAGAGAGGGGGGGGGAGAAGGGAAGAGAGGGCGGGAGGGCAGCGATGTACCTTTATCCACGGGAAGAGAGTACTGAGAAGAGAGAGATAAGCCGCCGACGGCGCGCTGCTGCGCAGTTCGCTCGCATGGAGAGGAGAAGGAGAAGGGAGACCCAGAGAGAGTAGGTCTGCGGGAAAAAAAGATAGAGTATCCGTGGATTCAAGTGAAAGGGCGGAAAGAGCAGCGACGGGAGTGGAGGAGAGGCTCAGTAAGAAAAAGTCTTCAGTAAAGTGGAGCGGAGGGCGAGAAGAGGGAGATAGCTCTTTGAGAGGGATGGGGGAGAATAGAGAGTTCTAGGAGTTGGGGGAGGGGGCCGGGGCGGGCTGGCGGGCCGGGGGGGGGGGCGCTGGTGGGAGAAAGAGGGAGAAGAGTGAAGCGAGAAGAGACAAGAGCGAATAGCGAACAGGAAAGAGAGAGAAGCGAGAAGCGAGAAGAGAGAGATAGGAGAGATAGAGACAGAGGCCGAGAGAGAGGAAGAGAAAGACTGAGAGAGAGAGAAGAGAGAGAGAGAGGGCGTCCTCGCCGCGAGTCGTGGCGCGCGAGGCCGCGCGATGCTCCGCGTCGTGCTGCCGCGCGCGCGGCTGCTCGGCCGGCTGCGCCCGAGCATCGAGACACAGCGGGTCGCCACACTCCGCTCGCTCGCGCCCCGTCGCATCCCCGCCCTACACTGCCGCGCGCTCTGCTCCTCTCCCGGTCCTCCGACGGTGAAGAAGGAGGCGGAGCGCACTGCAGGCCCTCCTGTCCGCTGGACGCCGCAGTGGGCATGGGAGCTGACGCGCGAGACGGTGCTGCACTACTGGCACGGAACCAAGCTCCTCGCTGCTGATACCAAGATCGCCTCGCAGCTGCTGATGCGCATGCTGCGCGGCCGCACGCTCTCGAGGCGCGAGCACAACCTGCTCGTGCGAGTGCTCGCAGACCTGCTGCGCGTCATCCCGCTCGCTTTCTTCGTACTCGTGCCCTTCATGGAGTTCGCGCTTCCGTTTGCCATACGCCTCTTTCCAAATCTGCTCCCTTCCACCTTTGAGGAGGGGCATGTGCGCGAGGAGAAGCGGATGAGGCTGCTCAAGGTGCGCTTGCGTGTCGCACAGGTTCTCGAGCATACGCTTGAGGAACGGGCAAAGGACGTGAGCCGGCAGGCCAAGGCCAAGGCTGAGGCGGACCTTGCGACACCCCACGGTAGCGCACTCGAGCTCCGCGACTTCATGCGCCGCATCCGCGAGGGCGGTGAGGCCGTCACACGTATGTTCCGCCACTCCCGCCCTATGCCGCCCCCCTGCGATGGGCACGCCCTGTCCCCACGCGCGCACCTTGGCGGCGCGCAGCTGCGTGCGACCCCTGCACTCCCTCTTCTTTGCCAACCCCTCTTCTTCACACGCGCGCAAACAGGCGAGGAGACGCTCAAGATGATGGCACTTTTTAAGGATCACTTGACACTCGACGTCATGACTCGACGCCAGCTCGTCTCCCTATGCGAGTTCTTGGGGCTCCGGGCCTTCGCACCCGACCCGGTCCTGCGCTTCCAGCTGCGCACCAAGCTGCGCCAGCTGCGTAATGATGATAAGGACATCATGTGGGAAGGGGTAGAGTCGCTCTCAAGCGAGGAGCTTCGGGCTGCGCTTCGCGCACGCGGCATGCCGACTCGCAATCTTGACGACAAGCAAATGCAAGATGTGCTGCGGGAGTGGGTGCAGCTCTCGCAGAACCAAGAGATACCCTCGTGCTTGCTCCTGCTCTCAAATGTCTTCCGCTTCGCGCGCGTGCGCGACTACCAAGAAGTTTCTGGTCAGCCCGTCAAGGTGCGATGCGCGTGGATGCCCCGTCGCTCCCCGCGCGCCGGGGGTGGCTCGCGGGGCCATGCTATGAACGCCCTCTTGAGAGCCTATGGACGAAAAAGAGCGGCGCCCCACTCCTTACCTCCATCACAGGTGCTCGGCCCTGGCGAGGGGGTGCCTGCGCTACCGAAACCGACACTGCGCGCGGACCCCGTTCTCGACCACAACGCGGCGCGCACGGCTTTGTCATCCATCTCAGAAGGCATCATCGACTCGGCCATCGCCGAGGTGCATCGCTTTCCAATAGTGGCCTGCACCAGTCCAATCATCGCGCTCGGTGCCACCCCCGCCTGTCGACTGCGGGCATAAAGCTGACCTCTCTCATGCTTGCCTGCCGCTGTGTGTCCGGGCTCAGTCAAAGGAGGCTCTGTCGCCAAAGGAAGCGCTTGCAGCGCTCGAGCGTGAGCGCCTCCTAGTGGAAGAAGAGCGGAAACTCAAGAAGGAATACGCAGAGAAGCGCGAAGTGCAGGCAGCCGAAGAAGCCATCGCGGACGCCTTCGCCAAAGAGGCGCAGGAGGTTGCTGACGGCGCAACATCCGCGGCAGCCGTCGAGGCGGAAGTGGTGGCGCGGCTTTCTCGCGAGCAAGTGCGCGAGATCGCGCATGCAGTGGGCACTCTTTCAGCCAAGTCGGCGCTCGAAGAGGAGAGGAACGAGATGTCTGCACTCGAGGCTGAGAGATTGTCCGCCGCGACGTCCATTGAGGCGGCCAAGCTGCAAACCTATCAGGTGCGTCTCAGAGGGATGCTCGGTCTCAGCCTTGTCTGGTGTGGTCTCCGCACGGGCCGCGGTCCTTGACCGGGGACCCTCATAAGCGAGAGGAAGACGGCCGGTCCCAAGGAGCAGCCCCCGATCGGATAATGGCAGCACCTCCTCCTTTCGATCATCCTACGATGCTCGCGCATGACCCGACCACTTAGCGCGACCGTGCATCCCTTGTCATCCCCAAAGGTGCGCATGCTCGATTCTCGAGTTCGACGAATGATGGAGACTCTCAAGACAGAGATCGAAGAGGCGGATGGATCCGTCGGGGCCACCTTCAAGTCGCTCGACCTGGACGGTGATGGTGTTCTCTCGCGCGAGGAACTCATGCAAGCCATTGAGGCGATGAATGAGAAGCGAAGGCCTCAGGCGGAGCAGATGAAGCAGGTTCGTGGCTACGGCGAGCGCGCCCAGTGGCGGGTGCCAGTTGAGGTTCGACCACCTCGCGCAGATGGATTGCCGTGAGCAACCGCTGAGCCGAGGTCCATGCGCACCTTTGGCTCATCGAATGCACGCTGGTACACCGAGGGATGCTATGAGCAGCCCACTTCTTGCGAGACGCGAGCTTGCCATGCGGAACCCTCACTTTGCCTTGAGACCCTCGCGCCCCCATTATAAAATCTCTAGGTACTGGAACAGCTCGATCCCGATTCTGACGGCAAGATTCAATTGTCGGATCTACGGACGTTGATGTTCGAGATGGAGCTTCGCGACGTCGAGGACGATTTAATCCGAAAGCAGCAAGCCGAGGCAGGCACGGAGACGGGGACGAACAACTAGGCTGCAATTCGACTTGCGCTGGGGCGAGTGGCATAGGCCCACATCCTCATAATCCGGCCTTGGGCGATGGCCGCTTAGGGCCATACCATTCGAGGGAGAGCCGATAGGTCGCCTCGCCCCCCTTGTTTACCCTCTTGCGCGCCGTCTCGTCCTTCGTCCATGGTGAGTATGTGGCTCAGATGGCTCATCCTGTTGGGTTTGCCAAATCCTCTCCAACGCTGGGCGCAGGGATCTAGGATGGCTGAGCGCTGCCAATTAGTTGGACAGTCGGATATACTCCAATCATTTTGGCACCTTTGCCAGTCAGCGGCGGCAATGGCCACAGGCAGCCAAGCATGCAACGGAAATCCCCGGCGCTCAATGTGCATGTGTGCGTGTGATGTGTTTGATGGTGCCGCACGCGCTAATTTGTGCTATCTTCAATCAGCCGCATGTGCTAGTCAGACATGGCGAGGCCCATCGGCACATTGTGGCATGGACGAAGACTGCGAATCTGATAGGAAGCTGCATTGGAGCGCCCCGTGGTGTTGGCTGCCACTATTTCCTTCGGATCTGGTTTGCAGTTGCGTTCATGTGGTGGGATGTAAGCATGCATGTGTGACGGAAAGAGCATGCCGTTTGTTTCGCGGTACGTGCCATGATGAATCGTGTGCGTGTGCTGCGTTTTCGTCTAGGATCGGGTGGTTGATAATTAAATTAAATTATTAATGTTATATCCTAATCCTAGCCAACCCCACTAGCTAATTGGACACATTTTTTCAGTCCCGGAATCCCGCCATGCCTGACGAGCCGGGTGTCCGAGTGGTACCGGGGGGAGGGGGCACTGCCCCCTCCCCTCGATATTTGTCCTCCCCCCAGTGCACGCACCGACCCTGCGCACCTCAGCACACCCTCTCCTCGAGGCCACGCTGGGGGAAAACCCCTTTCGGGTAAAACAACGCAGGGGGGGGGGCGGGGGGCACTCGTGAGTCTAGGGGTCCAGAGCGCGCTAATGTCGCATTCATCTTAGATGATGCGATTTCCAGGCTCTTGTTTCCAGGTCCTTCGCCGTGCGGCCACACGGTGAAGCTCAGGTACATCTAGGTTGGTAGGGTTCGTCCCTAGCGATCTAGAATTCGAGTTCTTGTTTTGTTCCTTCTAGCCTGTCTGTCAGGTGTCAGGTCTAGATTATAGGTTTCCTCCTTTCGGGTAATCTTGACTCAAAGGAGCCAGGTCGCCTGTCGCTCGCTGCGCGCTTATCTCAGGCTCTCGGGGCGCCTTCAGGATGCTTATTTAGCTTCTTGCAAGGGTTGTCGTTTCTTGTTGGGTTCCGGTTCTTTCTTGGGACTTGCTAACTTTCGTTGTCGTCCAGGCCTGTTCTTTGTAGGTTCTGCTTGGCCTGATTAGGGTTTCGTTGCCTTCCCGCGTTTGGCGTTCGCGTTGGCGTTCGGAAATTTCCTCTCACATTCCTTAGGTCCGCTACCCTTGGCTTGTAGGTCCTTGCTTCTTTCTTCTCGGTCAAGGTTTTGGCGAGCGAGTCGGTTGCTCTACCCGCTCGAGATGTGAGGTTTAATTTGCCATCTCCCCTTGGAGATCAGTGTAGGTTCGCTTCCTAGGTGAGGGAATCTTTCCCCTTGATGCAAGTTACATGCAAGCCCTTGGCCCCTTTGGTGTGTCTTCCCCTTAGTTGCTACTCAGGGTTGTTCGTTAGAAGCGTCTAGAAGGTTCACGCTCAACGGCAAGATTTCTTCTGTCGCAAAGATATCTCGTTGCGATCTGTATCCGAAGTGATCGCCGCGGTCGCGCGACATGACGCTCCCCTTCGGACTCTCCGCTACGTGGGAAGTTACAACGGAGACACGCTCCGGCCGTCGCTGCGGAGTCTCTCTCTCTCTCTCGCTCTCTCTCTCCGTCTCTCGCGACGTGTTTGGGTTGTCGGTGATTTGGGGGCGCGGTTGCTTGATAATTTGCTTGGTTTGGGTGAATGATTCCGGTGTGTTCGTGAGGCGGTGTATCCTGTTGTCCCCAGCTTCGTTGTCCGTCGTTGTTCGCTGCGTCGCTGCACTCTAGCAGCCTAGGCTCCCTCCCTGAGGGAAGAGTTCTTTGTAGGTCTAACAATCTCTTACAATCCAACACTCTAGGGCCACTAGGAGCGCCTCGCCGCCCCACCGCCTGTTGTATTCCTGCCCATCTGAAGGCTGTAGGCATGAATATTCGTGTAAGGTACGCGCTCACAATTACAATTGAACAGTTCCCCGTGTTGCCACTGACGCACAAGACACACAGATTCGGATTCCCCATGGTCTCAAGTCCAGGTTTGCAGGTTTTGGTCTCGAAATTTGCGATTCGAATTTTGTTTTTGCTGTTACTATAATTGTTGGCTCGTTTAAGGTAATAAACCGGCATGACTTCGACTTCTCGTTCTGCAGTCGCTCTGCGAGACTCTCTCTCTCTCTCTCTCCGTCCGCCTCTCCTCGGCCGACGGCAAGAAGATTCGTCCAAAACATTCTCCGGTCCCAAGATATCTCGTGGGGGGTCTCTCCGCGCTCCGCAGGCCACGACGGGCTAGGGCGGGCGAGTCAAGCGGGCCTGTGGGGAAAGGAATGGGTCAGCAGGGCTGTGTGCTCCTGGCAAGCCATCAAGCGTGCCAGGAGCCAAGAGAGTGGGTGGTTCCTCCCCCATGGCAGGGGAGGAGGGAGGAGTGGAGAGAGAGGGGGGCTCGTCCCCCCCCATGGGCCATGGGCGAACTAAGTAAGTATGAGATACAAGAGTTAGAGGACTACTAGGAAATGCCACGGCTAGGCGGCTAGGTACTGATTTGTCGGACGAGGTAGCGAGGTAGCAGCAGTCGTGATGCGTGATGTGTGATGTGCGACATGCAAGTGCCGGGTACTAAGTACTAAGTATCAAATTTCAAATGTAGGTGTGTGTATGTGAAAATGAAAACTGCAGCAGCTAAAAACTTCTTAATATTCTCGCCGCGCACGCGACTCTGCACTCTAACAATTGCAGCCTCGCCCGCCGCTCTCATCCCCCCTTCACCTGCCTTGCGGCCCGTCCCTCGTGCGCTACCCAGGGGCTGGGTGTATGGGGTTTCCTGCAGCAGACGGTGTGCACCGATCCCCGGTGGGTTTTTTCCACTCCTTCCTCCTGTACCATCGGGCTATCGGTTTCTATATTGCTTCTTTTTGAACCTAGGAGATGGGCGGCGTGCCTCCGTGTTTCCGGGGGTTGAGGCAGGGCGGGTGGGTGAAGCGTCGCGACGGCTTATGCGCGGTTAAGCTAGCTTTTCCGTTAGTTGGAGTGCATTGGCTATTGCGGCCAGGTTGCCGCCTAACATCAGTGTGCCTTTGTCGTTGAATGTAAAGACGGGTGTGCAAAGCTCGCGCGGGGACTTGAGTTTCGGTTTTCTCCCTTGTGAGGCTTTGCTAGTGCGTGCGGTCGAGGACTTGTCTGGGGGGGGGGAGCCCTCTGGCGAGGATCGTAAATCTGCTAAGGGTTTTTTCGATGAAAACTGCAGCAGCTATATCTATAGACCAATAACAGGCTACAAGTGGTGGGAGATGATGGTGTATGTGAGGTAGGCGTAGACGTGTAACGGGCTCGAAAATCGAAAATACCGCGCGCGAGTGCTAGCGGTATTTATAGTTATAGCGCATCACTAGCAGATAGTTTGCGGGCGGATATTTGGGTAAATTGCCGGATATTTTGTTGATATTTTTGCTGGATATTTGGGTACGATTTGGTAGATATTTCTGCCAAGGCCAAGGCCTCCCCCCCCCCCCCCCCCCCTTTTCGGTATCCTCAAAGGGTCGCCGCTCCGGGCCCGCAGGGGGATCCCTCTCGTTTCCCTGTGCTACCCCCGAGTTCCCCTCCTTGTATCTTGATCTTACCCATCCCGCCCCGTTAATTTGCCCTTGCGTGTTCCCGCGTTCCATTCCCTTGTCGCTATCCTTTTCCCTTTCGTCTTCCGTCCCGATGTCCGACGTCCGTGACCCCCTGCCCTGTGATCCTCCCGCATGCTACGCCCCTCGATGTCCTGAGCCCCCGAGAGACCGAGAGACCGCCTGGCCCCACCGTGCCTCCTGTCCATACGTCCATACCCACGGCTTGCGCTCGGCGTCCCCTCGCCCTTCCTTGTCCCTCCCCACCCATGTTCATACCCTCCCTTGTCCCTCCCCACCCATGTTCATACAATGGCTGGTAAAGATCCACAGCTCCATCCACACTACCACCACTACCAACAGTGACCATTCGACGATGGAAAAGGGCAAGCATTTGGCATCAGGGATCGAATGGCAGCATCAATCGATGCCAAGGGCGAGCGGAGGAGGAGTCGAGGGCATCGGCGAGCGGCAAGCTAAGGAGAAATGAGTATAGGATAGATTCGCAGCATAGAGAGCTCGTATCTAAGAACCGCCAAGCGGCATTTACGACGATACGCGAGGGATGAGCGACGGGCAAGCGACGGGCAAGGTCGCGTGCTGGCAATAAAGATTACAAAGGGAGGCACGCCAAATGTTGTGAGGACTAGGTGTCACGTGTTGCAAGGGCCTCACAAAACAGCCATCTGACATCCGCTGAGAGGGCGGCAACACCAAATGACGGCCGTGCATTGGCCAGCCAGTAGACTTTGCCCTGACTAGCTAGATGCGGTGGCGCCAGCAGCGATGGCGAGTGTGGCCATGGTTGCAGCAGCCACCGGCCCTGCCCGGCGTGAGGATGCGGCCAAGACACGCATCGGCACAGCAGGCCACGCCATACGCGGCAGATTGAGGCGCGATGACTCCCAGACTTTTCCCACGCGGCGCCTGCATCGACGTGCAGACTTAATGAGCGGCACGATGCGCGGCAACAAACGCAGCCTCTGTTCGAAGCGGTGCGCCTCCTCGCAATTGAGGCCCCCCCAAACGCGTGAGACGCGAGCGTCCCGCCAGTCGTACGTTGACAGAATCGGGTCGCGCAGCGAGGCGCGTCCGAGCACGTCGCGCTGCAGGATAGCGGTGGAAATGTGTAAGTGCAACGCAAATGTCCGATAGAACATAAACTCGTGCGGCTTCGCGCCCAGCACACATGGCGCTAGCAGGGCGGCCCCAAAGTAAGGTGCATCCGCATACGCGGTGGTGAAGCACATGTTCCAGCTGACATACATATTCTTCCACATGATGGGCTGTGGCAGTCGCATCTGTACAGCGCATCGGTGGTCGTCGGAGATGCTTGCCGCACCCGCGCTGCCTGGCCGAGCAGCGCTCAAAGCAAGGCCCGCCGCCGCATTGTGGTGGTGACCACGGCGGGAGTCCTGGAGAACCGCCTCAAGGATGTTGAATGGCAACCCGATGTGGCCAAAGTTGGGCGGCAGCGGCCGCCTTCGCAACCTATGCTCCGCGAATCGCTCGAGAGTGATGTCGACAGTGGTCAGCTTCGCCACCTCGAACCAGTTGAGCGCACTGTGCCAGTTGGGGCGTGAGCGGACCGCGTGGCGCATGTGGCAGTAGACCTGCTCAGCGAGCGCCGGGTCCTCGGTCACGGCTCCGGTCACCAGGTGGAGGAGCAGGCAATAGTGCACCAACCGGTAGATCTCTGCATCCAGTCCCTCTAGCCTCAAGTGCTCCACGCCGAGCCGCCTTGCTAGCTTGCACAGGAGCGGGTTTTGTGCGGCGAGTTCTGCGATCTCATCAACAAACTCGCTCAGGCTCTCCGGTGCCGCGCTTGATGCTCCGGAGGCACCGTGGAAGAGGCGATGCGGGAGCGCACGAACGAGAGGTTCGCATGTGTCGAGGCTAGTCTCGGCGAGCAGCGCGGCGAGCGTGGCTCTGTCGGGCGTGAGCGATGGCGCGGGAGCGGCTGAGCGGAGGCAGCGGTGGACTTGCCCAGAGAGGATGAGGATGGGCGAGGCGCCCAGAGCGCGCATGCGTGCGGCACGTACGCGTGCACCCAGCGCGCGCGCACACACACTCTCTCCCACCCTCACTCTTTCGCGCTGCCCCGCACCCCCCACCCCCCACCCTCCTCTCTTGGCAGCAGCCCAAGCCGAGGGAAGGGGAGGAGGGAGAGGGATCGCAACCGCTCGCTCTCTCCTCTCCTCGTCTTGTCTCTTCTTCTCTCTCCCCTCGTCCTGTTATCTCTCTTCTCTCTACCCGCCCTCTTCCCCCCCCCGCCCCCTAGCGTCTTGCCCAAGTTTCTTCCTTCTGTGACGGAGCGAGAGAGAGAGAGAGAGGGATGAGAGACGAGAGGCTACACTTTGCGCCTCTCCAGCAGCCTCTCATTTCCCTCTTGCACAGCAGTTTCTTCCTCTCTTCACGCCACCGTCTCGAGTCGTGCTGCTGGGCGCCACCCCCCCCCCCCCCGCGCGCGCTTCTTCATCAGCAGCTTCATCACTGATGAACCGTCCCCATCTCTCTCTCTCTCTCCTCTTCTCTCGGCTTGTCCGCCCCCCACGCGGGCGGCGGGGGGCGGGGGGGCGGGGGGGTCCGCGAGTTTTAATTTACGCACGGGACATGGCCCTTCGGCCGACGGGGCTCTGCCCTACTCTGCCCTCATGGCCGCCCCAGAACAGGAAAAAACAAAACAACACGTGCCGGAAGTTACGAGCAGGGGCTGTTTACTGAGCAGGCGAGGGGGGAGCGGGGGGAGGGGGAAGAAAGAGCGAGAGAGGAAGTGTTTCATGTTTCAACATAATACAGAATGCACAATGTCACCTTTGACCTTTGACCTTTGATCTACACAATACACAATGCACAATGCACAATGCTGCTATCTATTCACGGACCACCAGTCGGGTGGATCAAACATGGAACATGGTACATGGTACTAGGGCCAGTCGGAAATATTCCGAAAAACTTGCCCAAATATTCCGCGAAGATATCCCATTTATATCCGAGGAGGCCACCCAAATATCCCCAAAATATGCCAACCTGGTGTGCGCGTGCGGGGGCGCGCGTGCGGGCGCGCGTGCGCGGGCGCGCGCGCGCGTGTGCGCGTGCGCGGGGGCGTGTGTGCGTGTGCGTGTGTGCGTGGCCACAGGCCGCTTGCGAGGCCACTGGCGAGGCCAGCGACCATCGCTGCGGCCGCCGGCCATCGCGCACCGCCGCAGGAGAAAAAGATCAAATTGATTATAGTTTTGTCAAATTATAATCTTAGTAATTCTTATTTTAGTCTTCATTTCACCAGTCCAAGACACATATGAGCACAATACATGACCATCAGCATGCCCAAATGCCAATGTTTCGGTAGCCAACCAGTCTTACCATATGAGACTGTCGAATCATCGAAAGAAAAGGAGGGGTTGTCTCTCGAAATCGAACGTGAGACGCTCGAAGACACGAGGCTGTCCGTCAATTCAGCACGTCAATGCGAAAACAAAACTACTTTTTGTGCTCCATGTTGGGATGTTGTGCTATAAAAACGGGCAAACTATTGACTGGCCCGTGCTTGGCGGGCACGACTTGTGTGTCTCCGAACGTGAATGGCCTTGGAGGTCATCCGTGTGTACAAAAAATTCCAAAAGTTGGCTCGAGATGAGCGCAAAGCAGCCGGTGTCCAATCGTGATTCACGACACGATTGCCCACAGAAATCGATCGCAACCATCACGCCTGAAGCTTTCAGGCCGGTGCTTGGCTAGATTACATATTGAATCTACTAGTAGCCAAAAGAACGGGCGGTCTAGAGCTCGAAATTCGCCCTTCTGCCCAATTTTCGAGCCCTCCGTGCGGAGAAAAATTCTCCCTTTAGACGTCAAACAAAAAGCTATCAATTCTACAGTACTGTTCGGCCGCGCGCGTCGCGCCGTCGCAGATCACGCTGCAGGCTAGCTTAAATTACATTTCTAGATTGCTACGTACCAGCCCTATGATGCACGTGAAAATCCGAGGAGCCGACGAAAACATAGAGAGAACACCTGCCGCCGATGCTCTGGTTGAAAAAAAAAAGATCTGAAGGTTCAGGGCTACACACCTAACCGATGCTCTGGTTGAGCATTGGCGGCAGGTGTTCTCCCTGCCTCACAGCGTCGAAATACGAGTCGGGAACCTGGCGTTTGGGGCGGCAAAGGAATTGTAGGTTGGGCCTGGTCGACCTGCGCCAGAGCGGGCGCGATCGGCAGCGCACCTGTCCCGCCAGCGGCCAACAAACTTTTGTCGACCAGCGACCAGCGAGCAGCATCGAGCGCCATGGCGTCCTGGTGCTCCAGCTCCTCGTCAATCGCGAGCCCGGGCGAATCCTGCGGGGCGAGGGTCGGGACAGTCAAGGAGCATCCTGTGACAGCCGAATGGGCCTTGTGCGAGCTGTGTGTGGTGCGTATGTGCATGCGCGGACGTCATCGCTGGGGCACCAGGGTTTGAAATTTGCTTTATAGGCAAAATATGGGGCGTCGGACCCCTAATTTAAGAGGTGTGTAGGCACCTTTTAGACTAAAGAAACACATCTCTCAGTGGGAGCGACGTCTAGTTCGGCTCGTGTGAGCCGCCAGAGCGTGTGCAAGGGGGGGGGGGTCCGACGGGACTTCGCACCGTCTTTTCGGACGAGGATTCTGAAAAGGCGGGGAGACCCTCCGAGGCGCTTTCGCCGGGGCTTTCCGCTCACGGTCAAAAATGTCGACCCCCCCAATATTAGTACTTAAAAAGCCCTGTTTGACCGCCCTGTGTGTGTGTGTGTGTGTGTGTGTGTGTGTGTGTGTGTGTGTGTGTGTGTGTGTGTGTGTGTGTGTGTGTGTGTGTGTGTGTGTGTGTGTGTGTGTGTGTGTGTGTGTTGGGGCGAGGCTAGCGGCGCGCGGCGCGCGGCGGCGAGGAAGGGAGCGAAGCGGCGCCCCTCCCTCCTCCCCGCGAGGGGGGGGGCTACCTCCTTTCTTTCCTCCGGTCTTCGCGCGTCGCTGCTCCGTTGGCGTTCACTTGCGTAAACTAAAGTTCACTGTCTAGTCTCAGTCTTTGTGTGCCTCCGAAAGGGGATCCATCGGGGGAGGATGCGGCTCCGGTCGGCGCAGAAGGCGACGCAGCCCGCGGCGGTTGGTTGCGTGGACGAGGGGAGGGGACGACGAGGAGAGAGGAGAGAGAAGGCGGGAGGGGGGGGAGGGCTCCCTTCCTTCTCTAGAAAGTACTCTTGCACTCTTCCCTCTCGTGTTCACAGCTTGCCTCGCCTGTTCCAGCGGGGGGGGGAGCGGGGGGAGGCATTCTTCTCTGCTTCTGGACTCTCTCTCTCTCTCTCTCTCTCTCTCTCTCTCCCACTTATGCCGACAGCGTCCATCATGCCTTCCCCTTCCCTCTTTCTTGCTCCCATCTTCTTTGAACTTCACCTTCTCATATTTCGGGTCAGAAGAAAGCCGACGGCGAAAAAGCAAGGAACAGAGAGAAGCGAGAGAGGAGAAGAGAGAGAGAGAGAGAGAGAGAGCCACCAGAAAGTCCAGCGTGGTATTCTTTCATCTTCTGCCGTTCGTTCTTCACAGAGTGCCACCGTCGTCGCCGGGTGTTCTCTTCATTCTTCCGCAGCTTGTGTTTCCCGATCGTTCGTTCGGCTGCCTCGCGACTCTCGCTGCTATCTCCGGTAAACGCACGGAGAACTACGTCCCTTGCCCTGATCTTCTCTCTTCTCTCTCGAAACATTGATTCTCGCGCCCCCCCCCTCACGTGGTTTTCTCTCCTCCCCCCGGGCCCCCGCCCTCTCCCCCCTCCCCCCTCCCCGATGCACGAGCCTCTGCTGGTGACTCGGCGGCCCAAGCCGGCGTCGCCGCTCGTGCTGTGTGGTGTCGTTGGCATCGTCGCGGCTGCTGCGCTCTGCGCCGCTCAGCTCGCCCTACTCCGCACGCTCGATGGCCGTATCGCCCAGATCGAGGCCTCTCTGCCTTCCCAAAAGCCCTCGCTGCTCCTCGCAAAACAGCCGCCACCACCGCAGCCGCATTCCGACAGCCTGCCGCACAAGTTCGTGGTCGACGGCCTCACACCATCCGCCGATCAGGCCTTTCGTGGAGACTGCTGGCTCTTCGCCGTCACTGGTGAGCCCGCCCTGCGCTCGCTCGAAATCCACGTCCGGTTGGCCTGAGGGCGCTGAGCTGCCTGCCTCGCGCTTGCTGCCGCAGGTCTGCTCGAGGACTCGTACCGCCGCTGGGGTGTCCAGCAGGGATGGTACGACGGAAGCAATTACCTTCGCCTGAGCCGCCAGGCTCTCGGCATCTCCATCATGGAGCTGTGCAAGGATCATCCCATCAGGTGATCTGCAGAATCATCCATTATGGCGTGTTGCTCTCTGTCGGCAGCCGCACCACATTGGTGTGGCCGACTCCCTGTAGGCAACGTATGCCTCGCCCCGTCCTTTCCGCAGCATTTGCCCGGCCAACCTCATCGACGGTAAGATCGTTTTCGGCAACACGACAGAGGGCTCTGACGGCGCCGATGAGCACGTGAGCATTCCCACGCGCGTGGCCATCAGCATGCCTTCTGCCGCGCGGATGCCTCACCACCCTACGTCCCCTTCCCCTTCCCCCAGCTGCTCTACTGGCTGCGTACGCTAGGAGACGGCACCAACGTCTTGCCCGACTCCGTCTGCCCGTACGCCATCCACGACGACTGGCGTGGCGAATGGAAGTGCGACGGCCTCGAGGAAGCACGCCAGACAAATCCGCTTCACTTCAAGGTGAGGTCGATGAAGAGCTTCTATGAGAAGGAGGCCATGAAGCAGGCGCTGGTCAAATACGGCAGGCCTCTATCTTTGGGCGTTACGATGGTCACCGTGCCACATTACCTGCCCTGCCTCAAGGAGCTCGCCTGCGAGAAGGAGACGGCCCAGTGCGTGCCGTGCCCACTCGAGCGCATCTACGGTGACGTCGACTGCTGCATCGCCGTCGAGAAGCCGATGGTTACCATGAAGGGCGAATGGTTCGTCTTCAAGGATGACCTCCTTACCATGGAGGGCGGTCACGCAGTCAATATTGTGGGCTGGAATGATGTGTACAAGACGGAGCATGGCGAGGTCGGTGGCTTTATCATCCGCAACACATGGGCCGACGGCCTCGGCACTGCACATGGCCTGAAAGCGCGTGGCTCGCACACTGCGGCCTTCTACATGCAGGACATTGGCGACGTCGACGAGGCGCTCAATTGCCCCAACCCACACTCCGCGCGCTCTTGGACGCAGTGCGAGACGATCCAAGCCTGCACCGAGGGCATCAGCGCCATGGAGGCCGGGCCGAGCTCCGTCCCCTCTCTCGAGTGCATCGATCTCGGGCTCGCTATGCCGAAGGGCCAGTGCGTCCCCGGCCGCACCTACTTCCTCCACAACCTCACTCTCTGGAGCAACCACGGCCTCTACATCGGCTGTTATCTCTACAAGGACGAGGCGGGCACGGAGGCCACGTCTTGCCTGCCGCCCGCCACACTTGACGACATGGCTACTGTCTTCACGCCGCCTGCGGACAAGATTGTCCTCAATCGGAAGGAGCTGTGCGGCTACAACTTCGTGCCGTACTCGGTCTTGGACGAGATGGAGATTCGGTTTGGGGGCATGGCCACCTCGACATACGAGATCGAGTGGGCCAAGGAGTCGTACCCGGATCACGAAGCACCCAAGTACGACTATAGTCTTCTCAAGAAGTCGACTAACAAGCTTGCGAAGCTCAACATCTCCGTTCCGAATGAGATCAAGCTATGAGCAGCGTCCACGCTACCCTGTCCAGTCTAAGGATGCAATATAGTCTCTACGGACTTGTGTGCGCTGCGAGTACTAGTCCCTTACATGGCCAATGTCCTCCTGTAACGAGCATCCCTGAATCTCTGGATGGGTGATGCTAAAGCAAGCGTCATGGTGTAGTTGCAAGGCCAGCGTTGGCCAGACGCTAGGCTTGTTCTCGAGTGCGCCGTCACTCCTGCGCGAGCGGACGTGGCTGCGCCTTCTCTCCCGAATGTTGGCCAATCATACGAGGCCTCGGTGTGCTCGTCTCGGCGGCCAACTGCATGATCAATGTTGCCTTCTTGACCGGCGCCTCGTCCAAGGACGAGGTATTGCCTTCATTTATTTTGCGGTCAATCTGTTGTCAATGTTGTGGCCGAACTTGTGAGGCATGCCAAAGGCATGCGCCCATCTATCCATAACCACGTGCAGGGAGTCAACAGTGCATTCAGGCATCGAGCAATTGTGGCAGCAAGGCGTGCTGACCTAACCTATGGGCTGTCAATGATGTATGGCTACGCCGCCCATCGCTAGGATTAGGATAGCTCGGGCTAGGCGCGGCATCAGTGTTCTTGACCCTTGAGTTCTTTTGGCGCTCTATCGTACGTAAATGTCGGGCGTTGTGATGTGTTGTATAGCAGACGTCTTATTGCTCATGATTTCAATTTATCTTCTCATCAGAATTAGAGTTAGTGCCGCTAGCCATGTCACATGTCACTAGCCATGTGCCATGTAGCACAACCGGGCAGGCGCCACGCTACTCAAAGCAGAAGGGAGAAGGAGATGGGGGCTCCGCGGGGGGAAATGATCACGCTCCCCGTCTCTTTCCCCGCGGAACTCGTCCCCTCCCTCATACCAAAACAATACAGGGATGTCGCTCGAAAAAAAAGAAGAAAGAAGAAACCTCAAGTTGCACACTAGGGCCGCTAGGAGCGCCTCGCCGCCCCACCGCCCTTCGTTCGCCGTTCGTCCCCAACCCAGACACCCAAATGGGATTGCCCGACCCAATCCAGAATTTCGAATTTCATTCACCCGACTCCCGGCGGGGAGGAGGGCCAAAGCGCCGCGCTAGCCGCCGAGGCCGCTCGCGACGGAGTGGCTCAGAGCCCTCCGGTTGCGCTCGACTCGCCAACGATCCGCTGCCACCTTCACCCGCACAAAAAAAAAACCTTCTAATATTCTTACCGCACTCGCGGCGAATGGAACCACTACTTACTACACGTAGCACGTAGCATACTTTCTACACCCCCACTCCCCCGGCCCTTCTCCCCCCGCCATAAGGCGACTCCCCCCGTGCACTACTAGGGGGATAGGGGTGAAGGGCTTAGATATGGTCCGGTGGCCCGCGCCCCCCCCCGGTGATCTTTCCCCCCCTTCCTCCTGTGTCTCCGAGTGGGCGGCCGACTCTGTCCCGACTTATCCTGTAAACAGGAGCGGGACTTACCAATTTTTCGGTGGGCGGAGCTCTCGCTCCGCCCACCCCCTTCTCCGCGCTCTCTCTCCCCTCTCCTGCGGCACGCGCGATGGCGCGCCTGCGGCAGGCCTCCAGCTGCCCTCTGGCGGCCCCTGGAGGCTCCTGGAGGCCAGCTCAGGGGGCAGAGGAGGCTGGGGCTGGGCCCTGGCCTCCCCTGCCTCCCCCTCGCTGGCGCTCCTGAGCCTCTGGGGCCCCCACGCTGCACCTGTCTGCCTGTCGACCAGGGGGGGAGGGGGAGTTGGAGCAATGGGCTGGTCACGAGGGGCCAGGATGGGCGAATGAGGCGAGCCTGTGGGGAAGGGAGTGGGTCAGTAGGGCAGTGGCCTCCTGGCAAGCCATCAGGCGTGCCAGGAGGATGAGTGGTTCCTCCCCCATGGCAGGGGAGGAGTGGAGAGAGGGGGGGGCTCGTGCCCCCCCATGGGGCAACCAAGTATAAACTTAGTTCTTCACCCGCACAAAAAGATAGCGGGAGCCTGTCTCAACGGCCCGGCGTGCCTCTTCCTCTTCCTCCATCCAGAGTACGCCGCTATCATAGCCGCCGCGATAATCCAAAACGCGCGACACGCTGAAGCCTTGCCTCGCCCGAAACCCAAATTCGACTCCACCCTTGGACTGGATACCCAGGTGAGGGACCGATCCGAATCGCGACCTACAACATAAATGGCACCAAAGGCGGGAAACTCGGCGCGGTACTGTCTCAAGCAAGAAAAGCTAGAGTGGACATACTCCTTCTCCAAGAGTTGCACGCGTACGAAGACGGCTCATACCTTCGGCAACACAGAACACAGAACCGCGTCACTCCTAGGATGTAGGATGGCATTGATTGGTTCGTTGGTTCTGGTTCGCGTCCCCCGGAGAGTTGGCGGACCCAGCAAGCGGTGTCGCGGTGGCGATACGCGAATCGTGTAGCAGGTAGCAGGGTAGCCCCTAAAGTAGACTCGATTAAGGTAATCATACAAGGAAGATGCATACAAGTCAACGTAGAAATAGACGAAAAACTATACCTATCTATACCAGATAATCTCAGTATACCTAATTGCTAGCCCGCGCCTGAGGGGCGCGCAAATCGATAAACTTAAGCGCGACGGAGCGACGGAGCCCTAGGAGCCCACACCACCGCTACGCCGACACTCATGGGGGGCGACTTCAATTGCGTCGAAATGTCGCACACGACACGGCAGGACAAGGGCCAACACCCTACGCTAACGCCAGGGAGGAGGGGACTAGACCGCCAGGGATCGGGACACGCCGCCTGCCACCGAGAAGCCCCATTCACCGAGCCCCTACGTAGTGCACGAGGGGAGTAGCCACGAGGCGGGTGAAGGGAGTGGGAAGGGGTGCGGGCGTGGCTGCGAGAGATTCAGTGCACAACCGCGTGAGGGGTGCGAATATTAAGAAGTTTTTTTTAAATTTAAAACGAGCCTGCGAGCCTCCGTTGTTGTCGCCTGCTTTCCTTTTCGCCTTTCGCCCCTTTCGCCCGTCGGGATCGACTTTTTACTGTCGATTGTCGCGTGATTTTTGATTACTTCCCAAACCGCTAGGGACTTGTCGAGCGGGATATTTTCTCCCCTAAATTGCATGTATGTATCATTGGTTTAAATGTATACTTCGCATTCCGTGGTGGTACATGGTACATGGTATATGTATATAAATGTGTTAGTGCTTTCGTAATCTTTGAAGACATAGTGATAGCGCATGGTGTTGCACTTACTCCATAGTTCTGTCCACAGTCCACAGTGGGCTCATTTTCGGGCCGGGGCGTGTTGCTGCGCTCGGCCTATAACATGCACGCACCCCTGTGCCCGCGTAATGCATACACCTTTGCACACACACTAGTACCACAACTAAGTTTATGCCTCACAATCAAGCTGAAGTGAGGCATCGCCATCTACTGTCGTTGCCCCTTGCAAAGCATCGCTTCAGCAATCAGACATGTCGCAGCTGGCGCTTCATCTCGGGTCGCGGGAGTATCGGCTGTCGATCGTCCCGTCCTTCCTTGGACCTGAAATCCGCCATGACAACGAGAACGCCTCTCTGCTGCTGACCTGAAGCTCACCCACGTAAGAATCTGGATCGCACCAATGCTCGAAGGGCACGTGCGCAACACTTCTCTCCGTTGGGGGCATGTTCTCTGCAGAGCCTATGACAGCGGCCGAGAGGGGCAGCGGATGGAAGAAGCGTGCTGCACTCCAGACGACATTTGGAGAGCGGTCCTGTGATTCATCGAAATATACCGCAATAGGATCCCGAGCGCAGTCCCACAGCAAGCGTCGATGCGCGTGGAAGGTGTTCCCATCGATCCATACCTCTCCCTGCGAGGAGCGACGGTTGATGCTTAGCGCCTGGCAGCGGCATCTGGTTGCTGGCACACTGATGTACCTTCTCGTGGTAGGCCAGCACGCCCGGCTGTTCCGTGAGCTCGAGCGGAGCGAAGGTGGCCGTACCCGTGAAGGTGGATGTGATGCCACCGCACACGTACGTCATCGTCTTGGACAACTGCCACTCGCCGCGCACGAACTCGGCGAGGGCCGCGGGGCTTCGCAGCGCCGCGTGCGCTGCTGACATGGCGGGAGTCCGTCCTCGATCTCCTCCTTTTCATCTGTTCCCTAGACTTTCGATAGATCCCCTTCACTCTCCCCCAGAGACTACAGTAGAGAGGGCATTAAACTTATACTCTCCATACTCTCCATGGAATGCACTGGTGCTCTCTCTATTGTAGTCTCTAGTCTCTAGAGTAGGGGAGAGTGAGGGGGATTATAGAGGATCAGTAGTATGCTGAAGCTGTTTTGGTCGGTCGTTGCAAGTCCTCGGAGAGTCTCGGTCGTGCTCCTCTCGGCGGGAAGCGCGCTCTGATGCGGAGAGGGAACGAGAGCTGCTGAGTCTCTCCACTCTCGCGGAGTCTCTCCGCCTCCCCCCCCCCTCCTCCCCAGGCCCCTCCCCCCCCCCCCTCTCCTCTCCTTTCTCTCCCTCTTTCTCTCTCTCTCCTCTTCTGATCAACCCGACCGCGGCGATCCCACTGCTTCGGGCAGCAACGGATCCACTCCCCTCCGCTGGCTGCATCAGAGCGCCCCCCCCCCCCCCCCCAACCCTCCTTCCCTCCGCCCGCGCGGGGGCCCCACTCCCATCTCCCTCGGTCAGCAGGGTTCCCCCCCCCCCCTTCTCCCACCCCCAAGCCCCCACACCGCCCCACGCTATTGTAGTCCTCTAGCAGCTCCTCTTTCTCACTTCTCCAACCGCTCCTTCCTCTGTACTTTACCCGCCTCCCCCGCGGCCTCCCCCCAGCCCCCCCCCCCCCCCCCCCCCGCTTCTCTGCCTCCCCCCTTTCCTCGGCGGGCTGCCCTGTGCCCCCCCGCCCCCCGGAGCCGCCCGCCACCATGGCAGACTGGATGAAGTCGCTGAACGATATCGCGGGCTACGCCAAGAACGCGGCACAACAGGCCTCAACAATGGTAGCCGGCTCCGAGCTCGAGAAGAAGCTCGCCGAGGCCACCTCCAACGAGCCGTGGGGCGCCTCAAGTGTGCCCCCCCCCCCGCTCTGCCTGCGCCTCCTCCTGCTTCCCCCTCTCTCCTTCTCTCTGCCGCCCTCCCGTCGCGCCGCGTGGCGCGTTGACGGGCCGGCCCGTCTCCGCCGCCCTGCTTTCCCTCCACCCCCGCAGCCCTCGCTCGAAGCATGCTCGGCCTCCCTCCCACCGCATGCTGTTGCCACTGCGCAGGCACAATGCTCGGTGAGATCGCACGCGCCACCTTTGCCTATGACGACTTCAAGACAGTGATGCTCTTCGTCTGGCGCAGCTCTCAGAACCAGGGTTCCCTCTGGTGCGTCATACCCTTCCCTTTCCCCTCCACCCTCGCCTTCATAACAAATCAGGGGCGCCCCACCTGCTTCTAAAGCATGTTGAGTATGCTTGCGGTGATTACGAAAACACGACCCTGTTCGCCTTTACTTTCTGCAGGCGCGTCACCTACAAGACTCTGAATCTCCTTGACTATATCCTGCGCCATGGTTCCGACCGCGTCATCGAGGACGCGAGGGACCACTTGCGCGAGATCAAAAAGCTGCAAAAGTTTGAGTATGTAGACTCAGATGGCAAGGATCAAGGCATCAATATCCGTGAAAAGGCTCGGCAGCTGGTCGAGCTGCTCAACTCGGATGAGCAGCTCAATGCCGAACGCGAGAAGGCGCGCGCCACGCGGAACAAATATTCGGGCGTCTCGGCAGCCGAAATGTCATCCGGCACGGGCGGAGCTCAGCAGAGGGAGTCAAGGAAAGGCTTTTCTGATGACGACTTCAAGTATGCCTCAGACCGTGGCCGGCAATCGAGCAACACGGACATAGGCATGGGACTCACCAGCATCGTTGGCGGCCTTGTCTCTTCTGCATCGGAGTACGCCGCCGCCGCGAGCAAGCAGTTTCAATCCATGCAGACACTTTTTCCTTCCAACGAGCTTGAAGGAAAGCTCACAAGTGCGCTCTCCAATGACCCGAATATGCCCTCCACTGCTTTGCTGTACGACCTGGGCCGCGCGACGCACAGGGAAGACGACTATCGCCTGATTCTCGCCGCCATATGGCAGAACGTGCTGCGATCGAATCAGCGCCCCCGCGTCATGTTGAAGACGCTGATGGTGCTCGAGTCTGTGCTGTTACATGGTCCTGAGCGCGCAATCGAGGAGACCTTGGACATGAAGACTGATATCAAGGTCCTCCAATCATTCTCTTCGCCGGACTTCAATGAGGCTGGGAAGGTGCAGGCCAAAGCCGCTGAGATTGTTGACCTGCTCGAGAACAACGGCCAGCTGACCCGGAGGCGCGAGGAGTCGGCCGACTCGTTCTCGGGCAACATGGGCAAGTATCAGGGCTTTTCTGCGGATACTGCACCGCGCCTCAAGACCAATGGCGCTAGCGAGCCAGCCAACACGGAGCGTTGGAATGCGCCGGACGCCGATTTTGATGCGGCGTTTGAATCTCCCGCGCCTGCTCCCCCACCCGTGGATGACCTTTTCGATGTCGCGAGCCCTGCGCCCGCCCCTTCGACTCCTGCCCCGGCTTCCGGTGCGAGTGGTCTCTCCGCCAACATTGGTTCCATCAAGGTCAATCTCAACCGCGAAGGGAGGGAGCGCAACCGGTCTAGTTCCAGCACTGTAAGCTTGGACAAGCTCCCGACACCCGCAGCCCCGGCCGGGCTGGCCGCCCCGCCTGCTCCTGCGGTGTCAACTACCGACGACCTGTTTGGGCTCCTCGACACCCCGGCTGCCAGTGCAACTGCACTGCCAAGTGCACCTCCGCCGGGCGCAATGGCCGGCACCGATGACCTTTTTGGCATGTTGGGCTCGGGCGGCGGCACGGTGATGGCGGCGGCGGGTGGCGGCAATAATCTCGGCGCTGACTTTGGCGACTTTGACTCGGCGCTCTCGCCTGCTTCTAGGGTTCCTGCGCTCGCCGGGCCTCCGAGCGCGGAGGCGATGCTCGAGAGCGCACTGAATGACTTCTCCATGGATAGCACTCCGTCAATGGCTCCCGCTGCGCCGGCGCCAGCACCCGCCCCCAAATTGGGTCCAGGCAGCGGCCTGGGACTTGCATCCATCTCGCAGATGCAGGCGCAGCCTCAAAGACCAATAGCTGGCCCGACGATGGGCGGCATGGGCATGGGCGGCCCGCCAATGGGCGGCATGGGCATGGGCGGCCCGCCGATGGGCGGCATGGGCATGGGCGGCCCGCCGATGGGCGGCATGGGCATGGGCGGCCCGCCGATGGGCGGCATGGGGATGACCGGTCCCCCCATGGGCGGCATGCCGATGGGCGGCATGGGGATGACCGGTCCCCCCATGGGCGGCATGGGTATGGGCGGCACGCCGATGGGCGGCATGGGCATGGGCGGTCCCATCATGGGTGGGATGGGCGGCGGCATGGGCGGACGCATGCCGACGGGCAGCATGAGCAGCTGCGGAATGGGAAGTGGCATGGCCGCGGGCAACGGAATAGCTGGCACAGTGCCCATGGGGGGCATGGGGGCGAGCGTCCAAGCTCCCGCACCTGCCCCTGCTCCCGACCCCTTCGCCAATTTGATGAAATAGGGTGGTCTCACCTCGGTCGACTGCGTGAGATGCTCGCATCATGCCCGAGACGTTTAGGATGGGAGGTGGACCGCCTGGGTGAGCTACCGGATACTTGTCTGTCCACCCGCCACGCATTCTCGATGGCCTGTCGGCACGATTCGACTGCCACCCAGCACCATCCCCCAGCTGTGTGCGCTCGCCTTGAGCGTTGAAGCCAGACTTCGAAGCTCAAACTCCACGTGAGTTGTTGAAGATGGCCGATACTATATTGCTTTCTTTCTAATGTGCGCCTCGTGTGCTTGTGTGCTCGCTATGGTCTGCTTCATAGTCCCATCTAGTTCACCACGCCATTCGTGTATCCACTCTAGAAACAACCACATTTGAAACGAAAGAAAGGGGCAACTAGAAACAAAGTTGATACCTCGTTCGACATGGAGGAGCCACGTGCCCCCCCCCCCCCCCCCTCAGTCTTCAGACTCGAACTCCACTCTGGGCACCTGTTGGCGACCCTAAGACTCTGCTTCCTAGAATTGTTGTATCCCTGCCCATCTGAAGGCTGTAGGCATGAATATTCGTGTAAGGTAAGCGCTCACAATTACAATTGAACAGTTCTCCGTGTTGCCACTGACACACAAGACACAAGACACACAGATTCGGATTCCCCATGGTCTCAAGTCCAGGCTTGCAGATTTTGGTCTCGAAATTTGCGATTTGAATTTTGTTTTTGTTGTTACTAAAATTGTTGGCTCGTTTAAGGTAATAAACAGGCATGACTTCGACTTCTCGTTCTGCAGTTGCCCTGCGAGACTCTCTCTCTCTCTCTCTCTCTCTCTCTCTCTCTCTCTCTCTCTCTCTCCGTCCTCCTCTCTTCGGCCGACGGCAGGAAGATTCGTCCAAAACATTCTCCGGTCCATGGAGTGGGACCGGCTCGTAGCATGCATCTATGGCACTCTATGCTGAGCACCTGTTCGATCGCGAGCAGGTCGGTCTTGTTCACCCACATGCGCTCCTTCTTGTCGTCGGTCTTGATCCCTATCTGCGCCTTCAGGCTGCCATGAAGTGTGCCGTTGCCCAGCATCGTCACGGTGCCCTCGCCCATCGCCTCATGCATCACCCTTGAGCCCACTCTTACTTAGGGCGATGGCCTCGCTCCGCACGCCATCCACCTCCATCTCGTCCATGCTCTCTCCATCCTCGCTGTCGTTGGCCTCGGTGTTGTCCATGCTGTCCTCCCTTTCCTCGTCGTTCGAATGGCCTCCGACTTCAAGTTCATGACGGGAGGAGGAGGAGGATGCGCCGTGCGTGCGAGCGGAGGCGGCGGCCGCGAGCCATCTTAGGGAGCGAGCGAGTGAGAGTGAGAGGGAGAGGGAGGAGGGAGGCGAAGGAGAGGACTTGTGAGTTGATGGCGCGCGCACACAAATGCAGACAATGGATGGGGCATGGGGCATGTAGGGCATGGGCGGGCTTGCCAGCACCTTGAGGGCGGAACGGCAACTAACTATGGAGCCAACAACAGTTAAATATGTTTACTGTTCTAGAACCCAAATAACCTGTATAGATATCCTAGCAAGAGCCCAAATATCCCTGAAATATCTAGAGATATCTGTGTGGAGCAAATCCACCCAAATATCCAAGACAAATATCCGGATACTTGTGCTTACCCCTAAGCACAACCCGCAGCCCGCAGACAACCTCGTCGTAGTTGAGGGCGGAGCCCGAGGTGCTTGGGGGGGCAGCAACACTGTCGACAATGAGAACCTGGACAACTCGCGCTTCTTCGAAATCGACGACGACGAGGCGCTCATAGGCCGTGGGGGCCGCACTCCGCAGTCCGCAGACAACTCCGCAACAGCCGAGGGCGGAGCCTGCGCCGGCGGCAACGCCACGCCAAGTCACGATGCCCCTCACCGCACCGGTGGCAGAGTGCCACATGAGGAAGTTGGTGGCATGCAAGAGAGTGGCACCGACGGCAACACCAACATAGCTGCCAAGCCCATGGGCAGTGGCGGCACCGCCAAGGAAGTCATCAGCGGCGACGGGCCAAGCGCAAGGGGCGGGCTGGGGCAGACCTGTTGTTGGGTGTTCCTGTGGCAGACAAACGTAAAACGCCTTCTGAACTATCTTATATTGTCCCCAGGGGGTCTCGGCCCCCGCCCTTCGGCCTTTCTTCGTCCGCTGCCGCACTTTCGCGGTGTTTGACTGCCGCGCAGGGTGTCTTCCCGTTGATATACCGTAAATGGGCGGATATCTTACCTATTCTCGGGCCAGATCGTGTGGTTTTTTTGTCGTTCTTTTCCCGTCGTTCTCTTCGTTCTCCTACGGGCGTGTGCTGCATGGCGCGCGCCATGGCCCCCTTCTGGGGGCCCCTCGGGGCCCCCCAGAGGGCCAGCCAGGGCAGCTCAGGGGGCAGTGGAGGCTGGGGCAGTGCCCCTGGCCTCTCCTGCCTCTCCCTCGCTCGCCTCGCTGGCCCTGGGTGCCCTCCTGGCGGCCTCGGTGGTCTGTGGCTCAGTGGTGAGGGGGGGGGTCAGTACGAGCGAGGGCCAGTGCAGGCGAGTGCGTGCGGCGCGCGGCGCGCGCTCGGCGAAGGTCTGGGCCAGATTGATGTCAGCTCAGCCCCTGCCAGCAGGCAGGGGCTGAGGTTGGTTGTGCAGGCCCACCCAGGGGGTGTCTGCGATGGAGAGAGGGGGGCGCGAGGCCCCCATTGGCCTCCTACTTATAAAAGTGCCTGGTTCTCGATGCCGAGTTCGAGTGAGGGCGAATCCTGCGAGGGGCGGGTCGGGATGGTCGGGGTGGGGTCTGTGGCAGCCAGTGTAGCCGCGTGCGCGCACGTTGAGAAGCTGGGTGGGTGGGCTGCGCGGGCAATGATGCCAGTGGGTCAGGGGGTGGTCGGACTGTCGGCAGCCCGACACGGCGCTGCATCGGGCGGGAATCAAATGCCGAATGTAGCTTAGATATAAAGGAACCGATCCCCCCGCGGGCGCGACCGCCAATTCTTTACGGGTAGAGCGTGAGTGCGCGTGACGGAGGGGGCGAGAGGGGGAGCGAATCTCGCACCATTTCTTGGCGAAGATTTTCGTAGCGTCAGGTAGCCCCCCCGGGAGGTTTTTTAGTGGGCATCGCGCCACGGTCAAAAAATGCAGCCCAACCCTTACTAGCCGTTAAAAAGCCCCTGTTTGACCGCCCTAAACTAGAGTACACCTAGAGCTAACTATAACTACTATAACTACTAACTATCTTGATAATACCCATAATACTAATAATAGTCTGGACGTAGCCACTATTAGCCTCAATGTAAATAGCCGAAGGGCCACTATTAGCTTAAATGTAAATATTCGGTGGGCCACTATTAGCTAGATACCTAATAGTCGAAATCCAAACCTATTCACAGCCTTAAGACATTGGGTTTTCACCCCAATAGCCAATAGCTTGTGGAGAATTCTAAGGGGGGCCGGGTGCCTGCGAGGGGGGAGGTATGATCGGGCGCATAGATTCGTGCCTTGGGTTCTAATGCGGTCATGTGTGTCGTGGCTTGGCGTGTTGGTGCATGGCTGGCTAGCTGGCTAGTGGCAGTAGCGGCACTAATATTCCGTTGTTTTATTTCTAGTAGTAGTATTATTTCGTATTTTCTCTGCAGCCTTTCCACGTCTCTCGCTGCCGGACGGGCAGCGCGCGAGGGAGAGGCGGCGCGGAGAGGCGCGTAGAGAGGGCCGAGTGCCGAGGGGCCGATGGGAGACGAGGAAACGGGAAGTAAGGGCAGTGCGCTGGACGGTGGCGCGCGGCCTGTGTGCTCAGACGATCCGGTGGCAGCCTGTGTTGCCTCAGCGCTCGTCTCGGATGACGACCTGGCCGTCTGTCTCCGCGTGCTTCACGCGCTGGCCCCTGATGGCACGCACGTGAGGAGCGAATTCCATGAGCCCCGGATGAAGCCGCTTCGCTGCGCGCTGCAGCCGCTTCTTTCGGACGTGCGCTTCAAGATCTTTCAAGGTAGATCGATGAACCACGCGGAGAGGCAAGCTGCCGAGCGAGAACTCAAGAAGGAGCGTCATCGGCGAGAGCAGCGGCAACGCGCGCTGGAGCGCAATTATGCAGACAAGACAAGGATGCGTGCCGAACGGCTTAAAACTCTCGAGGCACTCGAGATGTCAGATAACACGCCGCGCGCACCAGACGGCGTTGTTGGGCTCATCGATGGCATGCAACCGCCACTTCTTGCCAATTTGACACCGTCCGGATCAGACGATGGCCATGGATCGAACACCACTGCCCTTCAAGGCAATGAAGCTCCCAAGGCTGGTGCATTCGAGCTAGCTCTATCTGATCCTGGGGCAACGTGCATCCCGTTGCAGCACCACCGCGCCTGTTACACCTGCAAAACCAAGTTTACGCTCCTGCATCACTTCTACTCGCAGCTCTGCCCGCCATGTGCCACATTGAATTGGAGCAAGCGGATTCAGAAGGCCGATCTTAGCGGTCGCATCGTCCTGTTGACGGGTGCGCGTGTCAAGATTGGTTTCTGTGCAACACTGCGCCTGCTTCGGTGCGGCGCCACTGTGCTTGCCACTACTCGCTTCCCTGTCGACGCCACGGCGCGCTTCTCAGCACTGCCGGACTTCGATGACTGGTCACACCGTTTGCACTTGTACGGTATTGACTTACGTGACATGGCTTCAATCGAGCGACTCTGTGAGCACATTCGTCATAAATTTGAGTTCGTCACCGACGTAATCAATAACGCTTGCCAGACGGTGCGTCGCCCCGCGAGATACTACGCGCATCTCATCAACAGAGAGTTGGGTCCGCTTGCCACACTGCCGGGTGAGCGACGGAGGCTAATGAATTCTCATGTTGAATGCTTCGGGGTTGCGCAGCCGCTTGATCTTCGAGAAGCACCTCAGGGCGGCCACTCTTCGCCTAGTCCGCTGAGGTTGAGAGGGGACTCCCAGGCTCCAAGAGCTGACGCCCCAACGGTGCCTCTTCCTATGGTTTCGGCAAACAGCTCAGTGGCCGCGTGCGTTCCATCTGCCTTGTGGTCACAGCTTCCTACGGGGTCCGACGAGATTGATGAGGCGTCCGGAGATGACATGTCTTTCCCCAACGGTCAACACGACATCAATGGGCAACAATTAGATCTCAGGACAAGCAACTCGTGGTTGTTGAAGCTGGAGGAGGTCCCAACGCACGAGGCGGCGGAAGCTCTGGCAATAAATGCTCTCGCGCCATTTGTGCTAAATGCACGTATGCGCCCACTCCTTGAGAAGGCACCCGTGCAGCATCGCTTTGTCGTCAATGTCAGCGCCATGGAGGGAAAATTTTATCGGTATAAAACGCCGAATCATCCTCACACGAACATGGCGAAGGCGGCGCTCAACATGATGACACGAACGTGCGCAGAGGAGCTAGCCGCACACGGGATCTATATGAACTCTGTAGACACTGGTTGGATCAACGATGAGAATCCCACGGCCCGTGCCGCCGAGATTGCCGCCCGAAGTGGCTTTCAAACCCCTCTTGATGAGCTTGATGCCGCGGCACGACTGGTGGACCCCATCATCTCTTGGTGCAATGGTTCTTCATGTGCGGTTTACGGCAAATTTTTGAAAGACTTTCGGCCAACGGAATGGTGAAAGCACTGCCGGGCTACATCGGCGAGTGATAGCACCCGAAGACGTGTGGGCTAGCGTGGCAGGCTGACACGTTGCGCATTAGGATCATGAGCGATGACGGCGGCGACGGCAGCGGCGGCGGCGAGGGCAGAGGTGGCGATAGGGGTGAGTGAGGGCGGTGGTGTCGACGGTTGAGGCAGCCAGAGCGATGATGGATAGGGCGGCAGCGGCGAGGACAGTAGTAACGACGGTGGCGACGGTGGCGGCAGTACGAGCGCATGAAATTCATTTTCTTCCTTCCTAGGCTGAGACGAGAAATCCGGCGGCGGACTGGGGTGTGTGAGAGTGTGAGAGTGGCCTAGACGAGCTCTCCTCGAGCCTCAAGTCCTTGCGCACAAAGGCACGGCAAAGTGCGTGAGCATTTAGGGGGTAGAGTTGGAGGCGCTCGCGGGGGAGGTGCAGAAGCCCGATGAATAAAAAAAAGATCTGAAAGCCCGATGAATGAAAAAACCTTTTAACATTCTTACCGCACTCGCGGCGAATGGCACCACTGCCTACAAAAAAAAAATCTGAAGTTTCGGGGCTATACACCTATCGCTAGCACGGCATTCTCTACCCTCGCCCGCCATCGCCTTTAGCTCCCTTCACCCCGTATCCTCGCCTTCCCCCCCTCTTTCCTTTTTGTTCGGTGTCGGGGGTGCGGCCCTGGTACACTACCACGGGGTCGCCATGGCACCGGCGACGCCCACGTAAGTGCGGCTGCGCAGCGCACCGCGGTGGGGGGAAGGCGGCAAATTGGCCATGGCGGAGACGCGGCCCTCCATCACGCACGTGGGGACAAGGGTAGGCAGCGAATCGGAAAAGTAAAGGCCCGTCGCCTTCTGGTGCCCGGTCCCGTGTTCATAGGGTTGGACATATTGGCGGGGAACCAACTCCCCGACTAAAGCGGAAGCCTCGGAGTGCATCCGAGGGTTTTCCACCGCAACAAAGGGAGCCTTGGAGAGGGCCATCGAGACGAACACTCTCGCCGCTGATTCGAGAGCGAGCCGCCTTTCGGGTTCCTTGTCAAGCCATTGGCGGCTGACCGCTGAGAGGTAGGTACAGGGTGGGTGGGCCACTACTAGGTCCCAACCCAAGTCTTGGATGTGGCTAGCGTCGCCTTGGAAGTGGGGAATGTAGTCGATCTCCGAAGGGCGGAGGTCGCAGGTGGCGACGCTAGCGCCCCCTAAGTAGAACATGGTTGCGACAACACCGCTGATTTCGCCCAAGACCAGGACTCTCGGGGGCGGACGACCCGCCGCCGCCTCGGCCGCTATCATCTCGAGGAGGGCAGTGTGCTCTCGGTCGCGCTTTTCGTCGCGAAGTTGTTGAGCATCGATCGCGGACTGCATGTGAGCGAGGCGATCAGCCAAGAGATCGGCGGCGGAGGGAGCCTCGCTTACGTGTTCCCACGCACTGTAGTCAAGCGGGTGGAAATGGGAGTCGAGCCCCGGGTAGCCCGAGGTCTCGAGGGAGGCGAGCTCGGCTCGCTCGCGGAGTGAGTCGACGAGCAGCGGCTCGTCTGACGGAGCGGCGGATGGCGCCGACGTGTTGGAAGGGTCTTGCGGAGGCTCAGAGCCGCCGGTTCCGACGAAGTCTCCAGGGATGCTAGCCGAGACAGCCCGTCAACATCCTGATGAACAGCTCCTGGTTTATGTTCGACATCGAACCGGTACTCAGCCAACTTGAGAGCCCACCGAGTCAGCCGAGAGGCTGGCCCACCGGCTACTTGATCCTTCATGGTATGCAGCCATCGCAGCGCGGAGTGGTCGACGACTAACTTGAACCGACGCCCCCAAAGGTAGGGTCGCCAATTTCGGATTGATTCCAGGGCAGCCAAGAGCTCAATCTCGGTCACCGTCCAATGGCGTTCGGCCGAGGTGAGACTGCGAGCGTAGTACCCAACGACTCGTTCACGGTTATCGTCTCCTAGCTGCGAGAGGATGCCGGCGATGCCCAACTTGCTAGCCCCATCGGTCTTGACGATGAAGGGCCGATCATCCCTGGGTGGAGTCAAGACGGGCTCCGAGGTGATCTTGGATAGCTCGGCGACACTCCTCGGACTGGGACTCCTTTGCCACGTCGCAGCCCTTCCGCGTGAGGGCAGTGAGAGGAGCAGCCTTAGCGGCGAATTGGCGAATGAATCGACGATAGTAGGAGCAAAGGCCGAGGAAAGATCGAACCGCTTCCAAGGAGTTGATGGATGACGGGTCGATGTCGGCGACAGCTGCGACCTTCTTCGGGTCCATCTTGAGACCTTCCCTCGAGACAACGTGACCGAGGGCTCAGCCAGTTCGAAGCCGGTCGAACAAAGCGAGGGGCGTTCTCTCAAGCTGGCAGCTGCTTGGGAAATTGCCCAGTCCACCGTGAAGTTGAGCGAACGCGACGCCTTGGCTTTGCGCGCATAACGGCGCAAGACCGGCATCCACTGGGCCGCCATTGCACCGGCAATGCCCACATAGGTGCGGCTGCGAAGGGCGCCACGGTGAGGCGACGGCGATAGATCCGCCATCGCGGATAGACGTCCCTCGACAATCTTCGAAGGCTGCAGGGGCGGGAGTGAAGCCGTCAGGTACAGGCCAGTTGCCTTTTGATGGCCCGTGCCGTGCTGCCACGGCTGCACAAACTGCCGCGGTCGCAACCCCCCGACTAAGGCAGAGGCTTCCGCGTGCATTCGAGGATTTTCGACGGCAACGAAAGGCGCGTCGGCGCTTGCCATGGCGAGGAAGACTCTAGCGGCGGATTCGAGAGCCTCCCACCGCAAGGCAGGGGTCGCGAGGGTGGCGGAACGGCACCACCGGGGTCGGGCCCCGGTAAGGGCTCTGATCCTGGCGGCGGGATTCCGATTTGGAGGTCGGGTACGCCGACCGTGGAACCCTAGTAGCCGGAGAGGCGTGGCCCTTTTGGTCTAGGGCAGGAGGCTCGTCCATGGATGGTTCCTTCTGAGCCGGCCTAGCAGAATCCGCAGCCGCCTCGGTCCGATCCATGGACGGACTTGAAGTGGGCTCTTAGGCCAAGCAGAACCTACGAAGAACAGGCCTGGACGACAACGAAAGTGAGCAGGTCCCAAGAAAGAACCGGAACCCAACAAGAAACGACAAGCCTTGCAAGAAGCTAAACAAGCCTTCACAAGGTAACCTGAGAGCCTGAGACAAGCGCGCAGCGAGTGACAGGCGACCTGGCTCCTTTGGGTCAAGATTACCCGAAAGGAGGAAACCTGGAATCTAGACCTGACAGACAGGCTAGAAGGAACGAAACGAGAACTCGAATTCTAGATCGCTAGGGACGAACCCTACCAACCTAGATGTACCTGAGCTTCACCGTGTGGCCGCACGGCGAAGGACCTGGAAACAAGAGCCTGGAAATCGCATCATCTAGGATGAATGCGACACAGTCCCATTCGTAACCTCCAGTCCCGTCAGCGTAGCGCGTTAGTGCTATGTATAGCCCAGAGCAAAGCAAAATACCTGCGAAATTTTGGTGGACCGGGACCGGGAGCGAAAGTTATAGTGAAATGCGTGCGAAATTTCGAAACGAAATTTGGGCGGGTCCGAAACGAAACTCTGGCATGGGCCAAGCGCGCGCGGCACGTAACAGTTAGTGGTTGGTTAGTGAGTGCGTGGGTGTATAGTACACAGTACCAGCGGTGTGGTGTTAACCCGCCGATGGCACGAACACTTGCAGATTGAGGTGTTAACGCATGTGCCACACCTAGCCAATGGAGGTGTTAAGTTATGCTTATGTTAACGCAAAGTGGGTCAACACCGGGTAAACGTGAACCCATACGCCTTGGCCTTGGTAACATCGCAAGGTACTCATACGCACGCTCGGCGAGGCACGTTAGGAAGGACGACGTTGCCATGTTGCCATTCTTGGCTGAGATCTCACACCACTAGCTACCACAAGACCCCTGGTTTCTGTTTTATTTAGTATTTAGTCCAAACGCGTTTCGCCTCCTTGTTTCCTGTGTGGAGCGGCAGTCTAGCACACTATTGTATGATTCGTCTGGCAGCGGACGGCGGCGTTCATGTGTCGAGTGAGAGCCGTTGTGAAACCCCTCGAGCAGCCGATCGACAGCGAGAGTGAGTCCCCCCGCCGTTGAGCCGCTGCAGAACCCCGGGGGGGGGGGGGGGGGTATGTCGACGGTCGCAGCGTGGCTCCTCCCTTCAGGAATACATAGACCCCATCGCTCTCTACAGTACTCTTTAGGGCGTTGTGGCGGGGCCCGAGGTTGGTTGCCGTCAGAGTTTTATTGTTGTGTTAGTATAACCTTAGTGCTGCGGGACCGTAGCCCTTCGACGGCAACGGAGCCCCTACCCCGCGATGGGGGTGTGCGCGGTTGGCGCATGGCTCGTCCGGTGTATGTGGCTAGGAATGCTAGCTAACAAGATGTCATACGACGCTATAAGTTCTAACGTGGTACCCCCGCCGAGAGGTCACCGCAATCTCCATGACACCAGCGCGCGCGTCGACGCTCAAGGGTGCAACACATCATCGAATGGACTCGACGCATTCGATGAAAATCTTTCCTTCGAATTTGTGGCTGCCGAGCGGGCCACACGTTCCCACAACTGGTGGGACCTGGACAATATGGTCAGTCTACACAAATTCTTCAGTGGTGGCCGATACCAGATCCGCAAGCATTCACCAGTTCAAGGGTGGGAAGGACACTTTACCACATCGAATCACTCCAAGCACCCCTCAGCTCTTACTTCTACGGCTGTGGGGGTCGTGCGGCGAAGGCAACGGCCGTCCGCTCTGCACCACGGCGCCGGGCAGGACGATCCTCGTCGAATCCCCCCGGACGCCATCACGCGGAAAGGTCATCCCGGGCCGGCATGGTCTCCACAACTCGCTCAACACGAGCAGGAAGACTGCCATTGCTATGGGGAAGATTCGATCTCGACGGTTCAAGATACGATCTCCCCCTCGCATAACTGCCCGTCTTCCCCGCTTGTATCGTGGCAGAAAACTGCCCGCCTGTCTTCTCTGTCCCACGCCGCGGGCGATTTCCAGGAATCGCAGATCGTCCCCCGCGCGGGGAAAACGCCGCGGGGCGCCGTCAGGAAGCTGCAGTTTCCCCCCGGCGCGGGGAGACCGCCAAGAGGCCCGCCCACGCACCAGGAAGAAGGACCGCCGAGCGTTCCCCGCGCGGGGAAATATTCCCCTCGAGAAAAGGGCTCCGGGGACGACTCCGCCCGCCGTTCTCCGCGCGGGGGGAAAGCTGATGAGGCCTCCCTCCGCTCGCCCCACCTCGCGAGAGGGAGGGGCCCCGTGGGGGAAGCCCTCCGCTGGGCGCTCGCGGACGGACGAGCTGCTGGCCTCTCCCCCCCCCGCGCGGGGGGGCGGCCGAACGGTGCAGCAACGAATCACAGTCGCCCCAGGTGAACGGAAACTTTTACCCAAACACCTTCCGTTCTTCTATTACGACGACTGGGAATTCTACTTCGTCCCTGCTGGCACGGCTGGTCACTCCCTTGTTCCAGATGCAATCTGGTGCCATCTCCACCGCTCGAGGAACCGAAAGCGCCGAGGCCTCCTGGTGTCCCGTTCACTCTTCACAGGGTGGCGTTCCATCTTCACAGGGTGGCATCACGCGAACCAAAATTGGACTGCTGGTCATTTGGCAGGCCAGGACTTTGAAAAGGCGCCATTCATGGCCACTTCACTGTCAGATCATGAGATTTTGAGGGAATCCTCACAGAATTCTGGTGAGGCTATTTTTGATGCTTTCATGCTCAATGTCTCTGATCGCGATTGGGACCGGAAGAAATATCCCCTCTGTCGCCCCTTTGATGGGCAACGTGGTTTAAGCTTTGAACGTTTTGAACGGGAGATTGGTGTCTCTTTAGCCGCCATCCAGGCTGAAAACGATGAAAATGATCTTGATCAAACTCGCCGCGGCACGGATATCGGAGGCGATGTTTGGGCTCAAACACACGGAAATCCCACTCAAGCACAAGCCAGGCTCAGAGCACGCCGCAACAAACGATTGTTCAAAGAGCTCTACTTCCACATCACAAATCAACACTTAAGGGACCACATGTTTGCCAACTACTCTAACGACGGGCGCCAAGCGTGGCTATTTCTTGAAAATCAGTGTCGAGTGGTTACCACTTCGCTCGAAATGATAGCTCTTGATCGACTCTGGTACGACGCTAACTTCGACACCGTTGGCATTGATGAGAATACCATCCATCTCTTCACACACCACCTTTTCGGTCTCAACTCTGATCGCCCGGCTACTCACCAAAAGACTCAAGAAGATTTCAGCATCAAGCTACTTCAGTGCCTATCTACCCTACATGTGAAACACAGCCAAACTTAGAAATAAAACAGCAAAAACAGTATGTTTTTTGCCGTCGAAAAAAAACAGTGTAAAAAACAGATGTGCGGGGTAGGGGGGCCGCCCGAAATAAAACAGCGAAAAACATATGTTTTGGGCCTCCGAAAAAAAACACTGTTCCTGTGTTTCACATGTAGGCTATCTACATGTGAGCATGGAGCGCTTCAACTAGAAGCGATCAATGAGCTCCAAGGCACTCCCGGTACTTGGCGCTTCAAGAAAATCCTCCCTACGCCGCCTACTCCGGATGGGACCGCTCCGCCGCCTCCAGCCTACGCGCGAGACTTTCATGCGCTCCAAGAATGGGTGGACAAGGTATGGCGATCTTTGGTGAGGGATGGAGCTATTCGGCGTCGAGCCGCTCGTCACCGCGGTGCTGCCGCCGGCCGGCCAGATGCGATGATGATCGAAGAGCGGGATAATGATGAAGACCACGAAGCTCTAGCCACCGCTTCAGATGGCAAAGCTACGCTCTTCTCACTATCTGACTGTCTAAGGCAAGAAGTTTGCTGGAATTGCCGCGGCCTAGGACATCGCCGCGAACAATGCCCATCAGCGAAAGGGGTTCGCCCTATCGCCGCCGCTATATCCACCCTTAAACAATCATTAGACCGATTGCAAGCGCGGCGAAGTGGAAACGGTGCCGGACTAGCCAAGGGGCGCGGGAAAGGTCAGCGCCAACGACGACCATTAGGCCGTGGGGGAGCCTCTCACTCTCACCCCATTGCGGCGCTCCAAACCGAAGATGACTACTACTTCGACGAGGATGGAGTAGCATTTTGGGCCGATGGCACTCCTATCGATCATACCAACGATTGTGATGTTGCGCCCGCCGCCAACGACGCCAATCTACCCGACCTAGCTGAGGCTAACGAGGCTCATCTCGCCCAAGATGATTGGCCTCCACTCAACAACGAAGAGGTTTATGATGCGTTCATGAGCGTTTTCAATGTCAATTGTAATCGCGGCCAACGAGCATCGTCGACATGGATCAACGATTCCGGAGCCACTAGACACATGGTGAATGATCCCAGCTTATGCTTTGACATCCGTCCGTCGCAAGGAGAGCGCATCCGAGTTGCGGATAACAAGCTCATCGAAGTGATTGGCGTTGGCTCTGCCCTCGTCGCCGTCGGCGATAACCAACATATGCACCTCTCCAATGTTTTGATCGCGCCTAAGTTAGCCTCCAATCTCTTCAGCGCACGGTACGCCGACGAGCATGACAATATCAAAACGATTCTCAACACACCTAACGGCCAAGACGAATTCCGTATCATTCTCCCGAATGGACACCATATCCCTCTTGATCGCACCGGCAAGCACAACACCATCCGTGCATTCGCAACTCGGCACGAGCCGCTAGATGCTGAACACGACATTCTACACGCACGATTTGGGCACGCGCACGCCTCTCGAATTGACCAAGCTCTCCACAAACTCAATCTTGGGAAATACAAGCACGACTCATCTACGTGCGAAGCTTGCCTCAAGAATCGTCGTCGCGCAAACAAAGTCAAGGCTAGCACGACTCAAACCAAATATTCCTATTTTGGCGAGTGCGTCACTAGCGATACCATAGGCCCATTTCCTCGGAGTCTAATTGGTCAATACGAATACGCGGTTTGCTTCTACGACCGGGCTACGCACTACCCGTCCGTCTATTTTCTCAAATCGAAGGATAGCGGCTCAGTGCTAAACGCGGCGAAGCAATTCATGATCGATCACAAGAGATTCCTCTCGAAAACAGTGCTACCGGGCGTTGTTGACACCTGGCACTGCGATAATGGCACCGAATTTACCGCTAATAATGTTGATGAGTTCTGCGCGGAGCTGGGAATTCGACGTACGTACTCTCCGCCCTATGCTCCCGACCGCAACGCCCACGCCGAGCGCCTATGGTACACCCTTCTACGGCCGATGCGCGTCATGTTAGCCCACTCTGGTTATGACGGTATGAAATCGCTATTATGGCCATTCTTAATGCAATACGCATGTGAAATTCAACGGGCACTACCGACGTCCGCCAACCATCAAGGCGCTAGTCCCTACGAGCTCCTCGCGCATCATCCTTACGACCTATCGAAATTCAAGGTCATGTTTTGCGATTGCTTCGCCCTTGTACCAGAGCCTAACATCCATGCGCCTAAGAAATTGGCCTCGCCGCGCGAGAAGGGCGTATTCCTGGGCATCGACTCCGCACGCAATGGCTACTATGTCTTCCTCCCTTCTCGCAATCGAGTTGCAACGGTCGTCGATGCTGTCTTCAACGAACGCGCTTTCACCGCTCTCGGCGATGATTTCGACCCTTCACGCGTAGTCCGGGAATTTCGCCAGCCTCCGACTCACACTCTTCCCCACGCCATCCTCACCCAAGCCCGGCCTACGCCCCACGCACCAATCGTCTTAGCTCAGCCCATCCCGCCACCGGTCTCGGCTACGCCCGTTCGCCCTAGCGTAACTTCTCTCGCCGCAGCCGGCCTGTTAGCCTTCGCATTGTCCGCCTCATCGGTGGGGGAGCGTGTCATTATTAGTCCCGATTCGGCTAACTCAATTCCGACGCCTCGATCCTTTAAGGAAGCCAACGCTGACCCCATCTACGGAAGCCGATGGCTCGAAGCCATGAAAGACGACGTCAAAGGAAAATACGAGACTAACCGCGCTTGGACACTTGTCAAAAGCCTACCCCCTGGCCGGAAATGTACTAAAGGCAAATGGGTGTACAAGGTAATCTACAAAGACGACGGCTCGGTTGATCGATTCAAGGCCCGATGGGTGGCTTGTGGCTACTCTCAAATTGAAGGCATCGACTATGACGAAACATTTTGCTCTACCATGCGATGTGAATCTATCCGCCTGTTCCTTGCCCATCTTTGCGCCTCTAGCTATGCATGGCTTGAAATAGACGTTACCAAGGCGTTTACTCAAGGCGACATGGATCCCAACATGGACTTATACGTCGAACAACCCCATGGCTTTGTCCAACAAGGTTTCACTGCTTGCAAGCTAACACGCCCTCTCGAAGGAACTAAACAAGCCGGAAACCTATTCATGAAGTCTAACGCAGAGCATCTTCAATCGCTTGGATTCATTCGCTGTCCAGCCGAGCCCAATATCTTCAAGCGTACCCTCGATGGCATTCTAATTAAGATCGGACTCTACGTCGACAATCTGCTCATCGGGTATCCTCGAACCAAAAGCGGCGGAACCCAACTCGACTCCTTCATCCAACAATACACCGCTCGTTTTGCTTGTAGCGCCCCTAAGCCGCCATCGCTCTTCTGCGGCATGAGCCTCACCAGGGACTACGACAACAAAACAATGACCATCAATCAAGACAACTATATCCAAACCGCATCGAAGAAATTTCTATCAACGTCTTCTCAACCCTACTCGGTTCCCGTTCGCTCCTCCGATGTTGAGGGATTTATGAAGATGAACGGCGCTAACAACGATGAGGAACGAGCTGCCATGCGCGATAAGCCATTCTTATCCCTCATGGGATGCATACTTTGGGTTGCTAATTGCACGAGGCCTGACATCTCATTCGTCTCGAGCTTCCTTTGTCAATTTATGCATGATCCCAGTCCGTCGAATCATTCCGCCGCCCTCGGCGCGCTAGCCTACCTTCACAACACTAGGCATCTCGGGATTAAATTCAACGGCAACCGTCCGGACATTGAAGTTTATTCCGACGCATCATGGGGGAGTTCACCGACGCCCTTCGCCGGCCACATCATCAAATACTGCGGTGCCGCTATCTCATACTCCGCTCGCAAACTCAAGATCATTCCACAAAGCTCCGCTGAGGCCGAAATCGCCGCCTACACCAATGCTGCTAAAGACCTTCGCTTCGTACTCAATGTTCTCGAGTTTCTCGAAGCCGAATATAAACTCCCGGCGACAATCTTCTGCGATAATTCAGCTACCGTTGCGTCCATCAAGAACCCTGGCGTAAAAGGACGCACTCGACACTACGACAATTGGATCTGGTTTGGTCGCAAACAATATCTCGATCGTGTTTCCATACCGATGTGGATATCGACTGAAGATCAGATCGCTGATATGATGACCAAGGCGCTTGAGAAGAATAAATTCGTAAAATTTCGCAACCTCGCGCTGGGAGCATCAAATTAATCCAACATCTTGGATTTAACCCCGCATGCCCCATTCTCTGACTTCATGTTTCATGTCACTTGCTTGGTAATAGCCTCCACTTCATTCAACCTCAACTAGGCAACCAGGTGCTGGGTCACGACGCAGGAATGTTACAGGTTTGGATGCCGCCGACTTAGGCGAAGAATTGTTGCTGGCCTATGTCTTTGACGCTTGAGCACATTTCAGCCTCGAAGGTAAGCTTGTACCTTTCTCGGGAATGGCAACGATTGGGAGAATCAGGGTTTCGCCTTTGGCGATGGGGGAGCGTCAGAGTTTTATTGTTGTGTTAGTATAACCTTAGTGCTGCGGGACCGTAGCCCTTCGACGGCAACGGAGCCCCTACCCCGCGATGGGGGTGTGCGCGGTTGGCGCATGGCTCGTCCGGTGTATGTGGCTAGGAATGCTAGCTAACAAGATGTCATACGACGCTATAAGTTCTAACGGTTGCGCTCGCCCCCCAGGCTCAGCGTCTCGTCCAGTCTCATCAGGTCACAGCGTCCCTCTTCCCCTCCCCCCCCCCCGCCCCCCCCCCCCGCCCGGGCGCCATGCGCGCGCTCTCTAGTAGCAGCACCCTAGAGAGTATGATGATAGCTGGCTCCTACTAGAGATGATGAGTATGCCCAATCACACGCCCCCCTCCCCCCTCCTCCCACATTCCATTTCATCTCTCATCTGGGGGTGTTCCTCCAGATTTCCCCCCCAATCGGATCTCTCAGCCGGGCACTACTCGTGTGTGTGCGGGGGCTCGTCTCCTCCAGCTGTGGCCGCGGGCACTCCAGGAGCCGGGCCGCGCCACCACTTCCGGCATGTGGGCACACGACGTGAGGCATCGCGAACCACGCAGCCCGTCGGTCGAGGCGGAGCGCGGGAAGGCCTCCTCCCACAGAATGTCAAACTATATGGCATGGGCGCTTTCACACTTGACGCTGCGCTTCACCGGTCAGCGAGGCGTGTACGAGTCCCAGCTGCAGCTCAGTCGGTGGAACTCGCCCATCGTTGAGATCTGCATCTGTGGCCTTCTGGCCCCTTCCCTCGCAGCAGCCACCGACGCCGACGCCAGTACGGCGTATTTACATTGGAGCATCTTCCTTCTGGAAAGCATGCTGGCAGCAGTGGCCATTTCTCGTAGATTTTGCATGTACGAGAATCTCCTGCTGGGGAAACAGATATTCGAGGGTACAATCGCTTTCACAATCGTCGCTGGCCTCTGCGGGTACGCCATGAGCACGTACAGTACAATAGCGACAGTCCCCACTTCTGCGTTTGTTTGTGATAAGAGCTTCAGGTTCAGGTTTGGGCCAATGGCTCACTCGATGATGGTTACCATCGCTGTCATATTGAGCCACGTGCTCCACATGCATCCGCTCGTGAAGCTTTTGATTTCACTGTCATTCCCGGTGTTCACTATCATCCGCCCGATCTTTCCGTTTGGTTTGGAGCCTGAACTCCAGTTTGTGTCCATCGCGACACTGGCAGGATATGTCTTTGGGTACGCGCTGGAATCCCAACTTCGAGAGAATTTCGTGACTCAGCGGGCTTCGCGCGACGCGATTGTTGCTCAGCGGCGGGCCGACTCACGACTCAACCACGTAGTCAAAGGCCTTTGCGGCGGTGCTAGCGGCTTGCTCCTGGGCCTCCAGGTCGAGCTTGAGCAACAGGGCCCGCAAGCCAACACGTCCGAATCTCTGGATGAGGTGCGGCGCATGCTTGATGAGGCAACTGAATGGGTGCACAAGCGACAATTCTTTGTCCAGCTGGAGGCTGGTGAGTACATCTCAAGAGCTGTGCAGTCTAACCTGCGTGAAAAGATGGAAGTTCTACTAGGCCACGACGGCGTATTTGATGGTGTCGCGGAGGTCTGTGTTGACATGAACGTCACTCAGCTTGTCGCGCAAGAGGCGCTCTCAAACGCTCGCAAGTACCGCGATCGCAATGTTCCCATCCTCATCACCGCACACGTCGAGCACTCTAAAGACAAGCAGGCAAACCTTCTGCTTACTATTTCGAGTACAAATCGTGCAGGAGTGCACCGACTCAGTGCCACCGAATGCCGAGAGGTGTTTAAGCCTGGTTTCAAGGCGAATTCAGTCTCCCCCACGAGCGATGGGCTTGGACTGGACAATGCCTCAGTTGCTGTCCGAGCAGCGCACGGACGCGTGTGGCTTACTACGACGACCGACAGCGATGGCGACCATACGCATCTGCACTGCGAGCTTCCTGTCACAGAAGTGCTGCCGGCCCGATCGCCGATCTCCGTCTTGCATCAGGAGATGTGCAAACCACCATTGAAGCCAGCTAACGCTCAGCATAGGCTCAAAGTAAGCGGAGCTCTTGCCAAAGAATGTCAGCGTCCAGCCGCCGCGGCCGGGAAGAAGACTCCGAATGTCAAGTGTCTCGACTCCACACCTGCGAGCCCGACCGTCGGTGCGGTGGCGCGCGGACAGCCGCCGCTCATATGTCTTGGGTTAGATGACACTCCAATGTTACGCAAGATGCACATGCTCCTCTTCAAACTGTTCCTGGAAGCAGACATGGACAGATCTGGAACGCTGGGAGCCACGCGCAATGAAATCATAGCCTTTGTGGATGTTGCAATGGGTCGGCTTGACCTGTCCATGAAGCCGGGAAAATTGAAACCTGCGGACGTAGTCATCATTGACCAAAACTTGTGTGACGACGAGGACGACGACTGCATTCGGGGAGAGGAGATCGCATTGCGCTTGCGCGAGGAAAAATTCGCCGGTGTGATCTGCATTTTGACGGGGTCAAACCTGGAGGAGATTGATAGGCTATCTGGGCTTCCACATATCGACCTAGCGTTCGAAAAGAGCATAGACTTGCGAACCCTCACTAGGCACATTACCGAGAAAATGGCCAGTTCCACCTCCAGTACACCCCATCAAAACACCATCGAAACGATGGATGATGGCGCATCGCATTTGAGGTAAAGATTTAGCAATGACTCTCGTGCCCTCATCTATCGCTGAAATGTCTGGGGGTTCCGTACTTGGCATGATCGAGAACGTGGATGGATTGCTTCCTCGATCAACTTGGAAGGACCCCTCGGCCCCACCATTACCATTGGAGAGCCAACGGGTAGTTGGATGCCACCGGTGCTCGTCCCTGACCACCATTTGACGCGCCGCCGCATTCATGAATATGCATGGATCTGTTCGTGTATTTGGCTGCTGAGCTGCTTGCTATGCTAGACCTCTTGTCCATGGCTTGTTTCGTGCTTTCCTTTTCTTTGCTACCTTGTACTTTCTCTGCTACCTTGTACTGCAAACATCGTCTTGGCAGGGTGGCGAACGACGATTTTGATTTTACCGATTTTCAACCTCACAATGTATTACAATCCGATCTGAGTCTTAGTGGTAAAAGTCCAACCTTACAACCTAACACCTACGGACACGGTACTATGTACTATCCACTTCGCAATTCCATCAGTTTTCAGTCCCCATATGCCGGGGAAAGCCTCAGGGCTGCGCCCCCGCACCGCCGCGACCACAGTCGCGACGCATGCCCTGCCTTCTGGCATGGAGGGCGTGAGCCCCCAATACCGGGGCCGAGTTGGCGAGCTGGAGTTGGGGCCGTTTGCCACACGCTCACGCTCGACCGCGCGCACGAGCAAAGCGTCCCAAGGGAGAAAACCTAAAATCAAAGTCGCGCGAGAACTTAGTGCCCCGATCTTTTCAAGAGAAAAAGCACTCTCGTGCTATGCACATACCTCACCCACACCCTAGTTGCTAGTTGCGCATGCGCTTGGGGCATGACAATGACAACGAAACTGGCCTAAAATAAATCTATAAAATCCGGCAAACCCCCCAACCAATAGACGCACCACCCACACACTCCCTAGCGCTCTCAAACCATCCTCAGCAGGAAACCACGCGAAACGGAAATAACCGGTCGCTCGATAGCCCAGGAGGAAGGAGAGAACTAGACCATCAGGGGCCGGTTCACGCAGTCCGCCAATAGAAGCCCCAAAATCTGAGCCCCTAAGTAGTAAGTAGAGCAAGAGGGACGAGCCGCAAGGCAGGAGGAGGGAGTGGAAAGGAAGCGGACGTGGCAGCGAGTCGGTGGTTCAGTTCCGCGCGCGTGGTGAGAATATTAAGAAATTTTTAAGTCTTAAGTCATAATCAAAATAGTAAGTAGTATTCAATATTTGCCAGCGCATGAATTGCGAGATTACCAGATATTAGACAAATATGTGACACGCCATGGAAAAGACCGCAGCAGTGACCATACTCCAAGGAGCTCTGCGGCCGATCATCGCGATAGTTCTAGTCCTAGCTTCCATGGAATCAGCATGGCAGCGAGTCTTGCAAATGCAATTGTGTACCAACGTCCATGCTCGCTGAGGAGTGGCATGGGATCCCGCCCAAGTAGCAGTGCACCAAAGACGGGGATGCGTGCAAGTTTCTCCCGAAAGAAGTCCACGGCGCTAGAGGCAGACAGAATCACCACAGAGAGCACCTGGATCAGGAGCAGAATCCGGAGTGGTAACCGTCTGACTGCTCGGTTCAGCCTCCTTCGACTCCACTGATTAAATATAGCAAGGATTATCAGTGAAGTGGCAAACCTACCAATACATGTTCTCAGACGTCGATAATCTTCTGATAACATGGGTTTCGTGTTGAGCTGCTGAGTTTCTTCGAGTGTAGCCTCACACAACGCATGCGATGGCTGGGTCTGCCTTGATGCCGCCATGGCCTCCGCAACTACCTGCTCACACCGGCGTTCTATGCGCACAGCGACGTTTTCGAGTGCTTCCACAGTAGGCACAGAGTCTAGACGGGTGTCAAGCGCGTCCAGGCGCCGGACGACGGCATGCAAGAGGGTCGCCAGCTGTTGCGCGTCGACCCGGTGGTATGACGAGGGAGATCCCGCCATGAACAAATATGACCAGTTCTCTACTCTACTACTCTAGAGCTCTACTACTCTACTCTAGAGTAGAGCTAGAGTCGAGTCGAGTAGAGTGTGTATGGGTACTTTAGAGTAGGTTTAAAGTACTCCAATTGACTTCATAGTTACTCTTCCGGCTCAGGTTCTTCCACAACCATCTAGAGGTAGCAAAAAAAATCCTTTTAATATTCTCGCCTCGCGCGTGGCACTAAGTTTCGCTTCTGTAGCCACGCCCTTTCCTTCCCCTCCCCCTTACTTTAGGGCGGTCAAACACGCCTTTTAACTTCTAAGGGTGAAAATTCACCAGTCACCAGGTCAAGATTGAGGTTTTATCACGCGATTTTTAGGGTATTACACTGGAAATGGGTATATTAGGCAGAATCTTATAAGAAATATGCACATTTTCGACGCCATTCAACACACAGACCCAAAAACGAAAAACGTTTTCGCGCTCGTGCGAAATTGAAATTGACGTCGACCACAAAAGTGCACCACAGGTCGCGCTGTGCGACGCGCGCCTGCGTTCCCCGGGCACAGTTACCCCCGGACAGGCAGTACAGAGCCCTGTGCGATCGCACGGCGTCGCCTGCGCCCTCCACCTCGCCCCTGCCGGCATCTGCTGCCAGCCTCTCGCGCGCGTGCAGTGCGCGGCTGGCCGCAAGCCGCAAGCCGTCAAAATGACGGTGCTGCGCATGATGGGTGATGGGCTGGCCCATCACGCGCGGCACCGCCTCAGTATGGTGGGAGGGCCCCACGACCCAAGTCGGCGCGAGAGGCCCTCGGCAAAGAACCACCTAAGACTTGCGCGCGTTTCGCGCAAGGGCTATGCCTCCGTAACAAGCGCGGGGTCCGATGCAATCTGTCACACGAAATCCCTGGAGCATGGATCGACAACAAGTGCACGATCCGCTGCCATCTCCACCCTCATAAAAAAATCCCGGGCGTCTGCTTGAACGGCCCAGCCTGCCTCTTCCTACACCCGGAGTGCGCCTCCGCCCTAGCAAGCATCCGCATGATAGACGCGAGACGCCGGCTAAAGCGAGCATCCAAGAGGAGACACCCCCCTCGCCCCCGTCTCACGTTCGATTCCACCCTTGGCTACCCAGGTGAGGGACCGATCGCAGTCGCGACATACAACACGAACGGCACCAAGGGCGGCAGGCTAGCCGCAGTGCTGTCGCAAGCGCGGAAAGCAAAGGTAGACATACTGATGCTCCAAGAACTCCATGCATACGAGGATGGGACACACCTCCGGGCGCATAGGACGGCCGCCTCACTAGGATGGTCGTGGTTTGCCGCCCCAGGAGAGCTGAGGGACCCCGCGAGCGGCGTCGCTGTGGCGATCCGAGACGGCGCGAGTAGGATAACCGTCAGACCGGACACTCTAGATATCATACTTGGGGGTAGATGCGTATCAATAGAAATAAACATCGATGAGATAAAATACCGGATTATGTCTATATACCTTGGCGCGGCACCCGGCCCCCGAGAAGGGCAGATAGCGAAGATCAAAAGAAAACTAGCCACCCTCGACACGACCCCAACCCGAGGGGCGCTGTCCTCTCCACGATACCAATAAAAACGCTCACGGGAAGCCTTATGGGCAACCCGGCACTCCCGACCTTCTGGAGAGAGGCCCTACAAAACTTCAGGGACCTAGAAATCCAACCCTCATGGCTCTCGCGCGAAGGCGCTCTCTCACAACCCATATGGCACAACCCGCACTTCCCCCCCCCCGCGATTCGCGCCGCATGGGCGCGAATGTGGGAGACATTGCACGCGAACGTGATGCACAACGTGTTCAAAGGAGACGACTTCACGACGCCCTATAGTAGGGAAGACTGCTCGACCTATGTCGAACACCTCAAGCTCCAATCCGTTAGGGAGCCGCCTGATGGCGGGGGGAGAAGGGCCGGGAAAGTGGGGGTGTAGAAAGTATGCTACGTGTAGGTAGTGGTTCCATTCGCCGCGAGTGCGGTAAGAATATTATGAAGTTTTTTTCTCGGCCTCGAGCAACTAAGTTTATACTTGGTTGACCCATGGGGGGGCACGAGCCCCCCCCTCTCTCCACTCCTCCCCTGCCATGGGGGAGGAACCACCCATCCTCCTGGCACGCCTGATGGCTTGCCAGAAGGCCACTGCCCTACTGACCCACTCCCTTCCCCACAGGCTCGCCCCATTCGCCCATCCTGGCCCCTCGTGACCAGCCCATTGCTCGAATCCCCCCTCCCCCCCTGCTCGACAGGCAGACAGGTGCAGATTGGGGGCCCCAGAGGCTCAGGAGCGCCAGCGAGGGAGAGGCAGGGGAGGCCAGAGCCCAGTCCCAGCCTCCTCTGCCCCCAGAGCTGGCCTCCAGGAGCCTCCAGGGGTCGCCAGGGGCAGCTGCAGGCCTGCCGCAGGCGCGCCATCGCGCGTGCCGCAGGAGAGGGGAGAGAGAGCGCGGAGAAGGGGGTGGGCGGAGCGAGAGCTCCGCTCACCGAAAAATAGGTAAGTCCCGCACCTGTTTACAGGATAAGTCGGGGCTGAGACCGCCGCCCACTCGGAGACACAGGAGGAAGGGGGGGAATGATCACCGGGGGGGGGCGCGGGCCACCGGACCATATCTAAGCCCTTCACCCCTATCCCCCTAGTAGTGCACGGGGGGAGTCGCCTTATGGCGGGGGGAGAAGGGCCGGGAAAGTGGGGGTGTAGAAAGTTTCCTACGTGAGTAGAAAGCAGAGGGTCCACGGCCGCGTGTGCGGTGAGACTATTAAAAGGTTTATTTATTTTTCTCGGCCTCGAGGCCCCCATAGCCCATGCCTAGTAGTAGTGGTAGTAGCCAGAAATGTAAGATTCTTTTTCAACCGCAGCCCCAGTCATGTTGGGTGCCCATCGTGCAGGCCTATGCAGGTCGCGTAGCCGCAGCCGGGCGGCTTTTTCCGTAATATTGTATTGCTAATTCTTGATTCTCGATGGTTGATGATAAGGCCGCCCAAACATTTTGCGTTGCAATCATTGTAGATTGCTCAAGCAATCTCGGCTATCCTACTGTACATCGGGCGGCGCCATGTTGCAGAGATCGAATCGCTCAAGGCAATTCACTTACGAGGCAAGAGGGCCCGGGCAGCCTGATCGTGGCGACATACACATACCAAAGCCTCATTGTGCTAACAGTGCAGACCGCGGAAGTGAGTCAAGAAGTTCCCCTTCTTCAGCCAATTCTTTGACGACATCGAGTCCGCCGATGAGCTTGCCATCGCCATAGAGCTGCGGGTAAGTAGGCCAATTTGAGAAGGTCTTGAGGCCCTGCCTGATTTCCTCGTCGCCAAGAATGTCGAAGGTGTCAAAGGCGACCTTGTGGTTTTGCAGCAGCTCACATATCTTGCGAGAAAATCCACATCGCGGTGCATCTGGGGAGCCCTTCATGAATAGCATCACCGGTGCGCGATTCGTCAATTCACGCAGCAAGTCCTCCAAAGGACGTTGCTTAGGTGGCTCTGATACGGGAGCATCCGAATTGATGGATGCTGTCAGTGCATTCTGGCGCACCTTGAGAGAGAGGTCTGGAGCGCTCGCTCCTGTCAACCTATCGGTCAATTTCCCGTGATGCAGGAAGAGAAAGGTTGGCACGGAATCTAGTGAGAACTTCTCGCAAAGATCTGGGAAAGCGTCACAATCAATCTGCGGAGGTAAAGGACACCAAGGTCAGCCACTAGGCCATCCACAGCAGGAAAGGTGCATAGCGGGGGACAGCCCACCTGAATAAAATTGAGAGTTTCGTGCTCTACCGCAAGCTCAGCGAAGACGGTATTCATGTGCGTGCATGGCTCACACCACGAGGCGCATACATTCACAACGCACGCTCCCGTCGCAAGGGCTGACTCCGCCTCGGCCGCTGAAGAGGGCACTTTGACGCCGCCCATTGCCGTCGCCGCCACTTCCGTGCGTGCGAGTGCTTTCTAAGAGTGCCTCTTTACTTTTCCACGAAGTGTAGATCCTGCGTCGCGACTGATACTCTGATACTCCTACTGATACTGATGCGATGGAACGATGGAACGCGACTTTCGGGGCCAGGCCCGGAGGCCTTCCGCCATCCCTAATGGTGCGTCCGTCTGGTGAGGTGTGGTGAGTGTGGCTATGGAGGGTGATGTATGTGGAGCCTGTGCTGCAGCATGGCAGCATGGCCGCCAGCATGCAGGCTTTTTTCTTGCCGTTCGCGGTGTTGCGGGGGTTCTTTGAATTGTTGCGCGCAATCTTCGTTCACGGCAATGTGCCATGGTCCGCGGATGGAGCGGGCCCAAAAGTCCGGCTCCGGGTCGACTCCTTCGAGCTCCAAGAGGAACTCTACGATCGCGGCGTAGACGGTGGCGTCCTGAAAGGTGTAGTCCCCCTCCTAGTGGAAGGATAGGTCAAATGTGGCGTTTGACTCGTAGTTGCTTTGCTCCTCGTCCGAGGGTGGCTCCTGAGCGGCAGGGACAGGCGGGGGTGGTGAGGCTGTGACTTGATCCGAGAGCGCGGTTAGTAGAAAGGGATGGCATGCGCCTAGGGGCGCCTTTTGATTCCTGTTGTTGAGTGGGGTTGTGTGGTGTTGTGCTGCAGTGTCTGTCTTCTGATACGTGTTGATCCTGTTGTTGGTGTTGTGCCCATAAGGGCCACCCGGTCTCGGGCCGCGCTGCCGAGGCAGCGCGGCCGTCCCCAGTGGGAGAGGCCTCTGCCATAAGGCATGCCTGATGGAGGAGTGTCTTTGTTGGTCTGGTACTAGTGTGATGCTTGTCACAGCCTATGGCCCACCATGGGGTGGGCCAGCATGGCGCTGCCTTCCTTGGTGTGGCCGGGGCCACGGGCCGTGCGGCGCGACCAGGGTCGCGCTCACCTGCTCGGCCTCTGCGGGCGGAAGGCGGCTTGCCTTCATTTGGTCTCCTTTCCCTCAGGGTTTCTTCCCCTCCCGTGGGGACTCTGGCCGAGCAGCATCAAATACAAAAAAGCTCGGTCCTAGGACACCGGGCCTAGCTCACCATGAGGGCGCTCCTGTGAGCAAGGGGATGCATGGTTACTAGTGCGTGCCCCCGCCCTCGATGAAAATTCCAGCGGCCTCCTCGTCACGCATGACGTGGACCTCTCCTCACACTTGTCTTGAAAGGATCGTCTTCAATGAGTGCATCGGATGTATACCGCACTCCTCGTGTGTCAGCTTGAACTTCTTTTCGATGTCGTAAAAGCTGTGGTACGGGTCAATGTACCCCTGCTTCTTTTCGAGCATGAGGTAATGCCTACCGGTCTTATCGATGGCGTAGGGATACGGAAAGTCGTTCGCTCCTACAGGCGATACGAATGCGACGATCTCGTCGACGGCCTCAAATTCGAACACTTCGATGCCCACGAAGACGTACTTGAGGTCGCCGATGTAGAAGAGCAAAGAGTTCCCTGCTTCATTGAGCTCGTTCACTCTGTCGTACCCTCCTGACAATACAGTCAATGGGCAGAGGTAGCTGATGCCAACAAACATGTCCTCGCACACGAACGCGTGATGCGAGGCTTCGCCGTGTACATCGACCAAGTGCCTACCGTCATCGCGCTGTGCAACGGACGCGACAAAGCCCACGCCGCCATTGTCATGGGTCGCGTACTTTTGGACACCGGGTTCAGGGGCGAGAATCCTTCGCCAGTGCTCTTCGAACTCGTGTATACCTGGGTCTCCCGTCTCAGGTGTGGGAGAGTCATGGTAAAGGAGCGACAAGGCAAGGTCTTTATGTGTCATTTATGAGCACGAAACGAAAAAAGTTTCCGTGAGCGCTTTTCACTTTGTTCCGTGCTCGCCAATCAGTCATCAGATCTGCAGGTACCACTACGACACGTGTATTCACCACAGCACTCCGAGTTACTTTGGCACACCGACCCTGGCTCGCGGCATGGCGTCTCACACACTCCCTCGTCATTGCACTCAAGTCCTTCACAGCACTCGTCGCCATAACTGCACGCCCCCCGTTTCTCGATACACGGTGTGACGGTACGGCACTTTTGGTCGGAACACACGAGATCGTGACAACAGTCTCCATCGTTTGCACACTCTCCATCCACATCCTTACATCTGTCTGGCTGCTTCTTATTCGTGAGTACCAACGCCACGACGATGGCGGCGACCACGGTGGCGACGACCACCGCGAGGGCAATCAAAAGTCGTTTCGAGGGCATATCTACTCGTATGTCCATTTTTTTTTCAACGTTTCCGGCGTCGCGCTCGCCGTCGGTGGCGCTCTTCCTCAGATTACACGCCTGCGCTACTTCTCGCCGTCGACGTCCAGCGGCACCACCACAGGCGACCCGCACCTCGTCTTTGCGCACGGCGGTCACGCCGACTTCCGCGGCAAGAACGGCACCCTGTACAACTTCTTCAGCTCGGGCAAGCTGTCTGTCAACGTGCGCATTGAAGCCGCCGACTTCAGGCTTCGCGACGTGCTCGTCCACGGCACGTTCGTGACCGAGGCGCACGTTGTTCACGCCGATGGCGCGCGGCTTTCCGCGTGGGCCAACCTTGTCGGCGCGCACAACTTTGGCGCACACCAGTACAACGCGACTGCGTGCAGCGCAGATGGCCACTTGCTGAGCAAGTTCACCGACGTGTGGCTGCACACCTCACGCGAGTGCGGCGGTGGAATGGGAAATCCGCATCACGTCGAGGCCAGTTTACGACTGGGTGGCGGGACCCAAGCATCGCTTTGACTTCAAGATCACGCCGCGTGTTCCAGTCGCCGCGCCGCCTCATGGCCTGCTTGGCCAAGGCTTTGTGGGAACGCGTCGCGACGGAGCGATCGACACTTATCCAGTCGTGATGCACTGCTCCAAGTACACACCCCTCCCGAACACGTCGGCGACGAGAACGGCCAGGCTGATGCAGAAACGAGTGCCCAGCCCACGACGCCGGTGGCCCGCGTCCACGGCCATCTTCACAATGTCAATGTCCAGCGGACCCTCCAGGCCCCGGCGCGGAACGATGGACCAACGGAGCTCCACCTCCACTGCGCCGCAGCGCAACTCGAGGTACCGCTGGCGCGGGGTCAGATGAGACAAGGCCTCGCGGGCGGCCTCCCACTGGGGAAGCCGCAGCTCCTCCTCCACACACCAACCGCCCAGCGCATCCACCGGCCACCCACCATACGGGTTGCCCGCCGTCTGCTGCATCGCTCTCTCTCTCTATCTCTCTCTCTCCTCCTGGACGGGTCTCGGCTCCCACATGTAATACATTTTCCCCTTCCGACACTTGAAGCACGGCCATAACCAAGAGCGCCTGGCCTCGCTCCCATCGTCGGAGGGCTCGTCGGAGGGCGCGTCGGAGGGCGCGTCGGGCGGCTGCGGACCCTCGTCGCCCTCGGGGGACGCTGCACCGCTCGGCGGGGAAGGCTGCACGAGCGAGCTGCATTCCCCAGAAAGTTGTTTGTTTCCCCCCCCTACCCCCTCACGCGGAAGGTTGTCAGATTAGTGCGCGGTTAAGGAGGGAGTGCGCGGTTTCCTAGTGGGTGAAATCTGACACCGTTCCGCGTGAGGGGGTAGGGGGGGAAATCAACAACTTTCTGGGGACGCTGCACCGCTCGGCGGGGAAGGCTGCACGAGCGAGCTGCATTCCCCAGAAAGTTGTTTGTTTCCCCCCCTACCCCCTCACGCGGAAGGTTGTCAGATTAGTGCGCGGTTAAGGAGTGTAAAGTGCGCGGTTTTGTAGGGGTCCAAATCTGACACCTTTCCGCGTGAGGGGGGTGGGGGGGAAATCAACAACTTTCTGGGGACGCTGCACCGCTCGGCGGGGAAGGCTGCACGAGCGAGCTGCATTCCCCAGAAAGTTGTTTGTTTTCCCCCCTACCCCCTCACGCGGAAGGTTGTCAGATTAGTGCGCGGTTAAGGAGTGTAAAGTGCGCGATTTTGTAGGGGTCCAAATCTGACACCTTTCCGCGTGAGGGGGTGGGGGGAAATCAACAACTTTCTGGGGACGCTGCACCGCTCGGCGGGGAAGGCTGCACGAGCGAGCTGCATTCCCCAGAAAGTTGTTTGTTTCCCCCCCTACCCCCTCACGCGGAAGGTTGTCAGATTAGTGCGCGGTTAAGGAGTGTAAAGTGCGCGGTTTTGTAGGGGTCCAAATCTGACACCTTTCCGCGTGAGGGGGGTGGGGGGGGGAAATCAACAACTTTCTGGGGATGCTGCACCGCTTGGCGGGGAGGGCTGCACGAGCGAGTCGACTCCGCCAGAAAGTTGTTTGGTTTCCCCCCTCCCCCCTCACGCGGAAAGGTGTCAGATTTGAACATAATGTACAACAATATCGTTTAAACCAAACAACTTTCTGGGGACGCTGCACCACTCGGCGGGGGACTTATTGCCCACCACCCCATACGACTGCAAGAGAGGACACGATGAGTGGGCCTTCTGCTTGGGCGCCTCGGAGTATGTACAAGCATTGAAGCGGAAGGTCGCGCGGGGGGATATCGATGCGTTGCTCAAGATGATTTTGCCGCACATTCATTGTGATGGGCGCGAGCTCAAGCTTGAGGACTTGATCGTCTTGGATGTACTGTCCAAAGAGGGCGCGTACTTTCCCCAGATCCACAATGACATCCAGTGGGAATTCTATCCGAACGACGGGTTCCAAGTTTGGATGCTTCTTGAAAACGAGCACCAACAAAACTGGGGTAACATGTTCATATTTGATTCCAATGAAGGAGAGAATGGCCGTGTGAGGCTTGCAGACGACAACCAAACATTGATGTTCGTGACCCCTCGGCACGAAAGGGAGTCCAAGATCAGCCGATGTGCGAAGTATTTGGATTTCACGCCCGGAGATATGTTGGTATTTAGCTCCCGCTTCTTGCACATGTCCGACTTTCGCGTCCTCAAAAGCCGCAGGAAGTCGGTTGGCTTTCGCGTCCTCGTGCGTCGAAAAGGGTGCGCCGTACCGCCCCCGCGTAAGCTCTGGAACTTCGAAGCCGGGTATACCCTCGGGCAGAGCCTACTATACCATATCAAATGCTTCCGTGGCTGTACACGCTATTCGCTGTCGGGGATCTGAAATCCCAGGAGCACCCCCCCCGGCTACCCGGCGAAGGGTTTGAAGGCACCGCGCGTCGCCAACCAGCGTGCTCCTCCCCTCGGGCGCCTTTTTCTCGCTCGCTTGGCGCTCCCGGCTCACCGGCGGCCTCTGGCTCCGTGTGCATCGCGTGGTGCAGGTGTGTTTCTCCCTCCTCCCCCCCCCCATCGACCCTCCCTCCCACGAAACAAGGCACCCCCCCCCGCTCTCGCAGGTAAGCGGGCTTTGCGGTGGCCGCCGCCGGCGTCGCGCTCGCCGTCGCGTGGGTGCCCCGAGGGCGCCACTTCTCGCACCCCCATCATACGCTCGGGGCCGTCGCCTTCGCCCTCGCCCTCGCCCTGCTGCAGCCGCTCAACGCGCTCGTGCGCGGCCCGCCCGCCGCCCGCACCACACGCCGCGCCGTGTGGCGGGTCGCGCACAAGGGGACGGGCTACGCCGTGCTCGCCGTGGGCGTCTACCAGGCCCTCTCGGGGCGCGCCCTCATGCCGAGCCAAGGCGACGCCGTTATCGTCGCGTACGGGGTGCTCCTGGGCCTCTTCTTGGGGGTGCTCGCGGGGGGGGGGGGGGGGGAGGGGGGCTCATGGTAGGGTGAGAGTCCCCACAGGAGGGGATTTCTTTTATACCGACGCATCGCGTATTTGGAAACGAGGGGTACCAAATGAAGGCAAACGACCTGACGCGGCCGCTTCGCCTGCGACAGCTCCATGGGTTCTGGGGGGGCGCCCGCGGTGGGGGGCCCGAAGGAGAGGTGGGGAGCGGCGGCGCGCTCCATGGCGACCAACTATAAAGTTAGTTGCTGCAGTGAACTAGGAACCCGCAATTCCCTCGAGCTGTCTTTGTTTGCGTTCAAGCGTTATGGGTTATGGGTTTGCCTCAACCTAGAAATCAGATCGCTCGACCGTAAGTAAAAGTAAGCCCATAACCCTGAAAGCTCGACTGCCCCAAAATCAGAATGCTCGCGCGAGGGCCGCTTCCGACCACAGAACGCTCGAGACCCCCCCTACACGTTTCATCCAAGCGAGAAGTGGAGAGTTTGAGTTTGGTGATCTGGTAGCCACTCTTCGCTACAAACTCAAGATTCAAGATTCACTCCCAATGCACTTCGTTCATGTCAAGACTTTTCGTGCAACCGCCTCCTCCTAATTCACATTAAAGTAAAGAACTCCACTGCATACTCACTGCTTCGAATGATTCGGCGGGCTGTCTAATTGCCGGACAGTCTTCAATCTTACTCTCGCCCACTGCGGGCCGACAAGATGGCCTTCTGTTAGGGTTATGAGAGTCGGACATGTTCGACTTCGCTCTGGCGTCCAAGCTCACAGAATGAGCACGACACCAAGAAGCACCTTGAGAAGGCATGGAGAGTCGTAATAAGCGATATAATGTGCGCGCCGATCGACTCAAGAATGTCTTTCGATGAGCTCCGCCTGACGCATCATTACTCATGGAGCTCGCACAGCTCGAGTGACAGCAATGATCACCCGTGGCGCGCATGCAATCGCAATCATGACAACACAGGAGGCTTTCGTTGTGCACACCAACTTCACGTGTGAACGGCGATGAATTTGTAGTGAGTGGATCAAAAATCGCCCTATTCAGCTTGCTTGTCGATGCCCACCCATGATTGTGAGGTGAGCACAGATCGAACAGAGGCCTCTGGCAGCTCGTGCTGCCACGACTCGTTCCATCGGACAAGGTAGTTTGGTCATCGTACGCTACGCAGCCTTCCATTTTCTGTCTCCTTGCAGCACGAGTGGCATCAAGCCCAACGGGCTCACGCACGCTCGCCCCACTCGATGTTGTGACATGCTTTTCGTCGCAACGACGCATTTCGTCTAATCCGTTGGCCAGCATCGGCAGCGGCTCTGTAGTCGTGGCTAGGGATAAGTGTGTCAAGTGGCTTGGCTTGACGTGTGATGCACTCAAACGTCCTGCAAGCAAACAAACTCTTTGCTCACGCATTGACGGTACTCGTCCATCCTTCAGATTCAGCCCTTGCACACGGGGCAGACCAGCATTACGGTCGGAGTTCACATACCTCATGCGACCAGCCGCCCACTTCCGCAGTTCTGCCACGATTTCCTCCATTGTAGCGCCGTTGAGACCATTGTCACTAAGATCTTGGCACGATTGAGCCAAGCTGCTTGTGGAACCACGGCGTCGGCCACTAGATGTTGCGGACACAATGCCATGGAGAGCGAACTGCTCCAAGGTTGCGGGAGTGGTATTACGCCTGTGACTTGCACGCGCATTGTAATATCGAACCAGTCTCTCCCCTCTAAGCCCTTGAGGATTGTCACTGCTCTCAAATGAATCGCCAAACCTCGCACCGAAAGAACGATCGAGACATTGTGTTGTGGCAGGCCCCGGCACGAGTTTATAACTTATGCCTTGCTCGCAACCTGACAGAAGACTAGTACTGGCCTCACCAATACTGCTTTCACTCAGCCTCTCAGCACCCTGCCCTCCGCTTTGAATGCTGTCTTTTTTGTCCCCGCTATTCTCGTCTCCATTTTCTGTGTGGCACTGGCCGGTGGCCGGCGCCTGAGGGCGTTTCGCTATGGCAATCGTACGAACAGCCGGCACTGTGCTTCCCATTATGTGTGCGTTGGAGACTACATCTATGTCTCCCATGTCGCTTTCGTCATAGAAGCCTTCGGGCAGGATGACTGTCGACGCAAGTGACTCTGACCTTGATACCACATGACTATCGTAGCGAGTAGTCTCGTCCTCGTGGCGCTCACCAATATTTGTCGCCCATTCGTCTGGCAAGACAACGGTGCTTGCAATCGAGCCAACCAGTCCATCCAAGTCGGCCTCGTTCAGGGTATCCCCGCACGGGTCGGGCCAATTGCATATCGCATTCTCTCTACTCGCGACAGCGGCGTACTCATTTTGAGCTCTTGCAGCTGCTTCTGCTAAGTGGACTAGAGGCGTACGATCAGCGCGGTCTCGATGGAAGTCGGCTTGTATTAAATCCTCGCATGAGGGGCGCAGTGACGGCTCCTTTTGTAGACATGACGCGAGGATCTCTATTAGAGCATCTGAGAGCTCTCCATCTACATACAAGCATGGCGGGAGAAACGGGACAATTTCGAGGGGCATGCGCGATCTCCTGGCCTAAGGAAGAGCAAGCAAGCTTGCGTTGCGATGATGCATTTGTACCCGCCCGCCGCATAGTACAATACATTTGTGTACGGCCCTCACTGAGGATTTGAGATGGTGTCGGTAGCCGTGCAGCGCTGCTCGGCCCTCTCACCTTGTTGCCTTTTGCTGGTCGGTGGCTCGCCGGAGACAATCCTGAACATCGCAGCCATAGGATTAGATATCCTCGCATGAGGCGGCTCGCCGTCAAGGAGCTCAATGAGGGTGATTCCCAATGACCAAACGTCAGCAGATGTGCCATATCCAATGCCGGATATCACCTGATGGAACATAGTGCCGGCAGCCGGAGCGGCCACGTGTGATGTTGATGTAGAGTTCACACCTCACGCTTCCACCCATCTTTGGGTCTGAGTCTGGCAAAAGTACGAGCCGCGTGAGGGATAGGGATGCGCAGGTGGGTCGGCCGCCATCTAGGAGACCGACATGCTACGCATCTAGGAGACCGACATGCTACGCGTGGCCGCTGTGCTCCTCTCTGGTTTGCGGCTGCACCTCTGGCGCCATCCACTGTGGTGTGCCGATGACAGTGTTCTGCATTGCCCCCGTAGCATCCAAGGCGGCGCTCACGCCAAAGTCAGCAATTTTGACCACTCCCGAGCGCGTAAGGAGCACATTCGCTGCCTTCAAGTCGCGGTGTACGGTGTGTTGTTCGTCGTGGAGGTAGCTCAAGCCTAGCAGGACATCACCGCAAATGGGGCGGAGCTGCTCCTCATTCAAACAACCTCCGACGAGGCGAGCCACTGCTTGGAGGGATCCGCATTCGCACAGCTCCATGAGCACCCAAATCTGCAAATGGGCAGGTGCCATCAGCATTCTCTTGCAACCATGCTGAATGCGCAGACGCGAAGCTGCGCAAAGCACAGCCGGCGTGATGTTGTGATCGAGTATCAAAAAAAATAAATGGCGAGACTGCAAGAAATGCAGTGAGCGTGATGCTTTGGGCGAGTATCGGGCGAGCAAGCAAGCGTTCTTGCATCGAGCTTGCAGGAGCACTTACCTCGGTCAGATTCGGCGCCGGAAGGGCTCCCATGAAGTGAACGATATTGGGGTGGTTGAATTCTCGCATGAGCGAGATCTCACTCTCGAGCTCTCGTTGAACTTCGCCACTAGCAAGAGAGGCGTCTGTTGGTACAATCTTCACGGCCAGTCGGGCCCCAACTCCCTGAGAGGCGATGTGGCATTGGACCTGACTGTCACTCTAGGCCGATGAGTCCAGCATGGCCATGAGCGCAGATTGGTCCAAGATTCAAACGAGTGGACCATTTTAGGGGAGTCCTCACGTCTTCTGCCTCGTAGACTGTGCCGAAAGAGCCTCTTCCCAGGCATCCCCGCAATTTAGGAAGGGCGTCAGGCTGGACAGGAGTGCGCGGAGGAGCCCTGAGCCAAGGAGTACTCTGGTCGCCCTCTGCAAGATCGCGTTGTTCGATGACCGGCCGCTTGCGTGCTGGAGACGAGGGTTGACTTGTTCTTCCGGGGATGACGCGAAACTCTTCCCACGCAGGACGATGAGGGGCGACGTCTTCTGGGCGGAGGATGATGACAGTAGCACTCTGGTCGGTGTGGCCGCCGTCGGCTGCTTGCCGCTCAGGCGAAATGTCTGGCTGCTCTGCCGGCGTCGTCATGTCGACGTCGATGTGATTGAGTTCTGGGACTATCGGAGGGGCGCGAGTGTACGCGCTGCGTCGAGGGCGGGCGCCCGCCTCGCCGAAGAGCGCCGGCGGCTCCGTCCGGCTGCGGCGCAGCGTCGGGGCGCCCGACACGGCGCCCTCCGAGTCGTCCCTTTCCGCCAATCACACATGAGCGCTCTGGCTCTGGGTTACTTCACAGTTTTGGTTATCTGGTTATACACATGAGCGTTCTGGGAAAAGATAAAACCAGAGTGCTCAAACGCATGACCAGAATGCTCTGATGAAAAAAAAATCTTCTTAAAATTCCCCGCTACGCGTGCGGCGTGAGGCAGTGTGCTTGTGTACCTCCCTACTACCCAACCGTAACCCCTAACAACCCCCTCCCCTTTCCCAGTTCCCTCTTTAGCGGAGAAGCTGGTTCCGGGGAGGCCGCGCGCGTTGCTTCGGCCAGGAGTTGGAGAGAAGGGGGCGGGAGACTGTGGTTCGTCCTTTGGTCTAGTGTCGGCTCGGGTTTCCCTCCCTCATACATCGTAGGATCTTCATTGATATCCGTTGTGGTTCCTACTAAGAGGTTTAGCTACCCTAGGTGATGTTTCGTATGTCCAGACCTCTCGCCGCCTGCAAGAGGTCTTCCGATGTTCCTAGGTTGAAGTCTTTGTCCACCGTGTACAGAGGGCTTATCATTTTCTTAATATGCTTGTTGCTCGGGGCGTGTAACCCCATATTCTCTCGTTGTTTTTTCAGTAGCCATGCAGCGATCTTGTATCGCAGTGGCGCCAGCGCCCGGGGAGATTTGAGATTTGATGCGCCCCGTTGTGCTCGACACGACGTCTCAGTGCGAGTGACGATCCCAGCCGACCCACGGTGTCGACGGTTCCAAGAATAGCTGAAGCTTGGATTTTGGAGGCATTCGATGTGGATTTCTAGCTTTGCCACCCTTGAACTGTCCAGTCTTCGCGGATCTGGCCGGGGCCATGACTGGAGCTGTTGTGCGGTTTTGTTATGGTTATGCGATCCAGATTGAGATCACGTGCTGGCAAGCGAAAAACATGAACACATGAGATCACGTGCTGGCAAGCGAAAAACATGAACACATGAGCGACCAGGGCTAGCGCCCCGGATAATAAAACAACTGAGCGTTAATTAATACCACTACTGCCACTAGCCCGGTACTATCACGACACCCCTCAGCGCACTTGCCAGCGACCATGGCTAGCGCCCCGGAAACCAGGGAGGGGAATCCTCCCGCATGACCCACCCATGGGGAAAGCCTCGCGGCTGGGCCTTGGCCCCCACAAAGAAGCGCAGCAAAATGCGCCTCACCACAACTTATAGCCAAAAGGCCTGCCTCCCCCCTCCCCCGAAGCCAGACCCAAGGTAGTGCACAGGGGTCGACCCCCCGAAACCGAACAAAAAGGAACGAGGGGGGGAGCGGAAAGGGGAGTGAGGGAGAGGCAAGGGCGTTGTCGATGGGGAGCCCTGCGGAAAGGGTAGCGGTAGCGGGTAGCAACAGCAGTAGGCATCTTCAAGATTTTTTTTATGCGATCCAGATTGCACCGTTTACGAGAGCGCGTGGCATGCTCGACAGCCGATGGACCGATGGATCGAAGAAAAGATTTTCAACGAATTTGTCGAGTTCATTCGTTGTGATGTTGCACCCTTGAGCGCCGTCAAACGCGCTAGTGACTAGTGATGTAGAGATTGAGATTGAAGTGGTCTCTCGGCGGGGGTACTACGTTTGTAGTTGTAGACTTGTAGAGCATCTTGTTAGCTAGCATCCCTAGCCACATACACCGGACGAGCCATGCACCAACCGCGCACACCCCCATCGCGGGGGAGGGGCTCCGTTGCCGATGAAGGCTACGGACCACAGCACTAAGGTTATACCCGCACAGCAAGAAAAACTCTAACGAGAGATGAGTAGTAGTAGAATACTCCATCACAGAGTAAAGTACACATACGTTGTCCAAGATCAAGTTGAGAGGAGAAGAGAGAAGAGTACTCCTAAAGAAGGTAGGAGTATCACAGAATACTCTACACGTTGTCCAAGATCAAGTTGAGAGGAGAAGAGAGAAGAGTACTCCTAAAGAAGGTAGGAGTATCACAGAATACTCTACACGTTGTCCAAGATCAAGTTGAGAGGAGAAGAGAGAGAAAGGGGAGAAGAGGCAGGAGGAGAGAGGAGGGGGCGGAGTGCGAGCGGCGGCAGCAACCGCCCCGCGCGCGGGGGGGCAGCGGCGCAGTCCGAGAGAGAGGCGGGGTGGGGGGTGTGGTCGGTGTGGGGAGGGGGTTGTGAGGAAGGGGTGGGGGTGGGGGTTGGGGGGTTGGGGGGTGGTTGGCATGGTCGACAAGGCGCGTCCCTTCCGCCCCTCGGTCAACTCGATGTCGCTGCTCACTCAGGCGCACCCGGGGCTTCGTGTCGGCCGAGGTGTGCCAAGCCTCCACCACCCGGCCAGACCGGCTGCTCGCGCATCCTCATACTGCTCCTCCGCTCGGCCACAGGGAGCAGCAGCACTTCACCCGTCAGTTCACGCTCCCCTGGTTCTCGCCCGACCTCCGCGACTTCGGCGCTGACCGGCCGGACGGTACCGCTCGCCGCAGTCTCACAGTCGCGCCAAGCCTCTAATGCTATCGGCAGCCTGCGCTACCTGCCCACCTCGGGCCTCGGTGCGGGCGGCCTGCGCATGGGTCAGCAGGGGGCTCTGGCGCTCGCTAGCGTGCCGGGTGGCTCGAACTGCGAGGCTGCTCCTGCTTCCTCGGGCAATGTCCGCCCCGGCTCGGCAAGGGCGGAAAGGCTCACGCCCATCAGTGGCGCAGCAGGTGTAAAAGAAGGGCGCGGCCCACCGGAGGTCCTCAGCACGAAGGATTCGGGCCTAAGTGTGATTGGTCCAGCGCCATCCCCTCCCGAGACCCACGCGGGATCAAGCGGCGCTTCCCGAACTCCTTCGGCGCGTGGATCCACTGCTGGCCCTTCGTCTAGCCGGCCACCGACTAGCGCGAGGGCTGTCCATAAGAAGCCTGAAGACCTCATTGTGATCCATGTCCGAGACGACCAGAGGCGGATCAGCAGGGACTTCTACTGCTCGAGAGAACTGCTACTCGCGCACATGCACTACTTCCAGTCCTACCTATCCGGAGACCGTCGACACGAGGAGATCGACATTTCTGTGCACTGTGACGTACACATATTCGAGTGGCTCATGGAGTTTATCCATGAACCTGAGACACCGCCTCAGCTTGATCCCTCATCGGTGGTAAGCATCTTGATCTCGGCCGACTTTCTGCAGATGCACGAGTTGGTCCCCGTCTGCCTGACATACTTGAAGCAGAATGCCAGCGAGGTGGTCAAGCTGCCAATTGACATGGGCTGCCTCAACGACGAGCTGGTGGCTTCGCTTGCCCACATCTTCGAGGCAGAGGAGATTGAGAGGATGCGCGACAAGAAAGATCGGCTCGCGCCGCGCTTGTATGATAAAAAGATTGATGCGATGCTTGAAAATGAAAACGAGCTGCTCTTCCGCTGCGCCTATTGCCACAAGCATTTCACGGAGGATCAGCGCGAGTGGGAGTGCTGTCCAAAAGCTCCGGTGATCGTAGACTTCCATGGGAACGCTATTGCGGAGCATGTTGCTAATCGTAGCTGGAGCATGGGGTTGTGGGTGGCGCAGAGCCGTAAAGCTAAGAATTACGTGGCGCGCGATCTCTTTTGGCGCATCTGGTCGCTGACCCACTTCTTGAACTGCTCCGAGTGCGGCCTACCTTTTCCGCTTGCGGAGATGGAGCATTGTACCTACCACCCTCAGCAGCCCAAGTTTGGCGATGGCGATGGGTGCGGAAGCTACCCGTGCTGCGGCCAGCCGGCGGTCCGCTTCGATCTTTCTGCGGGCATCCGACGCGGCTGTCGGGCCAAGCGGCACACTCCCGACGTACGCAGCCGCGCGCTCGGGAGCGGGGCCTCTGCGCAAGCACGCTTGGTTGACGTGGCTCTCTCCCTTGGCGACTTGGTCCTCATCCCGTTTGAAGCACGGGGCCACGATGACGCCGAGGCTCACCGGCGCGCGCGCGGCGGCACAGAGGATCGTCTGAGCGACGGTGGCTCTGACTCGGACGACGAGCCGATCGCGCTCAAGCCCGTCAAGGCGGCTCGGCGGGGCGGCACTGAGCGCAAGAAACGCGCGAATGACGACACGGACAGCTCGGACCAATCGTCTAGTAGCGACAGCGACTCCGACGCGTCATCCTCTGATTCTGACGTTGACTCTGACTCGCATTCTGACGTTGCACCATCATCCCCATCAACGGCCAACCGCATGAGCCGCTTTACGGGTCGAGCCGAGGCTCTCAAACCCTCCGTGGCCAGTCACGGTGGTGGGGGCCCGAGCGGAGTGAGAGGTAGCGCTGCCGCAAAGGGCGGGTCTAGCTGGAAAGTAGACATTCAGCAGCAAGATGACAGCAAGCGCTTCGCACAGCTTTCTCGCGCGCTTGAATCGTGCCGGCAAGACGAAGGTCCCGTGTGTAAGGACGGCCCCAGTGGCGAGAAGGCCCCCTCTCTCGCTGGCCCTAAAGCCTTTTTCCTTGACAGGCGTTACATCATGTTGATAACGAGGAATGGGGCGGTGAGCGTGGTGTGGCCGCGTTCGAGTACAGCTGTTGCAGCTAAGCGCCGGCCACCTAACACCAGCGCTAACGCCACACGCTAAGTTCAAGGTTCGCGTCAATTCGTGTGCCTGTGTCGGGCATGGCGTGCACTCCAACATGTCAACTTGTACCCTTTGTTGTTTCATTTTCATTGTCGGGACATTCAACTTCAAAACAACGGGCAAAGCTTGAGTCAGGGTCAGTGAATTTGCCCGCTGTTCAACGCCTGCATGGCGGCTCCTTGATGGGAATAGGAAGGTAGCCTATAGTATTCTAAAAAATGCCTTAATTAAAGTTAAAGGTTGAAGGTGTCCGCTACTTCTACTTCATAATAATAATAATAATAATCTAACTGAGCATTAGTACCACTACTCTCACTAGCCCGGTACTAACACGACAGCCCTCAGCGCACCTGCCCGTACACCTTGGCGCGTGCTGTTGACACAGATACATACACCTATGCACCCCTCCAAATCTCCCCCCTCGCATGCCCCCGGCTCCCATTCTAACTCCCCACAAGTTAAAATGAGGGAAAACCCATTGAGGCGGACCGACCTACGTCGGGCGACTCTCCGAGAAAAAGCACCGGGGGGGGGGGGAGGAACCTCTCGTCAAAGAAGAAGAACGGCCCTTACCAGCTCACGCCGCGAGCAGTTCTCGAGAAATAAGCAACTGCGCCCCGAAGATACCTGCCACAGGTGTATCCCAAGACGTCTTGAGCCGCTCCCTTCCCATCTCCCTCCTGTCGCCAGCCGCCGCCCGTTTGCTAATGCAAACGGGTCTCGTTTCTCACCACACTCCATCGGGGGGGGTGCAAATCCCCCCCTCTCCCTCGTTCCATTCTCTTCCGCCCCGGTCCCTGCGGCGC
>CM030936.1:5239073-5264073 GCA_018136815.1 Isochrysis galbana
GGTGTATGGACGCTAAGGCTTGCACGAGCTCCAGACATCCGGCGCGAAGTGCGGCCGCACCGCAAAGCTGAGGAGGGCTCCTGGGCTCTTCTAGCCGAGGTACAGGAGAGATCGTTGATCCCTCACAGATGCCCACGTGGACACATAGCAGCCAACTGCCCATGCAGCCAGCGGGTGTGGCCGCGTCGACTCCAGAAGCCGCACACAGAACCCCGAGCCATGAGTTAACATCAGGCGTTGCCAGTTCGACCCAGCAGTGCAGCACTTGCAGCAGAGATGGAGCCGCGCAAAGTGCCCGGCTACGCAAAGCTGAGAGGGAAACAGCGGCGCTGGCAGCCGAGGCGAGCCGCCATACACGTAGCGAGCACGCCTCGCCTTCGAATTGCGCGTCGATGCTATAGCTGTCGAGAGGACACACAGCGCCGCTCGTAGCACAATCATCCGTAGCAGCAATGGGCGCGGCAGTGGGTGCTGGGACGGGGTCGTAGCATTGGAGCGAAGGGGTCATCGCCATATGGCGTTGGCAGCAATGATGACAAGGAGTGTTTGTGGATGTGGCTGCCACAGAGTTGGTGCTGGCAGCAGCTGCGCCGGCGGCCGAACTCGCGGGGGGCATGAAGAATGTGCACTCGGCGGCACACTCCGCCTCTCCCTCGGTAGGGTCCAGGGCCGCGGAGCCGCAAGCGATGCTCAAGTCAGCTAGACTTGGGGAAAGGTCCAACAGTTGCAACGAGTGCAACAAAGATCGTTGTGTGCTGCTGCGGCATCCCGCGGCACATGGTAATGCACCTCGTCCGCGTCGAAGGGGTGGGGAGCAGCTTCCTTCTTCCTCTCTCGTTGTAGCACACCCCGAGTTGCCCGCCTCAGTGAGCAATGCGCGTGCCGCAGCCCCGATACGTCGGCGCGCACACCGTCCGATACCATCATCCGTGTTAGGGCTCTCGGCCGCGGTTGAAGCCTCCGCCTCCAATTCCGATATCAGTGATGGTAACTCCGGGAGAAGTGCCACACGCTCCTCAAAGGGTATGCCCGCCTGCGCCTTTCGCAGGAGTCGCTCGATCTGCAAGTCTAAACTCGAAATCCCACGTTCGAGCTCGACTTGGCGCATCGAATGTTCCCAAAGACGGCGTGCCGCGGCTAAGCTGCCGCCAACTTCGCCATGCCTCTCCCCTGGAAAACCAGGGGCCGAGCTGGTCGACCAGCTGGAGTCAACACATGATCTACGATCGGAGCCATCGTCGGCACCAGAGCCAAGCGACGTGTCACTGTGCATGGCTATCGACCCGGATTGTGCATCCGCATTGTCGTCCAAGACCAGTGCACGCATGGCGATGGGTGATGCCGCTGCAGAGGCTGCCGCAGATAATGAGGCGGCTGATGTGGCGGACGTCTTTGCCAGAACAGCGGGAGCGGGTGGTATCGCGCAGAGCGCCGCGAGCTGAGAGCGCAGCTGGCGCCGCCGACGCATAAGCGCCGGTAGCTCCGCGGCTCGCTCCTCGATGGGAGGACGAACAAGTGACTCCGCAGCCCCCATCCATCGCTCGCACGTGAAGCCGGCGATCAGCATTCGATCAGAGGCAGCATCGGCCTGAGTGAGCCACCTATCTATGCGTATCGCCGTGGCCGACGCTGCCTCAAAGATCAGAGTAGGGCAGTCTGTTTGAGCCGCCTGGATACCTCCTTGCACGTTGACGGAGAGAGCTGCATCATTGCCCGTAGGTGCCTGGTGTATGATAGGCGAGAGAAGGGCGCGTAACTCCTCAGCTTGCAGAGCACGCGCATGGAACCGTTGCGCATGGATGAAGGCGGCAAGAGACTTGAGGGTGTCGTCGAATTGGACAAGCGTATCCTGTCGAAGAAGTTGGAGCTCACGCGCCATTTCATGCAGCCGAGCCACCTGAGAACCAGAGGTAGCATACGTCAAGAGCGCCGCGCAAGACGAGACGAATCTATGCGCAGGCCTATGGAATTGTGCCCCTCAAGTTCATGGCGCCAATCTCGACACAGGCCAAGCTTGCATCAATCAAGTCAGACGCTTTGAAGCTTCTGGCGCCATATTGTGTGGCTTACAGGGCAGTACGCGGGGCCCATAGGGTGGACTCGCCCTCACCTCCGGCTCCGCAGCATATAGATCCAATGAAATTGCACCGCCACCCGCCACCGCCGCCGCGATGCTTCCCGCGCCGCCGGACAAGACCGTTGAGACAATGTTGGCCGCTCGCTTGAGACCAACCGGCTCGCGCATAGGGAGCGAGTGTAGCGACGCAGCATGAGAGGCCGTATGAGACGCCACGGATTGCAGCAATTCGAGGCGGCGGTATAGTATGGGCAAATCGATGGGAATGGCCGTCTTGCGGAGATGGGTCAGGGAGTCCTGGTGCTGCAAGCAGGGGTGGGCAAGGCGTAGTGGGAGAGCGCTAGATGAGTGAGAGGCGGGCATCTTGTCATCGGTGAGCAAGCGCCGCTAGCTGCGTGGGAGGAACAAGAGCATGTCGGCATGCGTGCACCCACTGCAATGTTGGTGTTCACTTAGGGAAAAGCGGCACACCCGCAAGTGAAGAGTACGTAGGACGAGCAATAGTCGCTGATGCGTCTCATCAGTTCCAGTTCGGTGTATAAACTCAAGGGCTGCAGTTGCAGGCGCCCCGCCACTGGAATTGGGCTCACCATGAGGAGGGGTAGCTGCCAATTCGTGTACACCATTGGATCGAGCTGTCTCGAGAGAAAGAGTTAGTCTGTTTGGCATGGCCTCTCCCGACTGAGCTTGATTGCTACGCTCTGAAGTTGGCCCAGTGGTTGCACTACGGCTAGTGGAGGAGGAGGTGGACCCTGCCTCTTTCTTCAAGCTGCGGAACAGCTCTAGGGATGCATCTGCAGGCAGCCCTCCCCTGCCTCCTATGAAGCGCTCAGCGAGTGCCACGCACTGCTCAGCTAGTGGTACCACAGACGCCGGCACGGAGACGGCCAGCGAGGCACGGATCACAGGCAACGGACGCCAACGGAGGTTCGTCTGACCGACCTTAATCGAGTCGCATGGCTTGAGCTTATGCGCATCCGAGGCCCGCTTGGGCTCGGAAAGCCGCTTATCATTCAGATAAGTGCCGAAGGTGGAGCCAACATCCCGGAGGCAAAGGTGCCCATGATGAATCTCGAGGAGCGCATGATTGTGCGATACTTCACAGTCATGTAGCAGTGAGATGGTGCACTTACGGGAGCGACCGATCAGTCCACCGGCAGGGCCCACCTGCCACGTAAAAAGGCAAGAAAACGAACGAAAAGGATCACATCCACATCAGCTTTCCATCTATGCTCCTCTCCCCACTGAGCCACCTTCATCGCCAAACAACAGCACATCCCGCCCACATAAAAGGGCCTTCGGCTGGTCGTTGGCGCGTCCGCCTGACGAAGCTTCGCCCAGTAGGCTGAACATCTCGTAGCCTACCACTCCCTCCTTAGCCTTCCCCTCCCTCCTTCCCTCTATCTCTTGCTTCTGTCTCTCCTCCCCTCCCCCCTCCCCTCCCCCTCCTCTCCCCTCCCCCTCCCCTCCCCTCCCCTCCCCTCCCCCTCCTCTCCCCTCCTCTCCCCTCCCACCCCACCCCATCCCTCCCCTTCTCACCCCCTTCCCTCCCCGTCCCTTCCCATCCATCTCCCCCCCCCCCCCTCCCCCCCTCCCCCCCTCCTTTCCCCCCACCAGTCGAGAGAGAACCGAAAAGAAGAAAGCTTGTGAGCCCCAGCGGCGTGCCGTGGCGCTCACCTGGAATATTCGCTCGACATAGGGCCCCGACGTCGCGAGCAGGATACCCGTCGACGTTGGAGCCGCGCGGTGCGGCCCCGACGGCAGGGGCTCCTCCTCGTCAGTTGGCGGCGGGACGGCAGGCGCCATCCGCCGCCCTTTTTGACCACAGGAAAGACGCCCTCCTTCTTTCTCTCTTTACTTGTACCATTCCATTAGTAGTTAGTAGAGATCGGACATGGGACACGACATACGTATTTGCCGTATTGGGCAATTGGGCCGGAGGCCGAATACAGATGTATTTCATCGTATTTGGGAGGACTTCCGTATTGATGAGTGGCCAAATACGGAGCGCGCCGTAGGTCGTAAGTAAGGCCCGCGCGAGCGCGCGGTGGCGGTGACGAATTCGAAGTTGCCACACACACACACCACACAAACACAACACACAACCAATTAGCGATTAGCGACGGAGATGAGGAAGGGTGCACAGCGCATGGCGAGAGGCGCGGCTTGAAGAGGCACAGGTGAAAAGACGGGCTCAACCACCTCCAAAGTTGAAAGTTGGAGGCGGGAGGAAGGGCTTAGGCTTAGGCGAGGGCGAGCGCGACGACGGGGCGGACATTTTACATTTTGATAGCGAAACCCTCCTCTCCTTCCTCCTCGCCAGCCCCTGCCATCATAGCCCACCACTCGCTCGCCCTCGCCGCTCGCCGCTCGCTGGATGTCGCTCTCGCCGCCGTCGTCGCCCTGCTCGCTCAAGCCCGCCTGCCTGCCTTCCTCTTCCTCTGAAGTCGCGTTCCGTCAAAAGAGGGCCAGGTGATAATTTTGTTTTCACTCAGAATGCTTTGTTTTCTTTTTAGGGTGTGTGCGAACAGTATTTTACCCGTAATGTGGTAACAATACAATGGATCAGGGCGCGTGGAGCAATTACGTCCGCTATAACGCTCCACGTCGCCCTCGGTGCCACAAAGCAGCACGAAGGACCATGTCACGTGATGTCTAGCTCTAGCTTGCATACAAATGCTGCTTGCTGAGTACGAAGGGTTGTGTCACGGAACTAGGCCGAAGTGTCTGTGCTCAGGTGTATGGAGGAAGAGGCGTCTGTAGTGAAATGGTGTTTTGTGTCCGCTTAGCGTTTTCGTATATAACGTTAGTCTCAACAATTAGTATTAGTACAAAGCTCGCGTCACGCGTGCTCATATCAACCCCCCCCCCTAACACACGGCAACCCCAGGCTGAGTTTTCATCTTCTGTTGTGTCACGGAACTAGGCCGATTATACTGATTGGGCACCAGACCGTCCCCGGACGATGCACCCCACCCATTCCAGGCAATCACGCCCGAGATCGTGGCGGAGGCCTGGCTGAAGGTAATCGTGAAGAAGGCTCTGCCTCTCGACCTCGTGGATGACAAAAAGTTCCGCGAGGCGATAGCGCTGACGGCGAAATGCGGCTCGAAGAACTTGCTCGTCGGAGCGGAGCTTCGGTTGCCGGCTCGCAAGCACTTCAGGTTGACTGATGGAAAGCTTGGGGCTAACTTGGGCAAGGTGTACGCCTATCTTCTGCAGATTGATATGCACCTGCGCGAGGGTCACATCCCCGGTTTAGATGCCGCTACGCAGCACAAGATCCACGAGATTTTCATGGCTAGGTGGGAGTATCTGCACGCACCAGTCATGACGGCCGCGTATTGCCTCGAGCCTGAGTTTTGCCGCCGCGAGTTTTCTCGTGAAGAGAAGCAGCAGCTGCGTTCTTGCCTCAGGCAGATGTCTACGCCGGAGCATCCGATCGCAGATATTTATGCAGAATTGGCTGATTTCCAAGAGGCTTGCTGTGCAGGCATGCATGATCTCACTGAAGAAGTGGCTTTTTGCAAGCGTGCACAGGCAATGGCATCGTACAAGTGGGCCAACGTGTATATGGCTCCTTGGCCTCATCTGCAATGGGCTGCGCGGCGTTTACTTGCGCTGTCATGCTCTGCATCTGGCTGTGAGCGATCGTGGTCCGTAGAAGATTGGATCCACTCCAAGAAGAGGAACAGGCTGGGCCAAACAACGGTAGAGAGGCTTGTGAGATGCCACACAAATTTGCTACTAGATGACTTGCTGCAAGACTGGGAGTCTCATGTGCTGCCTTGGGAGTTGGAGATGGTCGTCGATGAGCCTGAGGACGAGTAATTTGGTGTTTGTAGTTTGCCTTAGTATAGTAATACTACGCTTATAGTACATTATAATCTTAGTGCCTACCTGATATTAGGCTGATATCAGGTCCTGATATCAGTCTAAGGTCTCCAAAACCTGACAACCTTTGACCTGACGGCCCATCCGGGTTTTGGAAGCAAGCACTAAGCACTCGAAAATTTCAGACGGATCAAGTTCCTTAGGGAAGCCAACACACGGGAGGGGACCCAGGGCTCCCCGATATATATGGCATAATAACTATTTTCATAAAGCTCCGGCCTTCTCAGCGGGTGAAGCCACTTCAGACTTCAGTGAGGCCTCGCGGAGCCACCACTGAGTCGGTAGACAAGCACAGCATCGCATGGCAGAGTATCACTGCCGCATTGGTGAACTCTCCCGTGCGGCCCTGTGCCTTAGCCTCTGCTGCGCTGGACTTGGCGTACGCATGAAGCGCGTATGCATGAGTCCAGCGCAGGCCACCATCAGGCCGAGCTTGTAAATGAGCCCTGGGCTCAATGCGCTCGCCTCGGCGAACAGCCTCCATGAGGGCCTGAACTTCTGGCAGCGCTCGCCAACGCTCGCCAGCGTCCCAGGGGCCGGCCTCATGGAGGTCGGGCCGTGTCGAATTATCGTATGCTTGCGGCGCAATGGGCGGGGATATGTCACGCTACCGGACTGTGCGACCCTCGAGATCGAGCGTGCGACCCACCAGGGACTCCCACATCCCTCGCGAGGCGCTTGAGCTTGGGCTCCTCACCAGCCGGCAGCCATTGCGAGGCCGACAGCCGGCGATCGGCCGACGCGGAACCTCCGCGTTTGTTATGGGGATTCGCCCGACATCATTCACTGCTTTGATTCTCTCACGTGCGCGATCCTCCCATTCTCCCAAAATAGACTTCCATGGGCCGGACAAGGCGGGGGAGTCACTCACCGACGCCATGGATTTTCGTGGGGTAGAGGGGGTTCGGGGGGGGGGGGGGGGGGGGCTGGGGGGCAGGTAAGGGGGGTCCCTGGGAAATCCTTGGACACCCAGGAGGGGTGGAAAATAGTGGTTCAACAGCGTGAGTGACCGGCGCCTAAAAAAAAACTTCTTAATATTCGCACCGCGCGCGCGGCTCTGTGAGTTACCGGCGCCTAGAAAAGGGGGATGGCGGTAGGTTCCCAGATGCGGGTAGCAGTTCGTAGCAAGTAGTAGTAGCTGGTATCTTCAAAGGTATTTTTGGTAGATGCAAATGCCACCTTTGGGCTCAAATGAATCACTGCAGCACAACGCACTAGCGCGTCACCACGGCTGTTTCTTGCAGCTAAGCTGTGTCATCATGATTCCTCGATTATTGCTCGCTTTCTCCATGATGGCTAGCGGCAGCATCTATGAGCTCCCCGAGGCATTTAGCGCTGAAAAAGGTCGATTGTGATTGGGATCATTAGCGTGAGCGGTAGGCAGTGCAGTCAGAAGCTGCCCTATTGGAATGCCAAGCAGTCCTCGCGTATTGAGCCCTAGGGCTCAATCACTCTCCGGCCTGCTCAAATCCAAAGCAGTCCCAAGTCCATCGAGTGCCCGTCCAATGTGCCGCGCAAGGCCGCCAACAACTTGCCAAAGGCCAATGGCGGCGTCGCGATGCAGACGCAGATGTGCGACGTCGCTGTGGCCAATATGGAGTGCCAACGCATTGGCGCTGCGCACGAGCAGCCGCCCTGAACGCAGTGATAGGATGTTCTTCCCAAAGGCTGGACGCCTGGGCGACTCCGATGTTATGTCCATAGGGTCGGCAACTGGCACTCCAGGATCCGAGCCGTGGGCCGGCGCAAGTCGCTTAAGAGTCGAAGCGCGATACTCGGCTGCTTCGGGTACGCCGTTCCGTCCGAAGAATTTCCTTGCCTGCGTGGTGGTGATGTGGCTTTCAGAGTGGTTGTGGATGAAAGTAATGTTGCCGCTCGAAAGAGGTAGATGCGGACCCGTCAAGAAGGATCTCATCCCGCAAACATACAGGACCAGCGGGAGCGCGAAGGCCACGGAAAGGAATGCCCGCAGGCGTCGCGACATCTGCGGACGCACCAGCGTCGTCATGGACGAAGAGGTCTCAAGTGAGTCATCCTCTGGCGAACCGAGCCCGGAACCAGGTCGAACGTCAGTGGCATGACTGCCGTGGCCTTCGGTGCCTGCAATCGGAGGCAGAGCAAGAAGCGCTGCGATGCCCGTTTGCAAGCGATGCGTCTCAGTCTGGACGGCGGAAAGCCGCTGTTCGAACGCGCTCTGTAGCTCAGACGCGGCAGGCGATCTACGTCGGCCAACGGCGGACGCATAGCGGGCGGATGGCACGAGACCGTCCAAATCGTGAGACTCTACGGCCAAGGACGCGGACTCCGAGGATACCGGAGCGTTTTGAGACACAACAGACCCCTCAAGAGCGGCCGAATTCGCACTTGCGGCACGCTCCGTCGCAGCCGTGGTGAGGCTCTCTGTGGGCGGTCGGCCGGAGGGCGAGTCCGTCGTCGGGTAGTCTTGGCCGTGCCGGTCCGGCGAGAGCATGCATACGATCGGATCCTCGGCGAACGATACCCTTTGGCCACGTCGGCTGGCATCCCGGCCATCGGGAGCGCTAGAGCTAGTGCCGAGGGTGAGCAGTGCTTGCGTCGCCGGGGCGTCATCTTTGGCCGAATGAGGCGCCGAGCTATCTCCCAGCCCGAGGTCCCTCATCGTCACCGGCCTCATCGCCTCTTGTGTCGACTGTTGAAGAGAGGCATACTCTCTCGTGCAACTACTACCTTGCTGCTGTCTCATGCCGTCTGCAAGGGCCGACTGATCCTCCGAGGAGAGCTGAGGGTCCGAGCAGAGCTGGAGATCCACGGAAGAGCTTCCGACTTGCTCCGCCGTTGCAGCTCCTGCTTGCGCCTGTGCCTGCGCAGCAGCTGCCGCAGCTCTAGCAGCCTCACTTGCTGCTCGCGCTGCCTCTCCCTCCGCTGCCCTCGCAGCGCGGCAGTGTGCCTCTGCTCTCTCTCTTGCATTCGCCATGCCGGTCTCGGCCTCGATTTGTGCAGCCTCGGCTGCCTCTACCTGCCGCGAAGCCGAGCGCACCGCCGCCGCCTCGTCGGCGTGCTGCCTCGCTAGCCGCGCGGCGACAGTTGCCGCCAGTTGCTCTTGGTGTGCACGCTCAGCAGCCTGCCTGGCGGCCTCGGCCGCTGCCACACGCGCCGCGCAAACCGCTGCCGCCTCGGCTGATGCGCGCCTGGCGGCCTCGGCGGCCGCGGCTTGCTCCGCAGCCATGGCCGCGGCGCCAGCGGCTAGAGCGAGCTCTGAGGCCGTGCGAGCCACCTCGGCTAGGGTGGCTTGCTCGGTTGCCACGCGCATGGCCTCCTCGATCGCATAGAGCTCTTCGGCCACCCTCGCGGCCTCATCTGCGGCCACGTGCTCGGCCATGCGACGTGCGGCCTCCGCGGCGTCCGCCTCATCTCGAGCGGCGGATGCTGCCTTGTCCGCAGGGGAATCGCACGAGTCGGGAGAACGCAGGCACACCGAGGAGGAGCGAAGCGGCCAACAAGCCGCCGCCGCGGAGGACTTGGTAGGTGAAAGGCAGCTGCTCGCATCCGACAGCGTCGCCGGGGGTGGCTTGGTTTGGTCCGGAGGAAACGGCTGCATTTGGAAGTGTTCTGCGGCAGGCAGTGGCCGCAGAGGAAGGCCCGCTGCTATGAAGTGGCAGACCATCGCTGGATGTTCGGTTGACGCAGCATCCAAGTGGACATTCGTGGTGCTGTCGCCCTGATGCTGGCCAGCGTGCTCAGCGGTGGACTGAGTTGGTCCCTTTGCTTGCTGGGCCATCTCCATGTCCGCAAAAAGGCGCTGGGGCTTTGGCTTAGACATGAAGTGAGAAGCGCGGGGGTGAATCGCTGGCGCAGCCAGTGCTCGCCGAAAGGCAACTTCGTCCTCAGGCGTGTCCGTTGCAGGAGCATGTGCAGCTTCTGGAGGCATACGGATCGCGTCACAAGAAGAGGTTCTTACCTGGTCGGAGCCATCGTCATCTCTGGCTGGACGAGTCGGTTGCAAGGGCGTTCGGCCATTGACATGTGAGAAACTGCCGTCACTTTCAGTTCGGGGCCCACCCGCCACCTCGAGCAAACTCAATACAGCGCTCCCGCTATCAGCTTCTAGTGCAGCATCCGCGCCATCTGGTGCAGCATGACGAGGCACTCCCTCTGCCTGCGAGCCTCCGAGCTGCTCGGGCTCAGGGCGAGCCGCATCCACGGAACATGGCGAGCGCATTTGCGTCCGCTTGCGCGGTAAAGTGCTCAGACGCCCTCTGGAGTTGGGTGAGCAGTCGCCATCCTGATATTTTGAGAAGCAGCCAGCCTCGAGGTTGCTCAGCGGCAACCGAGGCGAGCTTGGGCTCTGCTGGTGAGCAGCTTTGTCGCAGCTGGAGAGGCAAGTGGCGTCGGAAGCGGCTCCTACGGCAGATGGAGAGAGCACATGCGAAGCAGTAGGGGCACACCGTGCTGTGGTGGACTGGATGAACCCAGCACAAGGACGCCCTTGCCCCCCGCCGACAGCTGTACACAAGGCGCCCTCTTCGGCATCGAGTCCGGTGAAGACCGAGGTGGAAGGCAGCGAGCGCCGGCCTGCACCCTGAGTGGGCTCTGAGGATGACATTGGTTGAGCGTTTGCTTCCTTGACGCCGGCATCACCTCTGTCCTGGTTCTCTCGTGCAGACCGCGTGGAACTTGGGCTCGAGGTCAGACCACCAGCAACAGCTAGTACATGCGATAGCGGCGTGGCTTCCTCTTGAAGCGAGGCATCTGGCGACGTGGGCGACTGGGGAACCGCGTCCATCTCCGCAGACATTCCTAGAGAGGTGACCTGGCTGTTGAGTGCCGTATCCAATGACGTGTCACAGTGTTCGTGCGATGCGTCTGCATACTCGATCGCCAGAACTGCAGATTGGATCGGCTGCGCCGTGCCGCGGTCCGCTCGCGGCAAGGTGGATGACGCGCCAGGCGTAGCAGAGCTGGACGGGGGCATCGCAGGCGTCGGCAAATCCGGCGACGGCACAAACGGCCGATACGGTGGTGAGCTCATGGAAGCGAACCAGTCGATGTCAACTGCGGCACCGGGATGGTTCGACGACAGCTGGGACGAGGGCTCAACAAAGGCACTCGTCAGCCCCACTCTAGACGGCGGCCCATCTGATATGTCGTCACTGCTTGCGTGCTTGCTGTGGGCCACCGCTGGGTGAGACGGCGGCATCTCTGTGGTAATCACGCTCACCCTCGCCTCGATGACATGAGCGGTCGGTGTCTCCGTCGCGATTGCGTCCACCTCGGCCTCGATGACAGACGCGAGAGGGGGGTTCTCCGGGAGTGCACCACTCCCGCTCAAGCCCGTGGCGCTCGCCGCACTCTCTTCGGCATCCCGAACGCCGGCGCTGGGGTGTCCAGAAGACTTGTGCTTTGGTGAAGCCAGAAGGGGCGACTCGCATTCTTCGCGAGACTTCTTGTGCTCGGGCACGTGCGCACGGAGGGAGGGCATGTGCGTCTCATCAGAATCTGCATCAGGAAGCCCTCGATGAGGTCGCGAGGATGGGGGGTCCTCCTCGGGTCCGAAGAGGCAGGCTCTCGCCGAACGACCTCCTTGGCGTCGCGACGCAGTGGCCACTGTCTGATTAAGATGTGCCGACAGCGACGCGGGTGCGCATGGCGCCCTAGCCAGAGTTGTCTTTGGACCGTGGTGGGTGATGCCTACTGCAGCTGCCGTCGGTGCCACCTCCGGTGCTGCTGCGACGGCCTCCGCCTTGCGTGCCTGCTTTTTCGCGGCGAGATCGACGGCGAGCAGCGCCGAGCGGTGCGTCGTGCCGCGTACAAACGCGTTTGCGCCGAGGAAGTTCGCGATGAGCGGCACGTGAAGCGTGGAGGGCTCGATCACATCAACAAAGTCCTGCAGTGCGGCGAGCCGCGCCGCCATGTTCCTTCGCGAGGTGGTAGGAAGGCGGTAGAGGATGCCGACTGGCGGTAGCCTCTCTGCCAATCGTACGAACTCACGCCATCGCCGGTGCACCTTCCATCCTTCTGAACCGTCTGCAGGCAGGACGTGTAGAGTGAAGAGGTCGTCTCCTTCTCTGGCAGACCACTGTGGGGGCGCCAGGTGTACCTCTAGCTTGCCGAGCTTGTGCTTGCGTGGGGGAGGGTGAGGGCGGTTCGGCGGGGCTGGGCGGATGCCGTCGCGTGCAAGGAGAGAGGGAGCGCTGCGGCCCACCATTTGGAGGAGGGAGGAAAGGGGAGGGGGAGAGTGGGATGGGGAGGCGGGGGCGCCCTCCCCTCGCGCTTCTCTTCTCTCGTCTCTCTCTCTCCCTCTCTCTCTCTCTCCCACCCCCCCCCCCTGCTTTTTTACTCTCTGCTCTTCTCTCTGATTCTCTTCTCTCCTCTCGTCGAGAAGAAGAGAGAAAAGACGCTCGGTATCTCGTCATCCTCTCGTCTCTCCTCTCTGCGCTGGGCTGCTCTCTCTCGTTCGTTCGCGTCCTCGACGGGTAGGAGGAAGGGTGCCCAACAGTTCCACTTAAGTGTGGGATCACATCAGTAACGAGGAGGGGGGGGAGTCCTTCCTTCCCTCCGCTCTCCCTCGCTCCCTCCCTCCCTCCCTCCCTCCCTCCCTCCCTCCCTCTCTCTCTCTCTCTCTCTCTCTCTCTCTCTCTCTCTCTCTCTCTCTCTCTCTCTCTCTCTCTCTCTTCTCTCTCTCTCTCTCTCCCGCCTCGACGGGTGGGCGGGCGGGTGGGTGGCGAGGCGCGAGGAGGGTCGCCACGCGTAGCCAGAGCAGAGGTTACAAAAAAATGGGGGGGGGTCCCACAGGGAGCCCTCGGCGACCGGTAGACCGGTAGACCGGCAGCCGGTAAGGCGGTCAAACAGCGAAGCACCCTGGGAGGTGCTGCATGTCGCAGTTGCCTTGAGGAGGGTGTGTGTTCACAAGATATGGAACGTCCATCTACCTTAATATATGGAGCTCAGAGCACTCAACTGTCGCGATGCACCTTCAAAGGTGCTTCCGTGCTTCCTGCCGCCGGTTAAGAGATAGCTACAACTACTGACGTGGGAGCGGGGGCCGCATTTTTGCCCGTTCTCCAAAGCCCAAGAAAGAACTCCTAGGGGGCTCATCCCCTCTACAAGACTGCTAGAACAGAGAAAAATCCCACAATCTCAATCTCAATCTCCCGAAGCGCGTTTCGTCGACGCGCAAGATGTCGCGAATCTAGAGCGGTCAAACAGGGTTTTTAACTTCTAAGGGTGAAAATTCACCTAGTCAAGATTGAGGTTTTATCACGCGATCTTAGGGTATGCTACTGGTAATGGGTATATTAGGCAGAATCTTATATCTTATGAGAAATATGCACATTTTCGACGCCATTCAGCCATTCAACACACAGACCACAGACCACAGACCCAAAAGCGTTTTCGTTTTCGCGCTCGTGCTCGTGCTTGCAGCCACCAGCCTCGCCGCCACCAGCCACCAGCCTCGCCGCCACCAGCCTCGCCGCCACCAGCCTCGCCGCCACCAGCCTCACCGCCACCAGCCTCGTTACCACCAGCCTCGTTACCACCAGCCTCGTTACCACCGGCCTCGCCGCCACCAGCCTCGTTACCATGTTGTATTCAGGCCTTTTGGCATGAATATTTCGGCACGAGTACGAGCCTTCTTCGCTATATACCGTCTTCTATGTTCGCCGTGGTCGCACAAGGCGTGCAGATTCGGATTCTCCCTGGGCTCAAATCCTGGTCCGCACCGAGCTCCGGAAGTACTTCCAGGGCCAAGCTCGCGGCAGTTGCGGACGGAGTATTCGATGGGGAATGGAGCCCCGTTGACGGTAAGCATGATCTTGCGCGGGAAGTCGAAGGAGGCGAACGTTCCGTGTTTAGGGGCGACATACAGATGGTAGACTTCTTTCTTACCTTGCGTTACAAGAACCCCTTCTTTGGTGAGGATCTTGGTGCGCTCTTGATTGCCTTGAAGAAAAAAGAAGGCTTGGTTCTCGACCGCTTTGGCGAGCGAGCTGATCGTTATGAAGCTTTTTAGCTCGAATTTGTAATTGCGCACCACTAGGTGCGCTGAGGCGTCTTTGAACGCGCTGGCCAGTGCCTTGTTGGACGCCCGCGGGATTTCTTTGAATTTTTCGTCGAGTGTTTGATATTTGACCGCGATCGGGCAGGGGATGCCCGCCTTGCGAAAGTCCGCCACATCTTTGTATTCTTCGCGGAATTGGTTGGCGCAATCCGCCGTGACGAGAATTAGGGGTAAGCACAAGTATCCCTCAAAAGACGCCCAAATATCCATGCAAAATATCTACAATATATCCATTGGAAAGCCCAAATATCCAGAAAATATCCATTAGTAAAAGCTCAACTAAGTTTATACTTGGTTCGCCCATGGGGGGGCACGAGCCCCCCTCTCTCTCCACTCCTCCCCTGCCGTGGGGGAGGAACCACCCATCCTCCTGGCATGCCTGATGGCTTGCTAGGAGGCCATTGCCCTGCTGACCCACTCTCCCACTGTCAGGCACGCCTGGATCGCTCGTCCTGGCCCCTCGTGGCCAGCCCATCGCTCCAACCCCCCCTCCCCCCCTATTCGACAGGCAGACAGGTGCAGACTGGGGGCCCCAGAGGCTCAGGAACGCCAGCGAGGGAGAGGCAGGGGAGGCCAGGGCCCAGCCCCAGCCTCCTCTGCCCCCTGAGCTGGCCTCCAGGAGCCTCCAGGGGTCGCCAGCAAGCAGCTGCAGGCCTGGCGCAGGCACGCCATCGCGCGTGCCGCAGGAGAGAGGAGAGGGAGCGCGGAGAAGGGGGTGGGCGGAGCGAGAGCTCCGCCCACCGAAAAATATGTAAGCCCCGCACCTGTTTACAGGATAAGCCGGGGCTGAGACCGCCGCCAGCCCGGTAGGCATAGGAGGAGAAGGGGAGAACGGATCACCGGGGGGGGGCGCGGGCCACCGACCATATCTAAACCCTTTTCCCCTATCCCCCTAGTAGTGCACGGGGGGAGTCGCCTGATGGCGGGGGGGAAAGGGCCGGCGGATTGGGGGTGTAGAAAGTTTTGCTGCGTGAGTAGAAAGTAGAGGGTCCACGGCCGCGTGTGCGGTGAGACTATTAAGAAGTTAATAGAAGTTAATATCCATTAGTAAAAGCTTTGTAGTAGTACTACGTAGTAGTATAAGGTATGCGTAGTTAGGTTGCTTAACATATTAAAGCCACATGCATATATATGTCACATATAGCACCTCAAGAGCCCTCTTTCTTGCGTTTGTTGCGATTGTATCGCAACATCACCGACAATTCCAATTGATCCGACAACGACCGGTCCCGATGAGCACCAAAAGAACACTGCATCAAAGAGAACACGCGCTCACACGAAGCAGAATTAGGAGAGAGGCAAAAGGTTATTCGAGCAGCCAATGCCCACGTGGGGAATTTCGAGTGGTTGGATGCCCACCATGCTAGGACGTCTCTTGAAAAACTTTCCACGTCGGAATGGTCGATGTGAGTACCTTGGCAGGAAAGTAGGTAGGAGGAGAGCTCTCGCTGCAACCCATTACTGACATCGCAGATATTAGCAAAGCATGCCAAGGCGCTAAGACGCTGCACCCAAAGCTCATCGACCCGCCCGTATGCAAACGCCGGGTTGAATGCGCGTAGGAGCCCTGTGAAGCGGTGTTGCTCCTTGCAACAAAATGGGGCGGCACATCGGTCCTCTAAACGATCCTCGAGATATGAGAATGCGCCGGAGACTTGTTGCACAAGGCCCCTCCATTGAGGTAAGCTGCAGACATCAACATCAATTGCCCTTCTCATTTCATGGATATCTGTTATAACAAGGGTTGTTGAATCCGGGTATTGAATCGTCCACGAGTTTGCTCCAATTGCAAATACCTTGCCCGGGAACCATGAATGGTAGGGCGCATCGTAGTATTCGTTTGTTGTCAGGCCGACCACAATGGGTTCCTTTTCCCTGAGAATGGCAGCTACATTGGGAAGGTGACAAGGTGTGTTGCCTAAGACTCGACCTCGCGAGCGTATATCTTCTAGCGCGTCATGAACGAGAAGAATTTCAAGTGCATCGCCCTCCATTTTGTAGGTGATGGAGCATAATATCTCCATGTCCATTGCAAGAGCTAACTCAAGCCTGAGAGTGTCGCCTTTGGTGGCTCTAGGTCTTCGTCAAGGAGGGCCACCTGTGTGTCCGGGGCGGAGGGTGGGGTTAGCCTCACATGTGTCCTCGTCTCTCTAGCGTCCGTGTGGCCCGGTGTTCCAGCTGCGTTGTCGCCCCCTTCCGAGGGTTTCGTGTGGCTTGTGCTTTGTGTAGGCTCTCTCCCAAGTTGGTGCTTGTTGTGGTGGGCCTCCTGGGCCTGTGTCGCTTGCGACGTTCGCGCGCCCGGGGCTCGCTCGTCCGTTTGGCCTTCGGCGTCTTTGGAGAGCATCCCTCCTGGTCTGCCTCCCCTTTTGCTCCCGTACCCCTTGCTGGGGGGTCCTGTCTGCTCTTTGTCCATCACTTTGTTTTGATGCGACATTTCCCCCTTGGGGCTCTGCTGTAGATGGTACCGGGCCGGCCCCTCGCGCCGGAGCGCGGGGGCGGTACCGCGGTTGTGCAGGGTCCCGGCCCGGAGGCCTTCCCTTTGGAGGTGTCCCACTGGTGTGGTGTGGCTGGTGTGGCTGTGTGTTGTGCATGAGGTGTGTGCTGCATGCTGGCTGCTGCCAGCATGGCGGCCTTGTTCGTGTCGTTCGCGGGGGTTCGCGGGCTTGGCAGGTTGGCTCCTGTGCCCACCTGGCTGGGAGGGTCGTCCTGACGCGGTCGCTTCGGCGACAGCGGCGTGTCAGTGAGCTCTTCGTCCATCATGGCGAGGGCAGCGGCAGCGAGAGCGGGCGGCGGCGCGCGCTCCATGACCCTATCGTTTTAACGATAGTTGGCTAATATCTAGATATTAGGATTAATAGTGTTAATAGGCAGCGGAAATGAGCTATTGGGTTCTAACATGTTACCCAAAGGGCACTATTAGGTTCTAACATGTTAGCCGAAATGCCGAAATGCACTATTAGGTTCAAACATGTTAGCTCAAAACCAAACCTATTCACAACCTTAGTATATAATAAAGTTCACTAGCAACGTTCTCCCGTGAATCGAGAGGTTTTATACTCCTTTCCACACCGCGACTTTCTTCTTAAGCTTGGCATAAAGCTTTTCCCAAAAGGTATCGTTCTCAGGTCCTTTCCAGAAGGGCACTCCTAGTATGGTGGTATACTCTCCTTCGCCTAGCGTTTTGAGGTAGGCTAGAGCGTCAGGGACTCGCGTCCCGGAATGTGATCCCAAGCGTATTATCACACTCTTTCTTTTGTTTACTCTAGCCCCTGTGGCGTTTCCATACGCGTCAAGTATATGTATCGCCCTGTGACGTTAGCTAGTGTATTTATGCGGTGTGACAATTGATTTGTCATATGAGTTTCTTCAAATTCTCTTCGAGAGCGTCTTGCCGCTTCGCAAGGGCGTCAAGTAACTTTCGCGAAAGTTGGACGTGAGGGGCCGCCCGCATAGCGTTTTCGTATGTAACGTTGGTGTGATTACAGTGGGAGAAAAAATGACGTGAGGCGTGAGGCGACAAGCGTCTAATCACCCACCCCACCACACACACTCTCTTACATCTTACATCCACTTTGACGCGAGCATAGGCTGATGGTGATTGAACGCTTTTCCATGCTGTGGGGGTGATGGCGATTGAACGCGTTCCACGTGTAGACTGATGGTGATTGAACGCTTTTTCTATGCTGTGGGTGATGGTGATTGAGCGCTTCTCGCCTGAGGACTGCTCACGGCGCAAGCTGGTAAGCGCCGTTCTTCTTTGGCGACGAGAGGTTCCTCCCCCCCCCCCCCCCCGGTGCTTTTTCTCGGAGAGCCGCCCGACGTAGGTCGGTCCGCCTCAATGGATTTTCCCTCATTTTAACTTGTGGGCAGTTAGAATGGGAGCCGGGGGCATATGCGAGGGGGGAGATTTGGAGGGGTGCATAGGTGTATGTATCTGTGTTAACAGCACGCGCCAAAGTGTACGGGCAGGTGCGCTGAGGGCTGTCGTGTTAGTATCGGGCTAGTGAGAGTAGTGGTACTAATGCTCAGTTAGATTATTATTAGATAACAATAGTTCCACACAATCTTAGTTAAGCTTGAGTTCAAGATCCATGCATCCACGCCCCCCATTTCAGCCATGCGACACATGTGCATGCACGTCCACGGTCAGCCACAGACACTTGGCAGGCAACCGCGCACGAGATGAGGGGCTACGATGCATACTAGAGCACCTTTTACAGTGGTCAGACCCATCCAGGTCCGCGCCGTCCCTTCGTTTTGACCCTCCCAGTACTGCCGCCATCCCATTCCTCTTTATTCTCCCACTTGGATTCGAACCGGGGGTTACCCTTCACATGCACCGGCTCTCCGTCGCGGTACAAAATAGAGGGAGCCTTGATGGCCTCCTTCCTGCTCTGTGTGTAGGGCAGGCGGGGCGGGGCGAGCTTAGGCGCGTCCAAGCCGTCAGCTGCATAATCACGCTCCTCAGCGTACCGACCGAGTACTCGTTGACGTTCCAACTTGCTCTCCACCCGCGCTGCACGCTCGGCTCTCCGTGCCATGGTGTCCAGCTCAGTTTGAAGACTGCACAGGTCGGCGCTCAGCAGGAAATCAAGCGCAGCATCCGTGTCGCCCTTGGCCTTCCGGAGAGCGTAACAACAGGCTTCCCGCGAGACATTAGGCATCATTTCACATAATAGGGCCTCTGGCGGCGTGAGTTGGGTATCGGTCGGCCCAGCATCGGCCGGCACTTGAATGGCGTCCTTACCAGGTCGAGCTTCCAGTCCTGGTGCCGCCAAATGGCGGCCAACTACGGCGGAGCTAGGCCCGTCGTCCTTGCCCCTTTGGTGGCTATCCGTAGCCTGCGTGGACGACGGCGGCGGCGCACCCTGCAATGCTGCCCCCTGCGACTGCAGTGAAGACTGAAGCCTCAGTGCGTGCAACTCATCGCGCAGTGCTTGTGTGTCCTCGATCCCGTGCGCGGCGAGCAGCTCGAGCACGTCTGCCAGCACGCCCTCCTCGCCGTCTGCGAGCACGCCGGCAACGTAAACATGCACCTCCTCGTCTAGCGCACTGAGCAACGAGGCCTCCGCAGGCATGGGACCTCACAGAACTCCTCCCGCACGCTCCCCGAGAGCCCCGCCGTCTCGGTCTGGGGCCACCCTCTCCCCTCTCTCCTTCTCTCCGTCCCCCCTCTCCCTCTCCCTCCCCTCCCTCTCTGATGGCGCTCTCTCTTGTCTCAGCGCATAAAGCCGGAGAGAAGAGAGGGGGGGGGCTGGGGGGGGGGCACAGGAAGAACGGGGGAGAAAGATAGAAAGAAGCGGGAAGGAGAGGGGGGGGGGACCGGCCCCTCCGCAGTCAGTTCGCTTCATTCAACTCTTAGGGAGTACTCTACTCCTACTGGCCTGCTTGTTCTCCGTACCTAGCCAATGCTTAGCCACATTGGTCCTCCCCCTTGGTATTTTGGCCCCTTCAGGCTTTGTGGCCCTCCTGAGTCTTGAGTCCAGCAGTTTACTCAGCCCACATGTACTGGAGAGCTGGCCCACATGGCAGCACATGGCACATGGGACTAGGAGCTAGGAGTGCAGGAGTGCCCCTCCGCCCTCCGCCCCTCCTGACTCCTGACCCGCGCCCATTGGGGGTCTGGGTCAGGGTGGTGAATGTGAATGCATGTGAGTTGTGAATGCTCAGCTCATGCCTCATGCCTCAAGCCAGAAGGCAGAGTCTAAGGGTGACCAACGGCCCCCCCGGAGGAAGGGGAGTTGGAGCGGGGGGGGGGGGAGGGCACGGGGCGCCTCCCCCATCATATCTAAGTATAAACTTAGTGATCCGTTGTGGCTAGGGATGCTAGCCGACAAGACTACTCTAGTCTAGAGCTAGAGCTTAAGAGCTCTAGCTCTGGAGTAGGAGTAGAGCGTAGAGTAGCTCTACATACAAGACTAGAGTATAATTCTTGAAGGGCGGGCTCTCCGCCGCTGACGGCCCTTCCCGCGCGCCACTCCCCTCCTCCCTCCCCTCTTCTCCCTCCTCCTCTCGAGCACCTGCTCAGCTGAGCACCTGGCTCCATCCCCACCGGCCACGTCTCGTGGGTTTGCATCTCTCTCTGACGCGCACCGGATGCGGCTTGCGAGCATCGCGCTTCTCGCGGCCCTCGGAGCGCTGCTGCTCCTCGGCTGCGGGGTGCGCCTCACGCACTTCCGCCGTGAGACAAGGCGCACCGTCGTGAGCGAGCCCGGCCGATCGCTCGGACGAGGTGGCTGCCTAATCACCAAGTGGGGTGCCGTGTGGCTGCTCGACGAGCGTCGGCAGCGGCTGTACGTGGCCGACCCGCCTGAAGGCTGTGAGCAAAGGGCAGCGGTCGTGGAGAGCGATGACCTCTCCGCTTTCCCAAAGGCATATGACGGCGGCTCAGGCTATACACTCTCCGAAGAGCAGCGCCTCGAGGCGTGCAAGCGGCCCGCGTGCACCGGGCCGGCCCTGACGCTGCCTCTGGCCGCTGCGCACGTGGCCACCTCAGGCTCAGTGGTCAACGATCCGGCCGGCACACCTCCGGCCAATGGGTGGGGTATGGGTCCAGCAGACGGGTGGATGGAGCACAGCCCGCTCCGTTACAATCAGATTGCCAAGCAGGCGAGCACCACCCCAGCCTCCATTTAGTCATGCCGTGCAGCTGCAAGGGCAGCGGTGGCAGCCACAAGCCGTTCGGATTTGCCCCAACCTGACTATATGATAATGCCGCTCGCTCATGTAACCTTCTGGCACGCTTATGCAGGCATTCGCACCTGGAGGTGCTTACCACAGCTTGTCAGTCGGCCAGCCTCTACTCCTCGTCTTTGGTGGCGCGTCTGTCAATGACATGCTGCGCAACTGGGCGCTACATGTGCAGAAGCTCCAGGTATGCTACATGCATTCTACCCCAATGCAAACAGAGGCATGCTCTACCACAATGTCGCCATGGCAAGACTTGCGAGACCCCCCATGTGTGCTCCCCTCCCTACAGCTTCCATACGTGGTGACCTGTATGGACGAGTCTCTATTTCAGCTCGCAGGGGAACACGGACTCCCTGCTGCAATGTTTAAACAGGGGCATGAGGCCGCTGGGCCTGGCGTTGTGACTACTCGCTGGAAATACTTCCGGATGGACCCGAGGGCATTCATGACTATGGGGATTCTCAAAGTGAGTCTCGTCCCAGTGTCCGCTGCGAACAACAATCGCGCAGTTGTGGTGTGAGGCTTGCACCTCGGGCATGCCGCTTGCATGCCCTGATCGTCCCCACTCGGCCACTGTCGATCCATATGAGCAAGCACGACTTTCAAGCGAATCGGAATTGCACGACGCCATGTCCTGGCCGCGCAGGTCCGCTTTTTTCTCGCATTTCTGCGTGCCGGCTTCGACATCTTATGCGCCGATCTGGATGTCTTATGGCTCAGAGATCCGCGGCCGTGGGTGACAGGCCAGGTGCGGATGGAGGTCGCCTGTAGTTGAACTGTCATAAGTGTTGGACGCCCATCGTGTGCCCGCCTCCCATGGACGCCGTTAACTTCTGCAGGTGAACGACTCGTTGCTGATCGCCTACGCTGACATCGTCGTGTCGACTGATGTCACATCCGATGCTGCCGAGAATGATCGCTCTTCGTGGGGTCTCTACCAAGAGCTCAACACGGGCATGCTCATGCTCAGATCGACTCGAGTGAGGCCATGCGCCGTTGTGTTGCGGATCCCACTGCAGCCAAAATTCCTGATTTGCGAGTTGACTTGCATCGCGTGGACGCGTACTGCCCGTCCCTCTTACAATGGTGATCTGCGCATTCGCGTATTCTCAGGGCGCTGTTGTGGTGTGCGAAGCTTGGGTAGCACGGATGTCGCAAGAGATGGTGTCGATCGAGAAACTCCCAAAGAACATGTTGCAGTGGTGGTCAAACGACCAGGTGAAACCACTCCAGTGTTTCGTCAAACCATCCATGTAGCCACCACGCCTCGCTGATGATGTGCAGCTCACTCCACATTGGCTCCTCGAATCTTTCCAGACTTTCTTCAACGAAGTGGTCCAACGCTCCCGGGTCCTACCCCACGTCAATGCAAAATCGGCGACTGACGCCACCATGCGTCAACAGGCTGCCGTCCACCTACGATCGATACATCCTCGACCTGAAAGCGTTGCTGCCCTTCGAGTCGCTCTTAGTCACGTTGAAGCGCTGGCCACACACCCTGTCGCAAGGGAACGCGAGCTCGCGGCTCTTCGCGGGATCCAATTCCGTACTCGAGACGGAGTCACTTTTGCCATCGGCACGTTTCCTTATGAACTTTTTGCGTCGGGGCACACCTTCTTTACGCAATCGTTGCAGGCACGACGCTCCACGCTGCCTGCTCCTTGAGCTGCTCCCGTCTGTGCGCCGGTCTTATGTCATCGAGGTCAGATACAAAATCGTCGCCCAGCCCGCTCTGCGGCAGCCTCATGGCGTCTCGTCTCCACCCCCCCTCCCCCATGTGTAGAAGCGTCGAGGTTTTTCGCCAGTTGCCGTGCACACCACATTTCAATTTTGCGACACCGCCGAGTTCGCGTGGGGCAAGCGCTCACGGCTCCGTGAGCGCCTCATGTGGCTTGTGGACCCAGACTCGTATTACGAGCGCGTTGGTCCAGCGTCTGAGCCGAAGCCAGAGCCCACCGAGCTCGAATACTCGGGATTCCTGCACCTCGACGGTATCACCCTGCTACTCATGTGCCACCCGCCGTTGTCCTCTCACCATGGGTTTCTTGCACTCCAACTTGAGCTGGGCCCAAGATCAGAGTTGGGGCCAAGATCGAACAAAGCCATGGAATCCGGGCCCATCCGACCGTTGGATATCTGTCCAGTGCCACACTCGTTAATGGCACCTCCCCCATCCGCAGGAGCACTCTTCGACTTTGACTATTGGCCAAAGCCCTACATACGACATGAGGCCTCGGCAATGGTCAAGATTGAAGGGACGGCAGACTTCATCGCTGACGTCTTGAAGCGCCGCGGTGATGTTCTCTCTATGCGCGACGGGCCAGCCAAGCACCTCATTTTGGAGGCGTTCCAGCGGCGGCTCGTGCACAACGCTATGGCGTTGGCTAGGGTATGCGTAAGGCCATCGTAGATCTATGGCGGCGTTTGCCATCGCTATGGTTCGTGTTGTCTTCCCAACGCCCCACTTCTTTGTAGTTCCACGCATCGGCTCTGTTTACCTTTGCACAGGCGATGAAGCGCAAGCTTATCCTCCCGCCACTGCAATGTTGGTCCGACCGCTTCTGGAACGTGCTCGAGGGAGGACGCTTCCCCGGAGTCAAGCCTGACGTTCATCCCTTTCCTTTCCATTGCCCATTTGACCATCTCTTTGACAACGAGAAGTGGGCCCATTCGGATGCACCCATCCGAGAGTGAGTACTGCCCTCGCCTGAAGACCCGCTGTGCTTTTCTCGCTGTGTGCTTCCACCCCTGCCCAATCTGGCGCTTTGCAAGCACGTGCCTCCACGCACGTTCCGCCCCTTTGACTTTGGCGCCGCGAACTCGCAGGTACTCCTTCCTCAACAACCCCAGAGTGAAGCCTTATGACCGTAACGACACTGTCCGCCTTGTGGTTCGTGGCGCTATGGCGGAGAAGGTCGATCATACGGGACACGCGCCGGAGCCTAGTCAGCGTGTACTTGAACTTTCGCCGGGAGACGATTATCGGAAAGCGGCAACCGAGCTCAATTCAAATGGGTGGGAGAACGCGTACGTTGTCAAGGTGTCCGGCAGGCATAGCTCTACTTTTGTGGGCCATATTGCGCCACCGCCCCGCGGTTGCAGGCTGTGGCCGACCCTTCGCCTGTGTGCAATTCTTAGGTGGGCGCAAGGTCATTGGAGTTGCTATGCGAGTCAATGGGGACGCCACAAGCCAACAAGGAGTTCAACAATATCATGCACCGCGTGTTGGGCATAGGCGAGCAGATTCGCTATTGTGACGCCGCCGACAATAAGCGGTACACAAATAGGCAGTCTGACCCCATCAATTGCACTTGGGGCTTCCATCGCCCCCCTCCCTTGCCGGAAGTGGGCGGGCTGTTGGGCGCATCGCAGTTGCCCGCTTGTGAGCGCGACCCTTCAGTCATCCTTGCCTCGCGTCTTGCCGAGCCAAAGCGACAGTGGAGCCACACTTTTGGTGGGCTCAGCGCTTGGTCGACCACAGATCGGCCGGGGTATCTATACCACCAATACATGTGATGGATAGTGGTGGTATTGGGCTGATAGCTAGGGGGGAAACTGAAGATTCTAGCTTATGGCTGTGGGGGTCCGCCATCACTCGCCGAGTAAGGCGAGAAGCGTTCATTTGGTCCCACCCCTTCATGTTCATACCGATCACCGATAATAATAATATAACTGAGCATTAGTACCTTTACTCTCACTAGCCCTTGGTACTAACACGACAACCCTCAGCGCACCTGCCCGTACGCCTCGACGCATGTTGCTGTCACAGATACATACACCTGTGCACCCCTCCACATCTCCCCCCTCGCAGGCCCCCGGCTCCCATTCTAACCCCCCACAAGTTAAAATGAGGGAAACCCATTGAGGCGGACCGACCTACGTCGGGCGACTCTCCGGGAAAAAGCACCGGGGGGGGGGGAGGAACTCTCTAATCCAAGAAGAACAGAAGAACGGCCCTTACCAGCTCGCGCCGTGAGCGGTCCTCGAGAAATAAATGACTGCGACTCGAGTAGGGCCAGGCGGAAATATTCCGAAAAACTTGCCCAAATATTCCGCGAAGATATCCCATTAATATCCTGGGAGGCCACCCAAATATCCCCAAAATATGCCGACCTGGTGAGTTTTTTTTTGGCTCGAGCACTCGAGCACGCGTGAGATAGGCCGAAGCTGCGCACATGTGGCCCAAGCAAGCTAGTGGAGCACTGGGGAGGGCAGGGCTGGCCAAGGCGGAGCCATACCTCTAGCAGGCATCGCTCGCGCGGGGGGGGGGAGGGGGGGGGCACGGGGCACGCGCTCTCTGA
>CM030936.1:5264173-5328860 GCA_018136815.1 Isochrysis galbana
CAAGCAAATCAGAACAACGACGGAGCAACTCGGAACGAGGCTCCCAGGTGGCTTCTCGAATAGAATAGCCACGCCACTTCACGAGGTACTCGATAGAACCGCCATGGCTACGACGATCGAGCAACTTTTCAACGATGTACTCGTCGTCAGCCAGCGGCTCTTCATCAACGAAAAGTATGATACGGCCGGAGGTTCGAGATATGCACCTCCTCCTTGACTAACCGGTTCTCCAAATCACGGAGTCGGTACCTAGTGTCGGACAGAGCCTCTACGACGCGGTAGGGACCCGAGTAGATGAATTGCAACTTGTTGGCATGGCCTGGTAATCGCATGCAGACGCGATCCCCAGGTTCGAAACGAGCTGGTCTTTGAGACTTGATGGTAGCGTCACGGACTGACTCAGCCTGAGCGGCTAGGGTAGCCTCGAGAGCGCTGGACCATGAGAGGCGGAGGCTCGCATTGAGCCTGGATGCGTACGAGCGAACGTCGGCGGACGCCGCCTCGAGAGCAGTTGGCGAAACGGACTTCGGATCAGAGAGTTGAGCGGGCAGACGCAGCTCACGCCCAAAGATCAAAGACGCTGGAGACCGGGAGGTAACACGACCGGAAGAAGCCCTCAACGAGAGGAGTAGGAACGGCAAATGGTCGACCCAATGGCTGCCACCCTCGTTCGAGGCGCGCATCAAACGGATGAGCGTTTGCTGAGCGCGTTCGACGAAGCCTACACCTTCATGTCGGTACGGCTCTGTACTCGACAAATCAGTCCCGGTGAGCTCCAGAATACGCGAAACAAGAACCGACAAAGATTCGAACCGGCGTCGGTTCGAAGCTGCCTAGGGACTCCATAACGCGTCACAATCAAGCGGATGAACATGTCCAAGGCCATCTCCGACGAGGGATCCCCATTCGACGGCTCAGCCTCAATCCATCGAGTGAGCGAGTCGATGAAGACGACCAGCTTGTCGTAACCCGAGACTCCAGGCACGAAGTTGTGAGTGGGAGCCAGTGAGAGCACGTCGCAGTAGACCACATCAAAGGGGTAGGTACCCACGGAGAGACCGGAGGGCGACGCTAGAGCCCTAGGTAGCGGCTTGGCGAGGGTGCACTCGTGGCATTCTCGGACGTAGGACGCAACGTCGGAAGACATGCCAGGCCAGTATACCCGAGTACGAAGAAGACCAGACATTCGAGAAACTCCGAGGTGACCGGAGCGATCGTGGTAGGCAAAAAGGTAGCGAGACCGCAACGAGGGCGGAACATAGAGCACTAGCGAGTCCGAGTCGGTGGAGTCAAGGACGGTGCGATAGTAGACGAGCCCATCGTGAACGACGAAACGGCGAAGCATCTTGGATTGCTGAGCGGGAGCGGGAGCGACAGAACTGGAACACGAATCATCTTCGGCAATGGGGCCTGAGGCGGCGGCCGGCGGAGGCGACCCTTGGCCTGATGGCTCGTGATTGACCGTCTCTCTTGAGCCTAGGAGTGGCTCTACGAACGGATCTTCCGCCAGGGCCGCTCTCATCTCTTCGGAAGTCGGCGTACCCGGAGCCAAATAACTGGACTGGATGGCGGACCCGGAATCGGAGGCTCGACGACGAGATCGGTCCAAGGCTTGAAGCCCTCGCGCCGTAGCTACGGAGCGCGTGATGGCAGCCACCGGATGAGACCGTTCACGCTCGGCTAGAGACTCTGAGCCAGGCTCACGTACCGCTAACGATGCTGGGCCGGCGAGTGGTTCGTCTTCGTGTTCCGGCTCCAGGGATGCTAGCCGGGACAGCCCGTCAGCATCCTGATGAACAGCTCCTGGTTTATGTTCGACATCGAACCGGTACTCAGCCAACTTGAGAGCCCACCGAGTCAGCCGAGAGGCTGGCCCACCGGCTACTTGATCCTTCATGGTATGCAGCCATCGCAGCGCGGAGTGGTCGACGACTAACTTGAACCGACGCCCCCAAAGGTAGGGTCGCCAATTTCGGATTGATTCCAGGGCAGCCAAGAGCTCAATCTCGGTCACCGTCCAATGGCGTTCGGCCGAGGTGAGACTGCGAGCGTAGTACCCAACGACTCGTTCACGGTTATCGTCTCCTAGCTGCGAGAGGATGCCGGCGATACCCAACTTGCTAGCCCCATCGGTCTTGACGATGAAGGGCCGATCATCCCTGGGTGGAGTCAAGACGGGCTCCGAGGTGATCGCTGTCTTGAGCTCTTGGATAGCTCGGCGACACTCCTCGGACTGGGACTCCTTTGCCACGTCGCAGCCCTTCCGCGTGAGGGCAGTGAGAGGAGCAGCCTTAGCGGCGAATTGGCGAATGAATCGACGGTAGTAGGAGCAAAGGCCGAGGAAAGATCGAACCGCTTCCAAGGAGTTGATGGATGACGGGTCGATGTCGGCGACAGCTGCGACCTTCTTCGGGTCCATCTTGAGACCTTCCCTCGAGACAACGTGACCGAGGTACTCCGTAGAGGTGGCAAAGAAGACACACTTGGACATCTTGCAGGTCAGACCGGCCCACTCTAGCCGCTCGAGAACTAGGTCTAGCCGGTGAAGCATTTGCTCGAACGAAGCCTGTGCCCTGGCCTCTTCGGAAGGACCCACGCCCGTTGACCAGATGCCCACATCATCGAGGTAAGGCATGCAGATCTCCCACGCTAGCGCACCGAGAACGATGTCCATCAAGCGGCACATGTAGGAGGGACCTGATTAGATGCCGAACGGTAGAAAGTTGAACTCGTATTTGCCGCGGTGGGTAGTGAAAGCGGTGATATGTTTGTGCGATTCTTTGATCGGGATGCCCCAAAAACCAGAGGCTAAATCGAGAGTACATACGAAGAGAGAACTGAGCGGCCCTTGGCCGGACGCTAGCCTATCAATAGCCTCTACAATGAGGGGTAGAGGGCTATCCTCGACGCGTAGCTTGGCGTTAGTGTCGCGGTAGTCCACGCAGAATCGAACGGAGCCATCTTTCTTGCTGACCAGGACTACTCGGGAAGCCCAAGCCGAATTTGACTTGCGAATAATGCCGGCGGCTTCCATCTTGGCTACCTCCTCTTCTATGATGAGCTCGCCTGCGCGACCCACTCTAGACGGAGCATGCCGGTGAGGAACAGCGCCGGGGTTGAGTGGCAACTCCACCTCGAGAACGTGCGTATGGTTTGGAGCCCCCGGGTGCAACGCGAAAGCTTTGATGCGCCGGGCCAAGAGTTGGCGTACTTCTTCTCGTTGATCGTCGGAAAGAAGCCGGTCCGGATCGATGGTGGCTGAGTCGAGTAGAGCTCGTTGCTCCTCGCTCAGCGCGGTGACAGGGTCACCATCCCCCTCGCTTCCAGTCGGAGTCCAGCCCCGGTGCAACTTGAAACGCACCTGGAGCGAAGCTATCGGATGCAGAGACGGCAGGGTCAGCGCATTGACCCCGGTGTGGACGATCGTCACCGCGATGCGGTGATCGTCCGTGGGCGTGACCACCGTGGGCATTACGAGAGGAGACGAATCGAGAGCCTCGCGATTTGGTAGGCGGTCGACCAGCATCGCGCAGTCCGAATGATCTCGGAGAGCTAGCGGAACCCTGACCCAAATGGTTGCGCGGTGGAAGGCAGGAATCGTCACCGCTTGCTCCGTGTAGAGAAGATATTCGGACGAGGTAGACGCCGGAGCTTTGGCCGCAAACTCGTCGGCAGACTCAAAGAGAGGTGTATAGAGTGGCTGCCTAGCATCAGCAGCAGCCTCACCCTCCGATCCGGCCGGGATCTCTCGTGTTGCCGTCGACCTCTCCAGAAAGTCGACAGTCAGCGGCTGACCGGGTGACATCGAGATAGCTCCGACGAAGCCGGAGTCCGCGACTGGGGGTGGCGCCGTGGAAACTCTGACTACGCATTCGGAAAGGACTCTTGAAGAGTCTTCTGAATCGCCAGAGGCAGGACGGAGGCGGAGGCTTCCCTCCGAGCTCGCGGCGTCGAGAGAAATGGTAGCGGAGTGGGCGGCCAAAAAATCGTTCCCGAGCAGAAGCATCGGGTTTCCTTCGATGACCGCGAACGAATGACGGAAGAGGCGACCGGACAAGGAGAAGACGAGGCTAGCCCGGCCCCTAGTGATGAGAGGAAGGCCGTCCGGCCCATGTAGGTTGGGGACGGTAGCGTCCGATACGCGTTCGACGCAAGCGTCTTCAGGTAGTCGATCGAGAAGAGCAGTGGTGATTACTGACGGGCCCGCTCCAGTGTCAGCCAGGGTGCTGTTCACCGTGAGGGCAACGTCCGGGAGAACGAACCCTTGCGCCGCGCGGTCGCCATCGGCACGGCAGACCACGAGATCACGGACATAGAGGCAGTGACGAGGGTAGAGCGGCGGCGGAGTGTCCGCGATAGATTCCACCGGAAGTGAGGTTCCGGCTCCGGGTGACAGGGTGGTTGGATTGGAGGCTAGCCTGGACGGAGAAGATTCATCGACGTGGGGCACTCGCTCGATAGCGGCGGCTACCGTCTGCGGCACGAATGGTATTGAAGAGTATGGGGATGCCTTTGCCGAACTAGAGGGGTTAGGCACGCCATCATAGCCTAGCCCTCGACGGTCCGTCGGATGCCGAGGTTGATCCATTTGGCGTGACCATTCCTTCTCCAGGGACTTCTGCAAGTCTGTCTTCGGAAGCTTCGACAACTCGGAAAAACCGGCCGCACTGAGGCCTCTAGCGGCAGCCCCATCGCAATACAGTGCCCGTGGAGTATCCTCTCCTTCGGCGGCGTCGGAGGGCTTGGTCTCGAGGGTCTGCATGCTCCGGTGTTCTGGCATCTCGGGCGTGTCATCTTCTCCCGAGTCCAGCCCAACATCCCCGTTTTCAAGTGGCCTTTCGGCTACGACCGAACCGGTCGGTTCGGCCACTCCTTCGTCGCCAGCCGTGAAGGAGGCGCTCGGAGATAGTGCATTGATGCCTTGAGAGCCCAGTCGAGACAAGATGGAAGGTTCCGACGGCTCCGCAGCTGCCGCTTGCTCAGCGATTTCTTGGGCGATGGAAGGCGTGACATCCTGCCACCGATGGACCCCCGAAATTACATCACGATCGAAGACCTGCCACTTGCTGCGGCGCTTCTTCACCGTGTTTGGAGGGCCTGGCGTTGTAGAGCGGTCCCTTATGGGCCACTCCCACGGCGTGAAGCAGTCCACTTCCGCCACGGTCCCGTCTTGCGATGCGTTGGTTTCCGAGTCCTTCTGATGAAGCAGGCGAGACGCATCGGCAACGGGGCCCGCGTCTGAGATCACGACAACCGAATCAGACACTGGCGAACCGCTGGGAGGCGTGAGGTGAGAGCTAGAAGCTGCTTCGCCTCTCCCCTCCATGAAGCGAGCCAGAGCCGTCCTCGGCTCAGCCAGTTCGAAGCCGGTCGAGCAGAGCGAAGGGCGTTCTCTCAAGCTGGCAGCAGCTTGGGAAATTGCCCAGTCCACCGTGAAGTCGAGCGAACGCGACGCCTTGGCTTCGCGCGCATAACGGCGCAGGACCGGCATCCACTGGGCCGCCATTGCACCGGCAATGCCTACATAGGTGCGGCTGCGAAGGGCGCCACGGTGGGGCGACGGCGATAGATCCGCCATAGCGGATAGACGTCCCTCGACAATCTTCGAAGGATGCAAGGACGGGAGTGAAGCCGTCAGGTACAGGCCAGTTGCTTTTTGATGGCCCGTGCCGTGCTGCCACGGCTGCACAAACTGCCGCGGTCGCAACCCCCCGACTAAGGCGGAGGCTTCCGCGTGCATTCGAGGATTTTCGACGGCAACGAAAGGCGCGTCGGCGCTTGCCATGGCGAGGAAGACTCTAGCGGCGGATTCGAGAGCCTGGCGTCGTCCCGGCTCCCGATCGAGCCACTGGCAACTCACCGCCGACAAATACGTGCACGGCGGATGCGCGACCACGAGGTCCCAACCGAGGTTTTGAATGTGAAGAGCATCTCCGCAGAAGTGGGGAATGTAGTCGATCTCCGACGGTCGTAGATCGCACGTCGCGACGTGCGCTCCGGCGAGTAGGAACATCGAAGACACGACCCCGCTAGCTTCACCGACGACTAGAACGCGGGGTGAAGGAATCCCCTCGGCCGCGTCGAGCGTCACGGCGTCGTGGATCGCCGCTAACTCAGCGCAAAGCTCGTCAAAATGCGTCGGCAACACGGCAGAGGGTGATGAATGAGTGCTCGCGTCCGGCCGCCGCAAGGCTAGAGCAGCTTCGGCGAGATGGCGGGGCAAGATGACGAAGGAACCGCTAGCCCGGGCACGGGAGGCGGCTAACATTTGGAGCTCGCGCGTAGGGGCGCGGGCAGCTTCCGTAGACTTGGCGGCCGAGGAACAACCAACCACGGCGATCCGGTGGATGGCCTCGGCAGTAGAATTCAGGGGGAGGGGGTCGTCGCCCTGAAGTTTCGGTGGGCTAGACCTGAAGGGGGTTGGCCCCGGCGGGCGATCCCTGGAACGGGGACCCTCCGGAGAGCCGAGAGAAAGAGGAGACGCCGGCGTCCGCGTGGGGCGCGACGAGAGATCGTAATCGACGGCCACTGCGTCTCCCGAGTCTGGGGTGGCCACGGCGTGAGCGCGGAAAGCCGCAGCTCCCTTGGAACCTTCAACTTCATTGACTCCGGAAGCCGACCCTTCCGGGTCGGGAACCAGGTCGGAAACGAGAACAGGTGCAACTTCGAGACGAGAGAATGAACACGATGACGGAGAAATATAACGAACCGGGGAGAGAGGTGAGGAGGAGGCACTAGTCTCCGCCTCCACTGCACGAGAACCTACGGTAGACAACGACAATTTGTCCGCAGAGCGGCTCCGGCTATGGCCCTTGGGAGAGAGGTCTCCAGAGGGGTCCCGCCGGGAAAGAGCAGAAACAGGTAAAGCAGCAACGACGTTTTCGGACGCGGCAGCGGCCACGTCGGACCTATCCATAGAACCTAGAGCAGAAGATGATACCGAGTCGACAGCCCTCGAGGGCTTCACAACCGATTGTTTACGAAACGAAGAGACCGAAGACGCGTCGGATCCACCTAGCCCACCCCCTTGGGCAGGGCCGTCGGGGGTGAATCCAGGGATGAAGATGCGTCGAAAGACCTAGGAGAATTAGAAGAAACCGAAGACAGCATAGTATCCGTAGAAACAGACTCCAAGAGGGGCAGCGAGCGAGAATCAGCCCCTAACATCCTAATAGCGTGCGAAGTAATAGAAGAACTTGTAGACGTACACGAATTTCGGAGAGTCGGGTCGCGACGATCTCCGGGGCAAACCTGTTTCCAGGAGCCCGGGTCAAGTGTCGACTCCGGCTTCCGAGATAGCCGTTCGGCGGGGGCTTCAGCCGGCGAGGCGGCTCCCACCGTCGAGGACTGAATAGAGCTAGAGACAGGGGGAGAATCGCCGCGTTGACAGCTCTTCTCCCCAAGCGGCGTAGGGATCGGATCGGGATGGTGGTGGTGGCGTTCGGGCCCACCGCCCGCGATGTTCTCCGCCAGGGTTTGAAGGACGGGGACCCCGCCGGACCCCTACTGAGGCTTAACCCGGACCATCGAGCGAAGAAGCTTATGAATGTGCTCGTCCGATCCACACTCTCCGCAGCCAGCCTCACACAGAAAGCGAATATATGGCTGACAGATGACGGGGTTGTGAGCACCGTCTCCCGTGCCATATTTCCAGGCTTCGCTGGCTGGAGTGCCAGGAGGAGCGTGAGGTCGGAAAGCGCAGAAGGCACAGCCGTTTTCGTTCGTCCATTCGGTGATTCCCCTATTGATATCGTCCGTCCGTGGAGTTTCCATTGAATTATCGGCCGGTCGGCACTTTGCTAGCGCCGCCGAGACCCTTGGGTGCTTGGCATAGCCTGCTACGGCCCAGAAGCGGGCTCGGGCCCGATTCCAAAGCTCGGGCGTCCACCGGGATACGCCCAAATCAGGCGGTAGCCCTTGGCCGTTCGCCGGCGGATCGCAGCGACGGCTGGGCGGCCGAGACGAGCCTCCCTTTCGACCGGGTGGATCGGTTAGTATAGCCGGCAACGGTGAGTTGGAGTGGTAACTTGCCGGCGGTGCAGCAGCCCGATAATCAGGCTTCGAAGCAGGCGAGTGTCCCTGTCCGCGAAGAGCTTCAGCCACGGTGGCTTGGACGGCTGCCTGCACGGCGGCGACCATGTCCGTGGTCGAAGCGGTCTTCTGGGACGAGGATGTCTCGTTCTTTGCCTCGCCTGAGGCCTTAGTGCGTACGCTAGCCGCGGTTTGCTTCGTCGAGGTGCGGGATTGATGACGCTTCACCCGGGCCTGCTCGTAAGGGCTGAGGTACCGTTGGCAGAGGTTGACGCACGAGAGCGCCGACCGACCTAGCTCGTGGTTCTCTACGCGGAAACGAGTCTCCGCGAGCACCTCCGCAAATTTAATCGCATTGTCGACGCCGCGCTGAGGATCAACCTTATCGTTCCGGATGATTTCTTCGAACCTCTGGTTGATCTCATGGGCCATGTTTGGATGATCCCACACGTTGGTGGAGTCAACCGCGGAATCGCCAAGCTTGCGGATGTAGGCGCGAACCAAATTCTTGCTGAGCTCACATAGATCAGCGCCGGCCTCGCGCTCCTTCATGCGGTCCCACTCCATCGACGCCGAGTCTTTCGCGAAACCATCGGCCCCGTTTGCGAAGGTCCCGTCGCATTTGCGAAGAAGGACGTCAGCAGCGAGGACAGGATTGAGAGCGAGGGCGCGGTCCTCCACTAGATCGAGGAGGAAGGCGAAGATGCGAGAATTGCCGCTGGAATTGGCTCCGGCTGCCGCGAGGAGGGAGGTAAATATTTCGCGATGATCGCAGCCGAGCGCTAGTGCCCGCTCCAACGGCTTGATGAGAGTTAGCCGAAATTCGTTCCAGGCTGTCGCCGCGGTTTGAACGTTATCGGAGGCGAGGGCCTTTGGGAAGCGGAGCTCCGAAAGCTCTTTGCCCATCCTGACCTGATGGTGAAGGGTTTGCTCGGCTGAGAAGCGGCTACGCACCCATTTGAGCAAGTGGTCCTCCTCCATGAAAATTCGGCAATGCCAAACGTTGCCCGCCAGGGAGAGGTTGCTCTTCAAAATGGTGTGGATGAGCTCATGCTCGTCGGAGTCGCGGTAAAGGGCGGCCAGATCGCGTGAGGGCAGGGCGAGGAGATTTTTCCACTCGCTTACAACTGCCTCTCGCTCATCCATCCCCACCGCAAGGCAGGGGTCGCGAGGGTGGCGGAACGGCACCACCGGGGTCGGGCCCCGGTAAGGGCTCTGATCCTGGCGGCGGGATTCCGATTTGGAGGTCGGGTACGCCGACCGTGGAACCCTAGTAGCCGGAGAGGCGTGGCCCTTTTGGTCTAGGGCAGGAGGCTCGTCCATGGATGGTTCCTTCTGAGCCGGCCTAGCAGAATCCGCAGCCGCCTCGGTCCGATCCATGGACGGACTTGAAGTGGGCTCTTGGCGGGCTTGGAGTAGCTGAGTCAGGGCTTTGAACCCTGCTTCAACTTGATCCCGGAGAAGCCCCTCCCTCGCCTCTGCCGCGGCAAGGGATGACTGTAGGCGCTCCACAGCCCCTTTTAGGGTGTTGGTCTGCGCTTGAAGCCTTGCCATTTCCGCATCCTGACGCGCCGCGGCCGTCTCGATCGGGGTGATCTCTTGATCAAAGACCCCTTTTGATGACGGCGGGGCATAGTCCCGGTAAGCGGGGCTTCGGAAGCTGATCCCCTCCCCTTCACCGACCTCAGACTCATCATCTCGAAGGTGAGGAGGGGGGTCAAACTGAATCAGAGGGAGGGGACCCTCCTCCACCTCATTGGCCAACTCAGCGACGCTGAAGTTGGCCTCATGCGGGAGAGGGTCATGCTCCACCATGGCCCGCTGTGATTGCACCCGGTGGGTGCCGAAGGAAGCGGACAAATCCTCGCCATCCGCCACGAGCTGATCGGAGCCAGTCGTGGAGATAGCAGCCGGGGTGATGGGTGCCATTGGTGTAGCCTCAGAAGCCGTGGGATCACTCGGACATCCCACGGGAGCAAAAGCTGCAGCGGGCAGAGAAGGTTCCCTGAGGGGTTCCTCCTCTGCGGCCGAGGACGCAAGCTTCGATTTCGTGCTTGTCGAGTCGAGCGGAGCCGGAGGGCTCTGAGCCACTCCGTCGCGAGCAGCACCGGCGGCTAGCGCGGCGCTTTGGCCCTCCTCCCCACCGGGAGTCGGGTGAATGAAATTCTGGACTGGGTCGGGCAACCCCATTTGGGTGTCTGGACGGGGAACGAACGGCGAACGAAGGGCTGTGGGGCGGCGAGGCGCTCCTAGCGGCCCTAGTGTGTTGGGTTTTAAGAGATTGTTAGACCTACAAAGAACTCTTCCCTCAGGGAGGGAGCCTAGGCTGCTAGAGTGCAGCGACGCAGCGAACAACGACGGACAAAGAGCCTGAGAACAACAGGATACACCGACCCACGAACACACCGGAATCATTCACCCAAACCAAGCAAATTATCAAGCAACCGCGACCCCAAATCACCGATAACTCAAACACGTCGCGAGAGACGGAGAGAGAGAGCGAGAGAGAGAGAGACTCCGCAGCGACGGCCGGAGCGTGTCTCCATTGTAACTTCCCACGTAGCGGAGAGTCCGAAGGGGAGCGTCATGTCGCGCGACCACGGCGATCACTTTGGATACAGATCGCAACGAGATGTCTTCACGACCGAATAAATCTTGCCGTTGAGCGTGAACCTTCTAGACGCTTCTAACGAACAACCCTGAGTAGCAACCAAGGGGAAGAAACACCAAAGGGGCCAAGGCTTGCATGTAACTTGCATCAAGGGGAAAGATTCCCTCACCAAGGAAGCGAACCTACACCGGTCTCCAAGGGGAGATGGCAAATTAAACCTCAAATCTCGAGCGGCTAGAGCAACCGACTCGCTCGCCAAAACCTTGACCGAGAAGAAAGAAGCAAGGACCTACAAGCCAAGGGTAGCGGACCTAGGGAATGTGAGAGGAAATTTCCGAACGCCAACGCCAAACGCCGGAAGGCAACGAAACCCTAACCAGGCCAAGCAGAACCTACGAAGAACAGGCCTGGACGACAACGAAAGTGAGCAGGTCCCAAGAAAGAACCGGAACCCAACAAGAAACGACAAGCCTTGCAAGAAGCTAAACAAGCCTTCACAAGGTAACCTGAGAGCCTGAGACAAGCGCGCAGCGAGTGACAGGCGACCTGGCTCCTTTGGGTCAAGATTACCCGAAAGGAGGAAACCTGGAATCTAGACCTGACAGACAGGCTAGAAGGAACGAAACGAGAACTCGAATTCTAGATCGCTAGGGACGAACCCTACCAACCTAGAAGTACCTGAGCTTCACCGTGTGGCCGCACGGCGAAGGACCTGGAAACAAGAGCCTGGAAATCGCATCATCTAGGATGAATGCGACAAAACCCCCTTTCGGGTAAAAACAACGCAGGGAGGTGGGGGGGCACTCGCAAATAGGAGCCCAGAAACGCTAATCTCTCCTCGCCTAAGCGAGTGGCCGCGGCGAGCCGCGGCCCTTCCCTCCTGGCTCTGGCGCCCCCGTCTTCTCTTACCCAAACGGGGCGAGAAGACACGTAAATAAACGCCGGAGGGGAGAGCCGCCACTCCCCCCTCCCCTCCCTCTTCCCTTTTCCTCCTCTCTTCCCTGCGGCGGGGGCCCATGGCGCGCGCCTGTGGCCCCTCTTCAGGTCCCCAGGAGGCCAGCAGGGGCCTGGGAGCGCAGCTCAGGGGGCAGGTGAGGTTGGGGCATGGCCCTGGCCCCTGGCCCCTCCTGCCTCTCCATCGCTGGCTCTCGAGCCCCTGCCAGTCGACTGGAGCTGGCTGGGGGCTCCTGATCAGGGGGGCCCAGGGGGAGGAGGGGTTGGTCAGAGGGATTGGCTGGCCACGACAGGCTAGGGCGTGCGATTCAGGCATGCCTGTGGGGAGAGGAATGGGTCAGCAGGGCAGTGTGCTCCTGGCAAGCCATCAGGCATGCGCCAGGAGAGTGGGTGGTTCCTCCCCCATGGCGGGGGAGGAGTGGAGAGAGGGGGGGGGGCTCGTGCCCCGCCATGGGTGAACTAAGTATAAACTTAGTTGAACAACTTCTAAAACAAAAAGGTTGATCGCGGATGCGACAGGAAAGGGCCCGGGGGAGTGGGAGTGGGGGTGTAGAACAGTGGGGCCAAACCTAGCGTCAGGTGTCAGGTTCGAAGAGCCTAACGCACCCCGATAAGAGTGACGTCAGACCTGACGTCAGGTTACAATACTAGTAATATAGAATTTAGTAGTTATAATTCAAGTACAATGGTAGAAACTAGTTGATACACTTACTCCTCATCTTCAGGCTCGTCCGGGATCATCTCCAAATCCCACGGAAGCACACACGACTCCCAATCAGTCATCACTTGCTGCAACACCAAATTTGTGTGAGCCCTCACAAGCCTCTCCACGGTACGATGCCCCAGCCGATTCCTTTTCTTGGAATGGATCCAATCCTCCACGGACCAAGAACGCTCACATCCGGAGGCTGAGCAGGACAACGCTAACAAACGCATCGCAGCCCAGCGCAAATGCGGCCACGGAGCCATGTAAATGTTGGCCGCCACAAAACCGGCACTCCTTCGACTTGCGCGACTTGGTGAGCGCGCTCTCCTCGTCCACAGTGGCCCATTCAAGGGCGTGTCCCTCGAGCTCCTTGATCTCGAGCTGGAGCTGGGGCGCGTTCCTTGTCTCGCTCTCCGCATCGAGGTCGACCTCCTCCTCATGCTCAAGGCCTTCGAGACCACCTGGGTAGAACACAGTGCTCATGAGTGAGAGAGTAGTGGGTGGGGGAGGGGGGAGCGCGCGCTCCTGAACGGGGGGGGGGGGGGAGCACAAATAACGGTGAAGAGCAAAAGGGCGCGAGCGCCACTTCTAGAGCTCTCTCTCTCTCTTCTCTCTCCCTCTCTTTCTCTCTCTCTCTCTCTCTCTCTCTCTCTCTCTCTCTCTCTCTCTCTCTCTCTCTCTCTCTCTCTCTCTCTCTCTCTCTCTCTCTCTCTCTCTCTCTCTCCCTCTCCCTCTCCCTCTCCCCCCCCCCCCCCCCCCTCTCTCTCTCCCCCTCTCCCTCTCTCTCTCTCCCTCTCCCTCTCCCCCCTCTCTCTCTCTCTCTCTCTCTCTCTCCTCTCTCTCTCCCCTCTCTCCTCTCTCCCCTCTCTCTCCTCTGTTATCTTTTATCCTCATCATGACTGCCTTGCTTAAAAGGTAGTGGGTCCACGGCCGCGTGTGCGGTGAGCAATATGAAAAGGTTTAGGTTTATTTATACTATAATTATTATAAAAGTAAAAGGATATCGCGCTCCGTGTCACCCTTACGGTCACCGTCAGGTCTCACCCACCTGACTCCTACCTGATGTACCTGACGTCAGGCCTGACGCGACTACACTGGTGTAGAACGCTTAATTAACGTGAAACGTAGTGGGTCCAGAGTCCAGAGTCACGTGCGGTGGTAAGAGAATATTATTGTTGCCTCCACACCATGCGGCACACCCTCTTCTAAGAGCGTGCCCGCCCCCCCTTTCGCCCCCGCTCCTCGTCCCCTTCTCTCTCTTCCCTTCCTCCTTCCTCCCCGGTTGCCGCGCATGCGGCTCCAGCCGGGATCTCTCCCGCTTCCTCTCCTCCCATGCAACCCCAGCGGTTGCCCTTTTGTTTCCTTGGCCGGCGAGGCACGGAGTCCCGTGCGCTCGCTCCTCGCTTCGCCCCTCCGACCCCCCCCCCCCCCTTCATTAGTCTTTCCCTTGTTCCTAGAGTTTCCCGTGTTCTCTTCCCCGGCGTTCTCTTTCTCTTGTCCTTCTCTTTTGGCGCGCTCGCTCGGAAGCAGTCCTTCGTGTCCACCCCTTGTATGCTCCACCCCATCTCGCTCGCCGTCATGCCCTCTGAGCCCCCTGTCATGCCATGTAATAGGACCTTTAAGATCGCTCCCGCATCGTTGTCGCGCTCTCCCTCTCCCTCCACCCATCACATTGCCCAAGCCCAAGCACAACCACAGGTACCTCACACATCCACCAACACAGTCACGCCCTCGCCACTCCACAAACCACAATTATGAATCTTTTGTAGTAGCACCTAGCAGCAAGATCAGCGCTAGCGAGCCAACTAGAGACGCATACGCACACGTGCTCAGTTGATGTCGAGCGATGACGATGACCGCGCCGTCGAACTATGTGGCGCAATCCATCGGCACAAATGTATAGCAAGATCAGACTCACAGATGAGCGCAGATGAAGGCTCGTCGATAGCTAGTAGCGATAGGGCGTACAACGTTGTGAGATAGCTGCATGCTCGCCATTGACTTCGAGAAAGTTGCGTGCTTGCAGTTGCCATCGGTCCTGTCGCTGCCATCGATCATTGTTATCGTGGGTGCAGCACCCGAACACCTCCAAACTCGATGACACGTTGCTAATACCCCACGATTACGCTCCTGTAGACTGCAAGTGCGAATGTGTCCGGCGTCAGCCTCAGCAAGCGCTCAAACCGCCTCGCGAGTATCCCCCCTTTCTTCCGCAGTGACAATTTCGACCGACGTCACGATGGCCAAACTGACCCTCGTTACATTGCAGGTCGAGCGAGTGCGTTCAACTGCCCTTCGCTCGCGCTGACCAGGCTGTCCACCGCTCGATCCATCGCACCGCACAGTGTGAACAGCGTGGTCTTCCCTCGGCCGCGCCGATCGGCTGTCCAGCTGCGCAACACCGGGTCGCGGATCTGCCTCGCCGGCGCTTGCAGGCGCGGTTGCCGCCGCACGGTGGCGACGTGCACCATCTCGTGCATAGCACGCAAAGTGCGCCGGTTTACCTCGGCGCGCAGCGCACACAGCGCGCGCACGCCAACGAGAGCACCAACTCCTCCTCCGCCTCCTCGCCCGACTCCAGCAGCCACCGCACACTCTCCGCGAAGGCGTGCACGCACGCCAGCACCAGCAGGCTCTCCGTCCAAGGAGCACCCGTTAAGAGCGACCACCCCAGCGACGACATCAGGTCCTCGCGCACGCACGCCTCCACCAGCGTGCCCCACGTCGCCCGCGGGGATCACCGGTCATACATGAGGATTCACCATGCTCCAACTCGAGCAAGGGTACAACGCGTTTCCCCTCTGCACATCTCCGCCACGGCTCAAATGAACAACAGATGAAACATTCATCGCCACAATCCGTACTGGAACAAACGGAAGACGTTGCGATCAACACCATGAAAGCCGAACGCGCGCGTGGATGTCCCGATTGAGCGTGGAATCGATGAGGCTGCGCGCTAATATGGCGATTCATGGCGACGTTGCAAAAGTTGTCAGCTCCGTTAACGTTATCTGGTTCCCAAAAACGTGGCAAGAAAAATGCCGATCACGATGAGAATTGTCACAATGATGCAGCACATCTTGGCTCTCACCTGCAACCAATTCCGACGGTACACAAGTGTTTGGAGGGGTGTGTTGACAAGCTATGATAACAGGTCAAGGACAGCGCACCCGACGCGGGCGGTGCGGAGATCTTAACCTCGCCGAAGGGCTATTCGGACGCAAGCTAGGAAGAGTGCGCAGCTGGCCAAGCGACTTGCAACAAGCACTAGCGAGGCTTTTGCACACCCGTTTCTGGTATTTTGCAGCTGAGCGCAACTCATCCACTGCTCTGCCAGTATAATCCACTGACTGCGCAACGGTGTACTCAATCTGATCAAGCAGCTCTCCCTGCGATTCGACGAGCACAGACATGTCCAAGAAGAGCTGGTGCAGCTCGGCGATCGAGGCCTCGAGCTTGATGATGTCTCTGTGTTTGTCTTGAATGTCCGCTAGGGCATTACGAGCTTGTGCATGTCCCGGCCCCTGTAAGATGGTCTGAGTGAAGACTTCTGGCTGCGATCCAGGATCGCTATCGAGCGCAGCGTCGATCTCCTCTTTCGTCACCGAAGGTTTCACGATCTTGTATTGGCGCTCCACGCGCTCACGGTATTTGTTCTTATACTTTGTTTGAACCTCCTGGTACTCCGCCATCAAGTCGACAAACTTCCGCGTAAGTGTAGTGTGCTGATTAGTTCGAATACGAGCCTCCGAGGCGCCAGGGTTCCGTTTCGAAAAGTCCTTGTTCGCACTGTCCATAGCCTTGAGCTGCCCCCGCACCTGCTGCGCCATCGAGTTGGTCCGCTTTGTCTCTAGCTCGAGTGCCGCGGTCGCCTGCTTTCCCTGCTCGGAGGAGATAGCAGAGAGTGCTTCTCCATGCAGCTGCTCGATGCGGGAAATGTTGCCCCGGATCGTCCCCATTACCTTTTTAATCCCCTGCACCTCCTCGAAAAAGCCCGTCATGAAGGAGGAGGAGGAGGGTCCAGCGGCCGCAGGCACGCCCATCTCGATGTCGTGGCCGCCACGCAGCTCAGCGAGCCGGTCTGCGCGGAACAACAGCAAAGAAAATGCGGGTGGGACGGCTCTGTCGGTCGCATCCGCACCGTACGAGAGCCGGGGCAGGCGCAGGCGGGGGCACACCTGTCATCCCGCGCGGCGCGGAGGCGGCGGACACAGCAAGGTGGCTTGCCCCTCCCCCCGGCCCCCCGCGCCTCGCCTCCACCCCCCCCCCCCCCCCCAACTCCCTCGCTAGAAATAGAACTAGGAATACTCTAGAGTAGATAGAAGTATTCTAGCTCTACTCTAGAGGCTTGCGCTTCGCAGAGCGGCCCGCTTCGCAGAGCGCCCCCCCCCCGTTCCCATGGCTCCCAGAGCCATCCCCAAGCCCCAGAGGAAGCCTAAGCCGGCCCCTGGGCACCATACTATTCAGGCCCGCGATCTCCGCGCCAGAAACCGCGCAGCCGCGCTCGAAGACGTCCGGAAGGCTGCAGCGTACTGCCGAGCGAACAGCGTCGGAGCCAAAGCAGCAATGGCCACAGGGATGTTCCCGCTGGCAACGCGGCATAAGGTCACAGGAGAGCTGCAGAAAGCGCAGGGGGGCGAGCAACGAACGCGCGACTCACACTCACAGATTCTCACGACAAATGTAGAGCGGCGCAAGCTCGCTGCATGGATCCTAGCGCGCGCTGACATGCATGAGCCCCAAAACAGGCACCAGATATCCGTCAAAGTGCGCCAAATACATATGTATTTGGCTGTATTTGAAGCGCGTCCTGGGTTGTAGGCTTCGAATATATTTGAAATGTATCTGGCCTGAGGCCAAATACATGTGTATTTGGTATTTGTATTTGTATTTGGCTGTATTGAAAACTATTGTTATAGTTTTAGCGATGGAGCGCGCGCCGACCGCTCCCACCTCCCAGCCCCCCGCCGTCACGACGCCCCAACGGGGCCGCCCCAAACCGCCGGAGCCCAAGCGCCCACAGGCCGCCGCGCCGCCTGACAACGACGTCGACATGACGGCACCACCCTCGCCTCCCAAGCTGCCACAGAACCAGGGAACAGGCAGAGTCCTGTTCCCTGGTGACAACCAGACCCAGGGCAATGCCCTGCCACCCAACCCCTCCGCTCCTCCACCAACTCAAGGACTCCCCATGGGAGGTGGCAGCTCTGCTGCCACCCCCATGGCGGCCACTCCTACCATCAGTGCACCCCTCGGGGGCGGGCACTTAACACAACAATCCATTTTGGGGGCCTTTGCGCCCTCAAACCAACAACCAACTCAAGCAGCCAGGACATACGCGCAAGCTGCGCATGGACACAAAGGGAAGGTTCCAGCCCAGCAAGCCCAGCAGCCACAAGCCCAACAACCACAGCAGCCATCGCGCAAGCGGGCGGATCCTCAATCGGATCCAAAGCCGACTCTCCACAACACCACCCCTTTTGCTTCTCCTCCACCTGATGAGGAAGAGGAGCCCGAAGACACGCCTTTTTTCATCCAGCTAGCTCAGCTAGCTGATGACAAAAAGGACATCAAGAGCGAGGATGTCGCCACCTTCATGAAATTCCTCCTCTCTAGGCTGGAAGGCCTAGACGCAACTCCAGATGGCATGGACAAAGGCCGCAAAGGCCCTTGGATCTTCTACGTCGATGAAGACGCACACGATCAATTCAAGGCCGCATACGGAGACAAAGTTAACACAGCACTCTCGGGAGTCCCGCATGAATTTGGAATCACCTATGGCGCGTTAACCGACTCGGCCCCTCGTAAGTCGAGCGCTATCCGGTCCTCCCTAAAAGAGGTGGCGACCTACATACCGGGGCTAGGGTGAACAAAAACAAGAGTATACTAATAAGAATGGGATCGCTTACAGGGGCGCAGGTCCCCGAGACGCTAGCTTATCTTAAAACACTCGGCGAAGGCGAATATGCGACCATTCTAGGAGTCCCTTTCTGGGAAGGGCTAGAAGACGACTCCTTCTGGGAAAAGCTCTACGCGAAGCTTAAGAAAAAGGTCGCAACCTGGAGGGGTCTGAAGAGTCTCTCCATTCACGGGAGGACGCTACTAGTAAACTTCATAATCTACGGGACGCCGAGATATTGGCTATCCACGTCCACCCCTCCGGCATGGTTCATGGAGGCCATAGACTCGGACGTTCAAACTATACTATGGGATAGGTCTCCCCGGCTACAGGTGGACGAGCTGGGCTCCTCGCAAGAGGGTCCGAAATGGATAACCCTTCCGGCATATCCGAGGGTAGGCACGAGCGAAGACGGGCCCCTACTGGGGGTCGGATTACTTCCCATGGCCGAACACACGAGGGCGCTCCAAGCGATATGGATAGTCCGATATCTTAACCCGTCAATGGAGGGGAGACCAAACGACATACCAGTTGTTTGCGTTTGTGTTTTCGCCATATACGGTAATAATTCCCCGGCCCCATGGGGTGTCCCCATGGTTCCCGACCGTCCTCCGCGCCCAGAGTTCCCCCGCGGAAAGAGTGAACGCACGGCGTGCACCTTCCTGGAATTTGCTATGCGCACGCACGGCGCCCCCGCGGGGGGAGGCCGATGCACATCGCGCCGTGCCCACGCACGGCGTGCACAATGTGATTGCAAGTCATCACACGTGCTGCGCAAAGAAACATCTCTTGTACGGCTAGTTTACGTAGTTGTGGACCTTAGGGGGTACGCAGAGGGAAAACTAACTAACTTCTTAATAGTCTCACCGCACACGCGGCCGTGGACCCTCTACTTTCTACTCACGCAGCAAACCTTTCTACACCCCCTCTCTCCCGGCCCTTTCCCCCCCGCCATCAGGCGACTCCCCCCGTGCACTACTAGGGGGATAGGGGAAAAGGGCTTAGATATGGTCGGTGGCCCGCGCCCCCCCCCAGTGATCCGTTCCCCCCTTCCTCCTATGCCTACCGGGCTGGCGGCGTCCTCAGTCCCGACTTATCCTGTAAACAGGTGCGGGACTTACCTATTTTCCGGTGAGCGGAGCCCTCGCTCCGCGCTCCGCCCTCCCCCTTCTCCGCGCTCTCTCTCCCCTCTCCTGCAGGCACGCGCGATGGCGTGCCTGCGACAGGCCTGCAGCTGCCTCTGGCGACCCCTGGAGGCTCCTGGAGGCCAGCTCAGGGGGCAGAGGAGGCTGGGGCTGGGCCCTGGCCTCCCCTGCCTCTCCCTCGCTGGCGCTCCTGGGCCTCAGGGGCCCCCACTCTGCACCTGTCTGCCTGTCGAACAGGGGGGGAGGGGGGGTTGGAGCGATGGGCTGGCCACGAGGGGCCAGGACGCGCGAATCAGGCGAGCCTGTCAGGGAGAGAGTGGGTCAGCATGGCAGTGGCCTCCTGGCAAGCCATCAGGCATGCCAGGAGAGTGGGTGGTTCCTCCCCCATGGCAGGGGAGGAGTGGAGAGAGGGGGGGGCTCGTGCCCCCCCATGGGCGAACTAAGTATAAACTTAATGACGCAGAGGGAAAAAGTTGACATGCGCACGCACGGCGTCTCCGCGGGGGGACCGATGCACATCGCGCCGTGCCCATGCACGGCGTGCACGATGTGATTGCAAGTCATCACAGGTGCTCCATGCGAAATATCTCTTCAACTGAGTGTTTATGTATTTGTCGGCCTTAGAGGAGACGCAGGGGAAAAGCGCTGACACGGCGTCCCCCTCGGGGGGAACATGCACCGCGGGGGGAAGCAGAGAAAAAAAGTTGTTATGCTCATCTGCATTTAATTTTAAAATACTGCTCTATATACAACTGCTGTGGACATTCGATCGCTCAATTCGACTGATGTCCCACAATTGACGGAACGACACCTCCGCTCCCCCGTGGCTGTGGTTCCTCAATCCTCAATCCTCAATCCTCAACCTTTGCCAACCTACTTTTATAAGTGGGGGTCAATGGGGGCCTCGCGCCCCCCTCTCTCCATCGCGGACACCCCCCGGGGTGGGCCCGTACATCCAACCCCAGCCCCTGCCCTCTGGCAGGGGCAGGGCACTCAACAATTCAGCCCAGACCCCTAGTGGGCGCGGGCCGCGAGCCGCACTCCCCTTGCCGCTAGCCTTGCACCTGCACGTCACAAATTTATCAGCTGACCCGACCTCTATCTAGACACACTCTCCCGCATTGCAGTAGGAACTGCATATCGAAGCAGCGCTACCTCCATCCCTATCTGAATGGCAAGCCATTGTGGCGTGCCCCCGTCTTACTCACCGTTGGCAACCCATGTAGCGCCTCGTGAGCCTCCTTAGAAAGGCTTGTCAGCAAGAAATGCACGCTCTCTCCAGCCTCCTTACGCCACCACGTAGGGCCTGCGCCTCCAAGGCCTTGAAATTTCCAAATGTCGTGTAACACATAAGCTGTGTCCCATCCAGCAGGAGCTGTGAGAGCTGCCGAGCGAAATGCATTGTAGCCAATGGGCAAACCATGCACATGACTAAAGAAGAAGCGCCACACATTTTGATCCGACATATCGCCCTTCATCGGAGTGATGTGATTGTGGCTCAGCATCATATGGCGAAGGCGCGCCAGAGCAGGCGCAGAGGGCGTGAGGACCATCAATCCCGAATTGATTTCGAGACGGGTGCATGGCGGGATCTTGTAGCGGTAGACGAAGGCTGGTGAAGGGACGTAGACCAAATGATCTATATTGCGCAGCACGACAAGATCTTGATCGAGAACAATCACCTTGGCATACTGGGTGAGCGAGAGCACGAGCAGCTTTGAAAATGAGGCCATGTGGAATGGATTTACCCACGACGGGAGCCGGAGGCTGTACGAGCCGTCCAGGATGCTGACGTTGTACTCCTTCAGTCGAGTCTCATAACCTTCGTGCCGTTGGCCCGATGCCAGCAATACCACGGGCAGGGTGGATTTTACGCGACGCAGAGAAAGAACCAGGCGCATGATCAAGCGCATCGAGGCCGCGTAAGACTCGAAAGGGTCGTCCCTGTACCAGTACCGCACACGAGTCTGGTTGAAGTCGAGCGCGACCACAAAAGCGACATCGCCTTGAAGCTGCTCGCGTGAGAAAGCGGCCGACGGGTCGCGGCAAGGGGTCGTAGGGATGCAGATTGGGAGCGGTGATTTCGGGTCGACTGTCTGAGGGCAGTTGCAGTGAGTCGAGAGCTGCTTGGGCGCGCAGGCGCTGTCGGCGACGTCCATCCGGCGTCGAGCGAGCGAGCGACAGCACAGGAAACGGGCTGTATATAATTCCAAAAATAGTTCTGCTCGTGATTTGAGTGCCACATAAAAACACATCTGAAGCTTCTGGGCTACACACCTAATACTAGGGTACCCCCCTATCTACCTTGACATCGCCCTTCGCTTCCCTTCCCTCCACCTCTTTTCCTTCCCCCCATCATTTCTTTGTCTTTGGTATCCGGGGTGCGGCCCAGGTGCGCTACCATGGCCATGGCGGGCCTGGGTCAGGGTCAGAGTGCGGGTTCCGGGCAGGCCTGTTGGTGTTCAGTTGAAATTGTTCGGTTGTAGGTGCCTGGGTTGCTCGTTGCTTATGTTCCCAGTGTGCGCGTCAGCTCCCGGTGCATCTCTGTGTGTGAGTGCCAAGCCACAATGTGGCCCCGTCTCAGGCGGGTTTTGCCAGTTTTGCCCTGGCTATTAATTATCTATTATCTATTATGAGCCACTCCCAACGAGTTAGTAAGTGTTTTTAGCTCCAAGCTGGGTTCTAGATTTCCTTGTGTACCTAGTGTGAACAGTGGGTATTTATCGTTCGTGTCAATCCTTTTTTCCGGCAGTCTTGACGGATCGAGCATGACCACGGGCTCGATATGCGATGATTCGGAAGGGAGACGATCGGCGGAAGGCGCGGCGAAGGAGGCCGGGAGTGATGGAATGACGGGCTGGACCACCTCCTCAGCAGAGGAAGGCGGGAGGACGGGCTTGGGCGAGGGCGAGCGCGACGACGGAGCGGACATGGCTGGGCGGATCGGGATGGATAGGCTAGGGCTGAGGGATTGGTGAGGTTTGGTGTTGAGGTAGTGTTGAGGACGAGGGACGAGAACGGGAACGAGAACGAGAACGAGAGCGACGAACGAAGAACGACAGACGACAGACGGCTAGGGGCCGATGGACCGACGAGATGACACTACACTCACGTCAACACTCTCCACACTAACGTATCCTTATCACGGAACGCACAGGAACCTGCTGACAGATCGAACAAGGAAGAGAATGCCGACAAGAGAGCGACGGGGCGACGGACGATCCGACGGGGGCGACAGTTACGCACGGGAATAAGGAGGGAATCTTTCGAAAACCCTTAAGTGATTTGATGAAGACCGAGGTAAAATAGCGCCACGGTATAATCCAACGGCCAACACCTGAGAGGGAATCAGGGTCACACAAGGGGGCGGTTCCTTGCACCGGCGATACCTGAACGCGCGACTTAGCCTAAAAACGCGAGGAGCACGCAAGGAGGTAAACCCGGTGAGGGGCAAGCAGGCGACAAGGGAGGCGACAAAGGAGGCGAGGGCAACAAGGGCGAATGGGCGAATGTAGGATCCTGCGACGGTGACTAGTGACTAGCCTGCAAGGAGGGGACATAGAAACGCAGACAACTTCTAAAACAAAAAGGTCGATCGCGGATGCGACAAGTCTGCCCATGCGGCGGTCCTAGCCGAGTCTGTTGTGTGTTGTGTTCGCATATAGTAGCGCTTTGCTTACTTAGTACTTAGGGTCGCATATCTATCTAGCGTTCTTATCAGCACCGATTCTTCCGAGAATGCGATGCCGTCGTAGTGTATTCTGTAGAGGTCTGTTACTGATGTATCTCCATGCAAGAGTGGAGAGTATGGTGAGCGATCTGCTTGGTGTTTTACTTTTTTTACCCCCGCCATCGCAACCAACAACCAACCATAAAGCTTGTTGGGGGGAGGGGGAGGGAGCGAACATGAGGTTTCAGCCTCTTCACGACTTGGGCTCGCGTTCCGCAAGTGCAGCTGCAGCACTAGCATTACAATGATACATGATAGTGCATTATCCCCTCGCCCGCCTAACACTAGTTAGCCCTTAGCCCTAGAAGCGCCCCAGGCTCCAGATACCCCAAAGCAGAGCCAAGGCTAGGGACTGCCAGTAACTGCTGCTTTTGGAGAGTGGCAGTTATTGCCTCTAAGAGGACCAGTTAAGTTAACGGGTTGGGGCTCGAGGAGGCAGTCAGTCCGGCAGTTAACTGCTTGGTGCTTGGCCCGGGCTCCGCGCTCCGCGCTCCATGGGGGTTTATTTTATAGTTTCTTATAAGCATACTAAATCCTTACGAAGGCGCGGTCGCGCGGTCGCACAGGCGCATGGTGTCGCTGGTCGCAAAAGGGGATGGCGCCCAAGAAAGCCAACGGAAATTAATTAATTTCTTAATAGTCTCACCGCACACGCGACCGTGCAGCCTCTACTTTCTACTCACGTAGGAAACTTTCTACACCCCCAATCCGCCGGCCCTTTCCCCCCCGCCATCAGGCGACTCCCCCCGTGCACTACTAGGGGGATAGGGGAAAAGGGCTTAGATATGGTCGGTGGCCCGCGCCCCCCCCCGGTGATCCGTTCCCCCCTTCCTCCTATGCCTACCGGGCTGGCGGCGTCCTCGGTCCCGACTTATCCTGTAAACAGGTGCGGGACTTACCTATTTTCCGGTGAGCGGAGCCCTCGCTCCGCCCTCCCCCTTCTCCGCGCTCTCTCTCCCCTCTCCTGCAGGCACGCGCGATGGCGCGCCTGCGACAGGCCTGCAGCTGCCCCTGGCGACCCCTGGCGACCCCTGGAGGCCTCTGGAGGCCAGCTCAAGGGGCAGAGGAGGCTGGGGCTGGGCCCTGGTCTCCCCTGCCTCTCCCTCGCTGGCGCTCCTGGGCCTCAGGGGCCCCCACTCTGCACCTGTCTGCCTGTCGAACAGGGGGGGAGGGGGGGTTGGAGCGATGGGCTGGCCACGACAGGCCAGGACGCGCGAGGCAGGCAAGCCTGCCAGTGAGAGAGTGGGTCAGCAGGGCATTTTGCTCTTGGCAAGCCATCAGGCGTGCCAGGAGCATGGGTGGTTCCTCCCCCATGGCAGGGGAGGAGTGGAGAGAGGGGGGGGCTCGTGCCCCCCCATGGGGCAACCAAGTATAAACTTAGTTGAGGAAAGCCAACGGAAAGAATAAGGCAGCGCCGGCGGCGGCAACACGGCGCCACTGCAGGCCCAAGGCGGGCAGACGAAGCGCACCCCGAGCAGCGCTTTCGACGGCGCTGCAGGCCACGATGCCTGTGAGCCAGAGAAGATCATTGGCAAGCGCAAGGCCAAGGGCGTGACCCAGTGGCTCGTGAAGTGGAAGGGCTACGACACGCGCGACAACACCTGGGAGCCCATGGAGCACCTCGCGGCCTGCGAAGACATGATCGCCGACTTCAAGGAGCGCGAGAAAACTCGGATCGCCCAGCTGGAGGCGGTAGCTGAAGCCAAGCGAATCGAGAAGGAGGAGGAGGCGGCAAAGAAAGCTGCGGAAATGGCCGAAGCTGCCGCTGCGGCGAGGCTTGTGGCGCGGCAAGCGGCACAAGAGGGCCGCCCCAAGCCCAAGCCCATGTCCGCAGGATCGTCGTCCGAGGCCGACGGTTCGACGACCTCTACCTCTACTTCTCTGGACCCCGCTCCCGAGACCAATGTGGAGGCGCCCGCGGAGGCGGTCGAGGACGAAGCTGCGTGTGGCAACTCGCATGACCTCACCAAGAAGCGCAAGGTGTCGCTTGGAGGTCTGCTCGCCTCTCGTGCCAAGAAGATCGTGCAGCAACCGTTATCGATGGTGATGGAGGTCGACGAGCTCGACGCTTATCTCGAGGACGCCGAGGAGCCCGACATAGAGGTAGACGTATTGGCTTGGTGGCAGGCCAAGGAGAGCAAATGGCCCGCGTTGGCGAAGATGGTCAAGCAATACTTCGCGGCACCGGCCTCGTCAGCCGGCGTAGAGCGTGTCTTTTCTGCGGCCGGGAAGATGCATGGGGACGTGCAGAAGTCCGCCAAGGACTCCAGTCTAGAGCATTCGTTGTTCGCCTCGTTCAATACTGACTAAGGCTGAGTAGTTGTACACTTAGTAGTCCCATTGTGATGAGTGTGTATTAGTGTATTAGTGTGCAATGTGCAATGTGCAATGATACATTGAGAAAGATGCTAGCGAGCAAGAGGAGGAGGAGGGAGGCAAGGATGAGGGAGGCGGGGAGGGGGAGGCGAGAGCACGTGAGCGCGCGCAGGACAGGCCAGCGGGCCGTTGCGCATCGAGTGCTGAACAAGTAGTAGTTAACTCAGTTAATTGGCCTTCGGGCGCAGCGCGAGGCAGTTAGTAACTACGTGGCGCCACTCTAGGGGCAGTTAGTGGCAGTTAACTAAGTTACCTAGGTAACTGCCTTACCTAGGCCCTAGCCTTGAGTAGAGCACACACACGTATAACGTGAACAGAGGGGCGACGAGCAGCAGACAGAGCCGTTCAAAGGTAGGAGCGCACCTCGCAGAGCGCAAAAGTTGTCATAAACCGAACGCTGTATAGGTCACGACAACATTTTCTTCCCACATATTCCCCACTACATAAACAAAGCATGCAACAGCTCAATCATTTCCTGCAACAGCTCAATCGTTTCCACATCATCATCAGTGGTATTCAGTTTAGTCGCGAGGACGAGTCGCACAACGCGACAATAAATAGTGATGCCAACCGAACTGCGGCCATGAGAGAGAAGATGATGGTTCACATTGCGGGCAAACAAGAAAAGACTAGCGAGATCCGTCGACAACATGTTTGACCTTCGATGTCTACTCATGAGACTCTAGATTCAAATGTACATCTTGGAAGGATAGATGGTGCGGACAGTGCCACGGCTAGTCGTTTGTTTTAGCTACTAATATGGCTCCATCTCATGGAGCGCGGCCCGCATCAACGGCAAGAGTCTAACTGGGTCGACTCGCACAGATTCGTCCCTCCCTGGCTTCTTCTTTGCAAAGTCCTCTGGCCCCCACACTTGGTAATAGACCTTTGTGATATGTCGCACGTGCCGCCATAGCTCAGCTTCCATGGTCCATGAGCATGGGCCATCTGCAAGATCGCACTCACCATGGCGTGCCTCCTCACCTTCGCCGAGCATGTAGTTGATAAGGACCGCGTGGGAGCCCTCCGGCATGAAGGGCAAAATCATCGAGATGCCACCGGAAGGCGACACCGCCAAAGTGGTGCGGGAGACCAGCTGTAACTGTTCGCGCATGCTCATGCCAGAGAAATCGGTGACTACAATGTCGGCAATAGAGGAGAACTCTTGCCGGATTGCGGCCTGAACCCGTTTGAAATTCGCTATCACTCTCCGACCTTTCTTTGCCACAAGAAGAATCGTGTGCCGTGTGGGCGGAACGTCGGGGGCGATGCCGTGCGCCGCGAGGACACGGGCTCGGTATAGAGCAATGAGCGGTTCCTTTCCCATGTTCAGTTCCTCATGATTGAAGGAGTCGAACGTCCCACCAACCATCAGCTTCTCGAAGCACATGGGTCGTGTGCCATCACGGATACCGGTGGCGCCGCCAAGGTTGATACCATGTGCGACGGCATGCAACGTTGGCGGTTCTTCCAACCCAGTACCATACATTAAAGGGGCGAGGAAGGCCGCAGCAAACTTGCGGCAAACAACCGACGACGTAGCACGTTTCCCAAGATTTGCACACGGGTCTGTGCGCAGGATGCGAAGAGTTGGTGTGTAGATGCCCAGCTGGGCCATCGCCACTAGAAGTGGAAACCCCTCATCCCATGCGACATGCCCGAGGTTAGTAGGCGCAAATGGTGCTGAGATTGCGCTCAGACCACCGAGCCATGCAGCATTCGATGGCAAAGGAGCAACGACCGTCTTTGCAGACCTGTCATAAAGTAGGAGTGGGGTTCGAATCTAGACAGATTAGCTCTAGGTGTGGCAAGGAAATGTGTTGGGTCGCATCTGGCAAAGGCAAACAGAAACAATGGTCCACATGACTAGAAGGAGAACAGTTGCGGTGCTCAGGTTCAAGCCTCACCACGTCATTTGATTTTTGTATGGAACTTCCTTGCTGAGAGCAACAAAGTCCTCATTCGAATGAGCACCTTCCCGCTTCCGCCAGCGGAAGCCGTACTGCGAGCCCCTTTTGTGGTCGTATATTGTGGGCAAAGAGAAATTGCTGCTTCCTGTAGTCGCAAGGGGTTCAATGTACCAGGCGTATGAGAAGAGCAACAAGGATGTAAATCAACGCCAGGCTTCAGAGTATGGCGTCTCGCCCCTATGCCTCTCACGGATGCTGTGCACGCCAGTGACGACAGCACTTGAAGCTGTGCAGCGTGTGGAGCCACCTGTTCTGACATGGAAGGTAAAGTCGGAAGTGTTCGGATGGTAGCAGACGCGCTCAAACAAGCATGCGCGGTGCGGCACCGCGCCGACTGTCTCGAGATCACCAACGCAACGCCATCGTGAGAAGGCCCTTTGCGGTACCGCCGGTGAGCCTGGCAGCTGGATGCGAACCGGCCTAGGGCTGCGCAGCAGAAGGATCTCCTCGGGACCCGGTGGCGCCTCCGTGCGATACGCCGGCACGACGCTCGAGCTAGCCCGCCAAACTATGAGCAGGGCGAGTGCGCCGAGCAGCGAGAAGCGGAGGACTTCGCGCGCCTCCATCGACGCCTTGCCACCTCGCCACAAAAATATTGTACTACTATATTCTAATCCTGTACTCCTCTCATAGAACTCTCTAGTTCCCATCTATGGTTATAACAGTGGTCCATGACGTTACTACGCCCAGTCACTCACTATGAGGGTGCGCAGGCCACCAGCTGCAATGGGTGAATAATGGTCTAAATTTAAAATCATTCAATATTCTCACCGCACACGCGGCCGCGGACCCACTACTTTGTTCACGCAGCAAACTTTCTACTTTCTACACCTACACCCCCACTCCCGCGGCCCTTCCCTTCTCCCGGGGGGGCTCGTGCCCCCCCATGGGCGAACCAAATATAAACTTAGCTGAATAATGGTCTAAATAGGCTTCATGTCTATGATCTGTGTGTTGGTTGGAGGGGAGGCCACCCATAGGGGAAGCCACATGGCTGGGCCCCCAGCACAAAGAGACGCAACCCAAAGCGCCTCCCAGCAATTGCGAGCCAAAAAAAAGGCCCGCCCCCCCCTTCCCCCGACGCCAGACCCAAAGTAATGCACATGGGTCGACCCCCCGAAACCGAACGAAAAGGACCGAGGGAGGGGGGCGAAAAGGGAGTGAGGGCGGGGCAAGTCGGGCTCGTCGTCCTCGTCCGAATCATCCTCGTCTATCTCGGTGTCGGTGCCGACGCCGTTCGAGTCGCCGTTCGAGTCGCTGGATTTCTTGGAGTTCGCTGAGGGTCGAGGAGGGCGAGGAGCTTGGAGAACTGGAGTAGGACGTCCATCTTCATAAAGTAGGAGCTCGAGCTCGAGGTCGTTGCCCTGCGCGTCGTCGGTTCGGAGCGACTCGATCTCTCGATCTCGGTCGTCTGGCGCCGCCCCGATCCTTCCCAGAGCCCAGAGCACGAGCATTTTGTTCTTCTCATCATCTTGCCACTTCTCGAGTACGCCGGTGTACTTGGGCTGGGTGGAGTGCTGTGATGCCCATTGCATGCCAAACGCCTCGGCCTTGACGCCTTGACGCGCACCACCACGTTCTTCACGGAGCGGAGGCTCTTCAGGATCTTCACGATTTCATCGAATGTCTGAGTGGGTCATGGGTGTGTGTGTGTCAGCTTTTTGTGGCTCGCGTGCGGCGATGACGCTGATGTGCATGATCTGTTGGGTGTGACAGAGATGTGGCGGCCGTGCGAGAGCGTCGCGCTCGCTGTCACCTGTGTCGGCATGCTCGTCGGTCGGTCGTGAGTGTGGGAGGCTGAGGTCGTCAAAAAGTTGGTACCTGAGAGCATGTGCAGATGTGCAGGCCCGCGCCATGGGTCAGGGAGGGTGGGAGATGGTCTGACAAGCGTGTCAGACATCGGCCGACAGTCCGACGGGCCCTCTGCGCGGGGGGGGGTCGGGAGCAATGGCGGGCAACCTTTCAGAGGGCCCAGTTTGGGTGAGATCTGATGGGACCCAAAGGCGGGCCCCTGACCTGAGCGGCCAGGGGCTGGCATGGGGGAGGGTGGGGGGCCGTCGCGCACCACTTTGGTGGGAGGTGCACCCGCCGGTGGCCCGCAAGGGGGGCCATTGCGAGGGGGAATCCCAGCCAGGGTCCTACGACGCCATCATCTTCGTAGGACGCGGTCCTATAATGTAGGACGGAACTTTTTAGCCGCTCGGTCATCTTCAAGAACAGTGCTTTTGCAATAGATACAGATATACATTCCCTATGTCCATGGGATTCATTTCGACAATCGAAATCGAAAACACGAAAATCTCTCTAGCGATGTAGCATTAGCATGTAGCACGTAGCACGGAAGACGGAAGTGTAGCCCGGGAAGACATGACCACGTGAAAGCTCAGTAACAGCTCGCAATGAGACTGCAGGATTTATGCGATGCGCAATTCGAGGGCGCGAAATCTTGCCCCTTTCACCTCCTTCTTTTCCATTCTGGCTCGCAAACGGCTAGTAGCTGCAGCCCAAGCGTCCCGAAACACCCTATCTAGGGCTAGGGTGCACCAGCGCAAGAGCGGTGCTCACCAAGACCTCGCAAAGTGAGACAAATCTGCACCAATGGATAAATGATGGGTCCAGGTTCATGTCGCATTGTATGATGAACGGACGTGTTGGTCCTTAGGTCCTTTGCTTCTAACTCATTTGGGATTGGGAGGCTGTGATGGCCGCGACCGGCCGATGTCGTTCATCACCCGGAACATTAAAAACGATCTTGTGGGTCGACAAAGAGAGCACGGAGACGCGTGCTAGGTGCCGCAGACTGCTCCGAGGCTGAAGCTGCAGGTCCGTCACCCATGTGGTTAAGCTCAGAAAACTGATCTGCGGTCGCTTGAGACAAGTCGCCAAACTCGGTCGATGGATCGACTTCGCCAGAGGCTGTTCCTGCACCCGCATTGGCAAAGCTCAAGCCCGTCTTGATGCCCTCCCACATGTAGTCCTGCCACGTGGCATGTCCGGCGGCCTTGGCGTCTCCGGTACCTACTTGCTCAGACATCTGTCCTGCTGATTGGACCTGCTGTGTGCTTGATGGTGCAGCATTTCCTATGGCACCTAAGATTTGCTCGGCATTCGAGGGTGGCCTTTGGTTGAGGGTGTCGAAATTCCCACTCGTTTGCTGGGAAAGCTCGCCGAATGTAACCGACGGATCCTTTTGTCCGCTGGCGCTATTGGCTCCCGCTTCGGCGTAGTTGACACCCGTGCTGATGCCGGCATTCATGTACTCTTGCCAAGGCGCCGCCTTCTCTTCAGGCATGCTCCTCGGTTCAGGTGCACCCCACTCTTGTGCGGTTCCCCATGAGCTGGATGGTGCTGAGTCTGCCTCGTGCGCCTGTGGCGAATGTGCCTCTTGCTCTGGTGAGGTGTCGTGCGGTGCATCACCTCGGTGGTTGAGCACCGAGAACTTGTCGCTCGTCTGTTGAGAGAGACCGCCAAAATCATTGGACGGGTCTGAGGTGCCCTCTGCAACGCCCGCTGCCGCAGATGCGTAGGCGATTCCTGTCTCGATGCCGGCCATCATATAGTCCCTCCAGGTGGCATGGCCTTGAGGTAGTTCATTGCTTTGGCTACCATCGGTACTGTGAGTATGTGCGCCACCGGCTCGCGCTGGCTTGTCTACGCGGTCGTCTGCAGCAGGTGGGGGGACTCGGCCGATTTCGACCCCGGTAAGTGCCTGGATTGGGCCCTTGAGGCTGCTCTCGACCGCATCCACAATGGAGGCATGGAGGTTGTTGGAGGCCGAGGATGCAGACGCTGCAGTTGTAGATGAGCTCACGGGCATCGGGGGCCTTATGTTGTCCGCGGGCAGCGAGCTTTCCACATTGTGCTGCTGTGTGTGTTCGCCAGCATGGTTGATCGCGCCAAAATTGTCACTTGTATCTTGAGAGAGCTGCGAGAAGTCTTGATCGCCGTTTGCTGCAGCCTGTGCGTACTGTACGCCGGTGGAGATACCCTGGTTCATGTACGCTTGCCAGCCGACGCCGAGCTCGCGGTGCTTGGAATCGGTCGCTCGGTCACGGTCGATGGCGTGGAGCGTGTCGGTCGCCTCTGCGATCCGCATCTTCTCGGCAGTGATGCGGTGCTCGGAGAGGGCAATCTGGTCGAGGAGCAAGCGGATGTGCTCGTTGTCCGTCTGCTCCGCCGCGTTCGCATGCGCCAGGATCGCCATCGCACTCATGAGCTTGTACATCATGTTGGCGAGGAGTGGGCCGGACGGTCTGAGCCAAGGGAGCGACGGACGGAAGGAGGGGGAGGAGGGAAAGGCTCGCTCCTTCTTCCTTATCTTTTGGCAACTACTGACAGAGTAGGGGTGAATGGGGGGCTCCTCCCCCTCCCCCCCGGCACTACAAGTGCCCTCTAATAAAAAGAAGGGCCGGAGGATGGATCCAGGTTTCCGCGAGCCCAAAAGGAGCGAACAAGGTTTAATGGAGCAACCCAGGGATAAGAGGAGCGAACCAGGTTTAGGAGGAGCGAACCAGGTTTGGGGGGGGGGGGGGGGCGGGGGGGGGGGGGCGAAGGAGGGGGGGGGCGCAAGTGCATTGGGAGTTCGCGCGGGGCGAGAGGGGGAGCGAGAGAGAGGGAGAGCGAGAGCGAGAGGGAAAGGGAGAGCGAGGGTGAGGGCGAGGGCGAGGAAGAGGGAGAGGGCGAGGGCGACAGCGACAACGAGAGCGACAGCGAGAGGGAGAGGGAGAGGGGAGGGAGAGCGAGGCGAGCGAGAGCGAGGAGCGAGGAGCGAGGAGCGCGAGCGAGAGCGAGAGCGCGAGCGAGAGCGAGGAGCGAGGAGCGAGGAGCGCGAGCGCGAGCGCGAGCGAGAGCGCGAGCGAGAGCGCGAGCGAGAGCGCGAGCGAGAGCGAGAGCGAGAGCGAGAGCGAGCTAGGGGTTGGCGGATAGGGCGTGGAATACCCCCCGGAGAGCCCCATCTAGGTACAAGTAGATAGTGCCCAACTGCCATCTAGGTAGAGGTAGATGTAGATAGTGTCCAACTGCCTTCTAGGTAGATGTAGATACTGCATATTCCGTCCTAGATACCTAGATATCTGAGATATCTAGGTATCTACCCTTCGGGAGAAAAACTATCGTTATAGTTTTAGCGATGGAGCGCGCGCCGACCGCTCCCACCTCCCAGCCCCCCGCCGCCACGACGCCCCAACGGGGCAGCCCCAAACCGCCGGAGCCCAAGCGCGCTCAACCCTCAGCCCCGCCTGACCAGGACGTCGACATGGCGCCGCCGCCCTCGCCTCCCAAACAGCCACACAGCCAGGGAGCAGGTAGGGTCCTGTTCCCAGCTGCAGACCAAAGCCAGGGCAATGCCCTTCCTCCCGCCTCCCTCGCTTCGCCACCCAACCAAGGACTCCCCATGGGGGCTGGCAGCACTGCTGCCACCCCCATGGTGGCAACTCCTACCATCAATGCACCCCTCGGGGGCGGGCACTTGACACAACAATCCATCATGGGAGCCTTTGCGCTCTCAAACCAACAACCAACACCAGCACAGAAGTCATACGCAGAAGCCGCCCAGCATGGACCCAAAGGAAAGGCCCCCCCTCCATTTGCTAGGAAAGGAAACGGGGGGGGGGGGAAAGGGGTGTGGTATGAAAGGGAGGGAGGGTAGTTAGGAGTAGCACTAGCAATCTGCCCCACGCCGTGCATGTAGCGGCTAGTTTTTTTAAGATTTTTTTTTAGGTATCTACCCTTCGGGCCTAAACTTCAAGTTATAAGAATCCGGGCGCCCGCCCGTCCGCCCGAGAAGTCCGCGCGCGGCCCGCGGCGTCATCGCCATGAGAGTCGCTCTGGCCTGCCAGCCCTTTCGAGGCCTGCTGGGACATCTTCACCTGCGTCGGCGTGCGGCATCGGCCAGCGGCTCAGTGCAGCCGCCGATATTCCCAGTTGTAATTATTTTTTATTGAGCGTGCGGCATCCCCCAGACGAAAGTTGTTGATTTCCCCCCCCCTACCCCCGTACGCGGAAGGTTGTCAGATTTGGACCGCGCCCCACGACCGCTCATTTGGTACCCCTCGTGGACACGTGATAGCCAATCAGTCATCAGATCTGCATGTACCACCACGACGACACGCGTATTCACCACAGCACTCCGAGTTATTTTGGCACACCGACCCTGGCTCGCGGCATGGCGTTTCACACGGTGCTCCTGGGCCTCTCCTTCGGGGTGCTCGCGGGGGGGGCTCATGGTAGGGTGAGAGTCCCCACGGGAGGGGAAGAAACCCTGAGGGAAAGGAGACCAAATGAAGGCAAGCCGCCTTGGGCCCTGGTCTCCCCTGCCTCTCCCTCGCTGGCACTCCTGGGCCTCAGTGGCCCCCACTCTGCATCTGTCTGCCTGTCGAACAGGGGGGGAGGGGGGGTTGGAGCGATGGGCTGGCCACGACAAGCCAGGACGCGCGAGGCAGGCGAGCCTGCCAGGGAGAGAGTGGGTCAGCAGGGCAGTGGGCTCCTGGCAAGCCATCAGGCGTGCCAGGAGCATGGGTGGTTCCTCCCCCATGGCAGGGGAGGAGTGGAGAGAGAAGAGGGGGGGGGCTCGTGCCCCCCCATGGGCGAACTAAAAAAAAAAACCTTCTAATATTCTTACCGCACTCGCGGCGAATGGAACCACTACCTACTACACATAGTACGTAGCATACTTTCTACACCCCCACTCCCCGGCCCTTCTCCCCCCGCCATCAGGCGGCTCCCCCCGTGCACTACTAGGGGGATAGGGGTGAAGGGCTTAGATATGGTCCGGTGGCCCGCGCCACCCCCCGGTGATCTTTCCCCCCCTTCCTCCTGTGTCTCCGAGTGGGCGGTGGCTTCAGTCCCGACTTATCCTGTAAACAGGAGCGGGACTTACCAATTTTTCGGTGAGCGGAGCTCTCGCTCCGCCCACCCCCTTCTCCGCGCCCTCTCTCCCCTCTCCTGCGGCACGCGCGATGGCGCGCCTGTGGCAGGCCTCCAGCTGCCCTCTGGCGACCCCTGGAGGCTCCCGGAGGCCAGCTCAGGGGGCAGAGGAGGCTGGGGCTGGGCCCTGGCCTCCCCTGCCTCTCCCTCGCTGGCGCTCTCGAGCCTCAGGGGCCCCCACGCTGCACCTGTCTGCCTGTCGACCAAGGGGGGAGGGGGGGTTGGAGCAATGGGCTGGCCACGACTGGCCATGACGAGCGAATCAGGCGTGCCTGTGAGTGAGAGAGTGGGTCAGCAGGGCAGTGGCTTCCTGGCAAGCCATCAGGCATGCCAGGAGGATGGGTGGTTCCTCCCCCATGGCAGGGGAGGAGTGGAGAGAGGGGGGGGCTCGTGCCCCCCCATGGGTCAACCAAGTATAAACTTAGTTGCCCCATGGGCGAACTAAGTATAAACTTAGTTGCGGCGACGTAAGTAAGAGTCTCCGACAGCAAATAGCGAGCGGGTGAGGCGTAGGGCCTAGTAAGGGTTTCGCGAAACTGTTTACGAAACTTTGGGGGGTTTCGGCTGGAAAAAACTTTCGCGAAACATCGGGGGGTAAATGACCCGAACGCGAAACATACGCAAAACATCGCGAAACATTTAATGTCGGGAAGACCAGTATGTAGCAGTATTGGGTCGTCTTGGCGCGGTCGCCTCGGCGACAGCGGTGTCTCCATCAATACCTCGTCCAGCGTCCAGCGCGGCGAGGGCCGCGGCAGCGGGGGAGGGAGAGGGAGGCGGAGGCGGCTCGCGCTCCATGACCCTATCAGTTTACTAATAGTTGCTAAAAATACCTTGAGGGGGACGCGTGATGCGTGCAATTTTGACACTTTTTGCCGCAAAACTTTTGCACAAAACTTTGGGGGTTCGGGCACAAAACCTTTACCCGGCCCTAGCGAGGCGGCTACCGCCGCTGTCGCCGCCGTACCAGCTGAGCCGCCTCCGCAACATTTTTAGCGGTCTTTCCCGCCGGGGAGAAACGGCTGTCTTAAACTTAGTAATTCATCTCCGCCCGGCTACCATACTGTACGCACCACCGGGTCCGGCGGACCCGGTATACCGGTCCACCGGTCCCGGTGGAACAACTTAGCCGAAGGGAGAAGGGAGAAAATACCGACGGGGGAACCTGAGATAGAGAGACTTCTTTCAGGGGAACCTAAAGGCGGCTCTACCCCTAACTGCAACAAACCTAGTTGCAACACATGGATAATACGGAGGCCCAGTGGGCTTTGCGTGTTTCTAAGGCAAGGCGTCCGCTATGTGGGCCAACGAAACATCTCGAGTGTGCAACCATGAGGCGCAAACCCATCGTTGGCAAGCTTCGCGCCTCCGCCAAAGAGTGCGAGTCTCTGGCAAACTTCGCAGAGGGTGCACGGCGCTTTTCGAGCGAGTTGTACAATCTCAAAACGCGTGTCATTTGCTGAGCGAAGTACACACCATGCATGCAAGCAATTCGTGGCGTCAAACGACAAGGTTGGTATGGATCGAACGGATGGCGTGACGGTGAGTAACAAAGGAGATCGGTCGAGCCGATCCGCAAGAAAAAAAGACTAGCTATGTCCGTCCGTCGCTCACAAAGAGGATTTCCTCTGCCATAAGCGTAGTGGGAGGACAGGACCCGCGAAATCTATCGAGTGGAGTTTGCACTGGGGCTAAACATGTGCGTGCGGCCATCCTTATCCTGTTCGATGACGATAGGCCAACGCCGACACGTAACGTGGAGCGTTGGGCCACAGAGCGGACCATGCGGGGCGCACGTCGAGCCCTTGTGCCGAGCTTATGCTTCAGGCAATGGACTCGAATAATAGACAATTCCCGGATATGGCTGAGAGTTGGTTTCAAAAAGCGGCAAAGAATGGCTTCAAACGCTTGATAGGCTGAGCTACGCCGTGGCATGGTACTGCCTTCTTGCGGAAGGCGCTCGTAACATCGCCCGACTCCCTGAAGAGGTGTCAAGAGCCGCAACAAGAAAGGATAGCTGCTAGCTGCAGCGACGAGCGGTACAGGGGTGGAGATCCTGGACAGTAGAGCATTCTCGCCAGGGCGGGTGGCATGCCCACATACTATGTGGCGCTGCCGGAAAGCTTCACTATGGCGATTATGCCTCGAAGATGATCCCGTCAAAGACGCCTTGTGGCAACATCGCGACGGGCAAGCTGTCGGAGTCTCCCATGGTCTCCAGCAGCTGCATCTCATCCGACTCTCTGGCATCTACTACGGGGTCCATGAAGTCGCATGCAGAGAAGAGAGTTGCTTGGCCAAGTGAGCCTGTGCGCGCCAACGAGCCCCTCCGGATGCACACAACATCTATAGGCATACTAGCCTCACTGCTTGAGCCCTCCGCACGTTGTGTGTTCATATTCTCATACTCACCAGCAACGATATCGGCCACATGAGCAGACGGCGAGGAATGTGGATCATCCGTAGGTTGCAGACCTTGCACACCAGCTGTTATGACCTTCTCGCCATAACCAGCTCCGTTGGCTGGATCATTGAAGTGTGAAACGTCCCAGGCTGATGCAATGCAGGGCACATACGGCGCAGGTATCTCGCGAGCAAGCAGCGCGTCCCAGTCGGCATGCGCAAATATGGCATGGTTGATCACCTCGGCCGAACCGCTTGGGCCACAACCAAGCCGCAAAGTGGGCAACGTGGCAAGAAGGCCGTCGAGGAACGAGAGTGCTTCAGGGCTAAGGTGTGTCGGATGCGTGAATTCGCCGACGACCACCTTCAAAAGGGAATTCGGCATCGTGGGGGGAAGAGTGTGAGAGGTGGTTGTGAGCGGGACAGCCGGGTAGAAGGCGGGGGGGTGCCAGAGCGCATCTATATACCCTACATGAGAACACTAGTGGTAGAATCAATGCGCTTGCCTGACGCCAAAGCATGTGGTCATCGACACCCTGCCCACCAAACGGGAGGACCCCTGTGACCATCTCGTAGAAAAGGATGCCTAGCGCCCACCAGTCCACTCCTACGCCGTGCCCTTCATTGAGGATTACTTCAGGTGCCATGTACTCAGGTGTTCCGCAGAGCGTCCATGTGCGATCCACGACCTCCTGCCCGTGCAGATGGGCACGCTCAGATTGGACAAAAGTGCCGGCATGGCGTGGTGCAGTCGGTGAGTCACGGCGGCATCCCATGCTGCCGTCCACGAGAACAACCCCCCCCTCCCCCCCCCCCCCCCCCCCGCCCCCCCACCTTTGCAAAGCCAAAGTCGACGAGTTTGAGGTAGCCACGCTCATCCAGCAGCAGATTCTCGGGTTTGAGGTCTCTGTAAGCGACACGCCTCGCGTGGAGGTAGTCGAGAGCAGCAGCAACCATCATGCTGTAGCACAGAGCCTCGGCCTCGCTCAGCCGCCGCTGCAGCCGAATCCGCGCAAAGAGCTCGCCCCCCATGACAGGTTCTAGGAGTAGGTGGCATGCTGTAGGCGACTCGAAGACTGCTTCAAGTTTTGCAATGAAGGGATGATGAAAGGAGGCGAGAAGCTTGGCTTCGTTGATGGTATGCTCGATTTGCTCATAGCGCACGAGCTTCTCTTTGCACAGGGTCTTCAGCGCGTAGGGCTTCAGCTCCCCGTCGACCGAGTACGAGACGAGAGAGACCGTCGCAAAAGTTCCTATGCCAAGCGTCGCCTGTGTCTCTATCTCTGAGAGGTTGGTGGGCGCAAGAGAACGACGCAGTAGCGGCGGGTGCACAGGCATGTGGAGCGTCGACCGAATGGTCCTGGGCTTTGAAGAGGACTCGCGCGAGCCGCGGTGCGCGGAGAAGAGAATGGGAAAGAAGAAGAAGAGGTCGGGCAAGTGAAGTAGGAGGCGGCTAAAGCGACCAAGTGTGATCTGCCGCAATGTCCAGCGGTGTTCACGCATTGGCGAGGCGTGAGCCGATGTGGAGAGCGGAAGGGCTGGGCGCCAGCTGGCGCGTAGCCGGCGGGAGAGCGATAGCCAGGCTGCGTACATGACGGCGAGTGAAAGCGATGCAGCGATCGAGAACACAAACGGCCTCGGCTGTGCAGGGAGGACTCGGAGCGCAGCGTGGAGAAGCTTTGGTGGCCTTTGGAGGACGAGGAGGCCAGCAACACCAGAGGCGAAGGCGAACGGTGAAAGGAGTATCGGCTTTGGAGCGGTAGCATCCTCCATAGGGGAGAAAGGGGGTGGGGACTGAAGGAGGGGGGGAAGGGATGGGGGGGGATGGGGGGTAGGGGGAGATGGGGGGGGGGGGGAAGCAGAGAGGGGGGGGGAGAGAGAGAGGGGGGGGGGGGGGAGAGAGAGAGAGGGGAAAGAGAATGAGGGAGAGGGGGGCGTGAGAAGTTGGCGGGGGGGGGGGTCACACAGGAGAGTGGGGTACTCTTGTCCTGGGAAGCGGAGGGGTTCCCGCGGGTGAGGGGGGGGGGGGGGAGGGGGGGCGGGGGGGGGGGGGGGGGGAGAGAGAGGGGGGGCGGGGGGGGGGCGGGGGGGGGGCGGGGGGGGGGGGGAGGCGTCCACTCTCGCGCGGCCCGAGTGCCGGGCGCAACCGCCGGGCGGCTCCTTCCTTTCTCTCTCTCTCTTCTACGGGAAGAAGAACTCGATCCTTCTCAAGCTGTGTGGACGTGAAGGTGGAACCGGAGAGAGAGAGAGAGAGAGGGGCGTGAGAGCCGGGGAGGGGGGGATTGGGGGGAGAAGGGGGGGGGGGGGAGGGGGGGGAGAGAGAGAGAGAGAGAGAGAGAGAGAGAGAGAGAGAGAGAGATACTTAGAGCTGTAGAGTAGGAGCTTGTGGAGGCGCCACCCGGGTGCAACTCCATGTTTAGATGAGATTTCTACTTTGTGGAGTCAAGGGAGGGGGGGGGGTTCCGAGATCTTGGAGCTCGCAGGGTGACAACGTGACAACGGGAAAACTCGAAAACTCTCAGCCAGGCGGAGGCGTTTTTAAGAGAACGAAGGATTCGGGGCTCGAACGCCTCCTCTGAGAGGTAATCGGTCAAAAGTGGGACTTCATCATTTCATCTATCAAACGTCCACATTCATTAAGTTGAGAGGGAATTCCGGAGGCAGAGAGTCACTCTCCCGTGGGGCGCATGGGAGATGGAATACCGTACTCCACTCGGTGTGTAGCCAAGTAGCCAACTCCTAGCACCCCAGTCCTTCCCCTTGAAGGCCCCTTGGTTTTTCGTCACCATGGATGCCTGGGCCCGCCCAAAGGCACTCAGCCATGGCCGGGGAGAGTGCTCAGGCTGCAAGCACACCAACAGCGTCGGTTGCTCAACTTCACAGCCGGGACGACGTGCGGCTCCCGGGCCTCGGCGGCCTGTCATTCTAAGAGTATACTTTTATTTCTTGTCATTGTCATTGTGTACTTCCAAGGTATAAATGCTCATAACCCAGCGAAAAAACATGTACAAAATGGGCATGCTGCTTGGCCACGGGGGTATGGGTGGGCCTCACGTACCCAACCACTCTCTCCTAGGAATGTACAGTATGGGTGCACCATTAAGAAACACTACCATCAAGAAAGCTTAACATGATTTTGGCTGCTGGCTGCCGACTCGCTAAGAAACTGGGGGTCGACAAGCCTCAGGCTCGAGCCTCAGCTAAGAAACCCCGCCTAAGAAACCCCCCCCCTAAGTTGTTCCACAAGATACAAGTACCAAAGGTTCTCAAGGGCCAAAAACCTGTGTACAAGCACCTGCGCAGGTACCGCACAGTACCTGTGGCATAGATTATAATACTAGTTATACTACTATTATATTATTATAATAACAGTACCAATACCGTATATACATGTACGAGCACAGTTCACAAACAGGAGACAACAAGCGCGCCAGCACGCCCAGGCCAAGACGCCATACGCCATACGATATACCCCACTCTAGAGACTCCCAAACTAAAGAAACCAGAAACTCCCTCACTCTCACTCATCCTCATGCTCTTCCTCTTCTTCCTCAGAGTAGGAGGGATCTTCAATCTCCATATCCTCATCCCATTCCATCACGGTATGCGCCGTCTCTGACTCGAAGCGATGCTCGATGGTGATATCAGTTCTGAGATCTCAGTCTCAGTAGTGTCGGGGCTGAGATGTCTATCTCAGCTGAGAGCATTCCCGTCGACCAAAACTAAAATAAAACCCAAATAAAAACTCTTGTGAAAGCGCGAACCGTGGTGGCGCGAAAAGGTCGCGCGACCGTAGCGAAGTCGGAGATGAGCACGGACACCGAGCACTAGGGCTGCCTAACGTTTACTTTAGGGCCCAACGTTCAGTTAGCGTTCGACTAAAAACTCAAACATTGTTCATGTTCACTTGTGTTCAAGGCCAATCCTCAACGTTGTTCTTGTTCAGTGGTTCTCCTCACCTGTTCCTGTTGTTCAGGCGGAGGCTCTTCGGCGGCTCGGCGGCGTATGCACGTATATACATATACGTTTATACGTATGCGGGTACGCGTATCGCGTATGCTACATACATATCTCCTAGCCCTAACCACCCCTAAGTAATTAGGGTTAGGGTTAGGGGTTGGGGGCAACCCAAGAAGCAACCCAAAAAGTAGGTTAGAGGTTAGAGGAGAGTTCTAATAGTCGAAAAGGTGTGTGAACCTTTTCAGTAAAAGGTGTGAACATTCTCTTTTTGTAGAGAGGTGACGCGCGCGACGACATGGCTCCCCGTGCAGGCAAGGCACCCGCCTCCGAGACTGACGGCCATCAAGGTGGCGTTGACGACAGAGGCTGCGAGTGGCAGGCCGTAGCCCTCACGGGTAGTCGTGCCATTCGAGGCCGGCTTCAGAGTGGCGCCCCAAATTACGTGTACGAGGTGTCGTGGAAGCCCCATGCGGGCAAAACATTCAACCCCACCTACGAGCCCGCCGGCAACTTGGTGGGTTGGGAACCGTTGAGCGACTCTTTTCCGTGGTTGGATTTGCCTTTTCAAAGTATCGCAAGAGTGCGCATTCCGACACACTCGACACTCGAAGCGGCAGCCTTTGCCAAGCTGAATTGTCGTATTCCATACGATGACAGACTTTTACTTCTAACCGGTGGTTTATTTTAAGCCTCAAGGTCTCGTCGGCGACATTCTACCCCTTCTCTTACTTTCTTTCGATGTCATCAAACGTTCCATGACTGTCTTCCGTCTTCTCTTCATGCCCTGACTGGCACCGATCTATCTTCTACCGAAGCCTACCGCCACGAGGGAGTGGGCTTAGTGGAACGAGCCCAACAAACTTTAGTGACCTACACTCGCGTCTCGGACGAGGGAGGCCGCTATTGGGCTGATCATTTGCCCTACATGCTCATGTCAATGCGAGCGACCGCCGGTCGTATCGTCCCTAAGTCACCGGCTGTCCTCCTCTACGGACGAGAGCTCAGGCTTCCAGCCCAGCTGGCCGAACCAACTCTCCCTCGAGAAGAGGAGCCCACGCTGCGACCCTCAATTGCACAGTACGCCGACACCCTCAACAACATCATGACCGTCGCATGGCGCGCCGCCCTCGATGCGACGCAGAGTGCTCAAAGAGAATCCGTGCAAAACGCCACCTTGAAGTCTCGCACTGGTGTTACCTTCCAACCCGGGGATAGGGTTTGTCGCCGTATTCGTGGGCACGCCAATAAGCTTCAATTTCTCTACTCCGGTCCCTACCGCGTGGATGCTAAACTTTCCGACACGCGCTATCGCCTCCGCGACCTTGAAAATCGGAAGATCAAGGACGAGGTCCACATCTCGAACTTACGCCCGTATTTTACTCGGGTGGACGAAGAACCCCTATCTCAGGATGAGTTTATTGTCGAATCACTCCTTGACCGCCGCGGCGAGCCGCCTCGGTGCAAGTATCTAGTCAAGTGGCTTGGCTACCCTCGTTCCGAAGCTACGTGGGAGCACCGCATTGAGCTCCTCCGTCGTTGCGGGGACCTTGTCGACGCGTTCGATCGACTAACCTCTCCTCCCGTTCCCGAGGGTTTATACGAACCTTTCGTTGGAGACTACGACCCTACTCCGGAGGCTACGTCATCGGCTGACGAGGCTCCTAAAGACGTGGATCACATACTACCGGATTTAATCTCCTCTAGAACGCGGTCCAAGATTACATGAGTCAATTGTTGAATGAGGTTGCTACGTGCTATCGGGACATTCAAACACCCCAATATCTACCGATTCCCGTGATCTCTACTCTCACGCTGCGTGGGATGCCGCGCTTCCTCTTTGATTGACCAGAGCAAGCATTTCCTGTGGAGTTATGTGTCCGACGCTATCCCGGGTGAAAAGGAGCATACTGAATCCTGGGCCCTGTCCCTGCACCCTCAGTATGATTTGGCGATCCAGTGTGATGACGAGGCCCATGCCGTACACGTCGTAGTAATTCACTGGAACGCGATTGGGAGGGGTGGTGTCGCTCAAGCTCACGGACGCCAGAACCCTCTTGTGCACTTCGTCAACGACCGCCTGTGCGTTGTCGTCAGCCGCAATCACCGCTGCATGTGTGCACTGCTCGAGGCAAGCGCCGCGCTGGATCTCACCGATATGGATGGTTGGACCGCACTGATGTTTTCCTGTTCCGCGAATCATGCTCTGTGCTGTCGGACATTGCTCGAGGCAGGGGCCGACCCCAATTTCACGCAGGAGGGGGATGGTTGGAGTGCATTGATGTTGGCGTGCCAAGAGGGCCACAATCGGTGCACACGCATCCTGATCGATGCCAAGGCGCAGGTGGATCTGCAAGAGAGTCATGGGCGCACTGCCTTGATGATCGCATGCCAACATGGCCATACTCGATGCGTCCAAGTGCTCCTTGAAGGCAAGACGGATCAGAAGACCAAGAACAACCAAGGGTTCACAGCGTTGATGATTGCTTCGGAACATGGCCATGAGCGCTGTACTCGACTACTTCTGGAAGGGTGAAGGATGAAACCCGTAACACCTGGGCCGAATGGCTCCTGGCTGGATTTTCAAGGAATTCGGGGGTGTATCCGGAGGAAGAAGGCGCGCTTTGTCGAGTGGTTGTGTGTGTGCCCGCATTAGCGTTTTGCGTACGTTAGATTGATTGCACGTTGTGCGGTTCAGGTTTACCAGCGATGACATAGTCGATCATATCTTTAGCACTGTCGAAGTATAATGTGGCTGAGATTGAGTAATAGTACCGAATTTGTGGGTGTACTATATCTTGTATGACACTTCTGGTAAAATTTCCGTGCTCGGCATGTGTAGTACTCTGTGGCAATATAGCTCTCCGAGCTATCTGCACAAGTGTACATTCCTTCTGCCTCACCTTGCCGGCCAAGTCTTGTAATGTGCTGCTTACGTTGTCGTATACCTCTCTGAGCGCTTTTAAGGCTTGCTGGATGTCGTAATCTATGTCAACATCGCTAGTGCTGGGCATGTATGATAGTATCGTATAATAGTATCGTACATTTTTTTGTGTCACGCACCAACTCGAGCGGGATGCATCAGTCCTCTTGCCAAACGAGTGGGTTGGATAGCGCTACCCTCATGATCCCCACGATCCTCCGCGATTGAACGCTTTTCCATGCGGTGGGGGTGATGGCGATTGAACGCGTTCCACGTGTAGGCTGATGGTGATTGAACGCTTTTTCCATGCGGTGGGGGTGATGGTGATTGAGCGCGTTCCACGTGTAGGCTGATGGTGATTGAACGCTTTTCCATGCGGTGGGTGATGGTGATTGAGCGCTTCTCGCCTTACGGCCTACGGTGTGTGCACATTGCTAGCCAGACACTCGACACCGGCAACTGTGTTCAACACTGTTCATAGTGTTCAGTCGCCGCTCCGTGTTCTTTTTGTTCTTGTTCAACTGCTCGTTGTTGTTCTTGTTCGGCTCAGAGGCTTGTTGCTAAGTGTTGTTCTTGTTCAGAATCTGAACAGTGTTCAACGCTTAACGTTAAGCAGCTCTACCGAGCACAACACGAACATGGCGGCGGACGGCGATGAGGACCCGCCTGCATCCGCGACCTCGGCGGGGGGCCCGAAGGAGAGGAGAGGCTCGCTGGCGCGCTCCATCGCGTCTAACTATAAAGCACGTTAGTTGTTAGTTGTTACTCTTTACCATTCAAGCCGCAGTAGGCGTTAGCCTTGAACCTTCAGATTTTTTCTTTATTTGTCTAGATTATTTTGGCAGAGCAGGCCAAGAAATACACATGTGCATGATCCACCCTCGTGGTCATACATGCTCACGACCGCTTGACCCATTTTTCAACATTGCGCATGCGCAGGCGGGTGTGGCAGTGTGGCAGCCGATGGGGTGCCGCGTTCAGCGCCTTCAACTTGGCGGCGCGTGCCTCGTAATTCCTCGGAACAATTGGGGATGTGAATGACGTTGGCATCGCAAGGCACATCGTTTGCAGTAGGTACAGCCACAGGAGGCGACTGTGAGAAGCGTGAGCGCCGTGTAGGATCATGGCGTGCAAATGAGCACAATCTAGCGAGTACCCTTGCGAACGACGTCAGTGGACCGAGTGGACCTCTCGATTCATACGCTTCCGGCCCTGGCTCCCAAGGAGCACAGACTGCCTGCTCGAATGCTACTGATCTACGTTTCCCCAATGTCCAACGTATCAAAGGCCATGCTAGTAGCGGGATCGCGTCGATGGCAAGAAAGCCGAAAAGTAGGAAGGTCAAGATGAGCTATACAAAGGGAGGCGCATTCAGTCAGTATTGAATGCGCAGGCTCAAGATCCCTGCTTCTCTGACACACAGTATAAGCCACTTTTGGGAGAATAGCTCCTCGGCCCTAGGCTAGGTGGGATGGGTAAGCTTCACCTTCGCTGCAGATTCGTCGCCGTACCCAAATGCAAAGATGCGCACCATCACAGCTAGCGAGTCCACCACACCACACATGATCCAAAGCGATGCAAGAGGTCCGCATCTCTTGACGACCGGAGAGAGCAAAGTGGATAATGCAGAAGTATCCGATGCTGCCACTGTTTCGCAGACGTTCGGAACAAGCTGCACTGTGCACATCGCTGTAATGACATCCTCCATGCTTGGGGCTACGTGAGCCATGCGGACTGCAAAATAGACTCTTGCAGTGTGGATGGGGAGCGTGAGCAACGACCAAAAAAACGTAGTGCTTCGAAGAAAGGCTAGCTGCATGAGCCAGCCAATAATGACAAGGCATGACTCCGTAGCCAGAGCCGCATACAGCCAACAAATAACGCCAGCGATCGCCCAAGAACCCGTCGCTAGTGCTATGGAAGCCCGCAACCCAGCATCTTCAGCAAGCCGGCGTTTCATCCGTTGCCTCACTACAGGAAGCGCACGCTCCAGGTATTCCACAAGGTCACAGCTTGCGAGAGATTCCCGTAGGCGATCCCTTAGTCCTGTGCTGGAGATAATTGTCGAAAGATCGATGTGGGATGCAAGCTGCCGCATTACGCGCGGGTCATTCACGAGTGCACTCAACTGCTGAGGCAGGTCGAACGAGGACGCAAGGTTCTCCATGAGTCGGGGCTTCTCTTCGGACAAGGCACGATACACGATGGCATGCACATCCAGAGCGCCGATAAGCTCCTGCCGAATCGCAGGAGATTGCAGTGCCTCGAGCAGCTCGGCGCGCACGAGCGCCTCCACATCCAGTTCTTCCTCATGTAGCTGCGCGTGCCGCTTGAACATCGGGTTGCGCCAGCTCTCAAGACGCGGCAAGTAGGTCAAGCTGAAGCTGACGCTTGCACCCAGGCCCTAGTCCAGGCCCGAGCGATTCAAAGAGCGTCTCTGCAGGAGGAATCCTGGTGCGTCCCGGCCGGCGGTGGCGGCGGCGGGAGAGAGAACGACCAGGTGAGGCGGCAAGCAAGAAAACCGTGAGCAAGCCTCCCTCCCCCTGCGCCAAGACGGATCGCGCAAGGTATACAAGTAAAGTCCGTGGTATAAAAAATCCGCGCGTTCACTTTTTTAGGGGGGGTTAGTTAGTGATAGTTGACGGGTGTTCATTGTCGCGCGCCGTGAGTTGGTAGTAGAGCAAAGTAGTACGTACCTACAACTGATCTACTCTGGTCATCAGAAGAAGAGATCTGCTGGTCGGCTGGTGGGTTGCTCTACTCTAGAGACTCGAGAGTAGAGTACCTTGAAGGAGTAGAGTAAAGTAGTACATAGGAGCACCCACAACTGATCTACTCTGGTCATCAGAAGAAGAGATCTGCTGGTCTGCTGGTTGCTCTACTCTCTACTCTAGAGACTCGAGAGTAGAGTACCTTGAAGGAGTAGAGTAAAGTAGTACTACAGTAGGGGCGCACCATTAAGAAAACAGAGAATTTTGTCCTCTATACTTTCCTTAGCGATCGGCCGCGAGACCATAGGAGTTTCTTAAGCTGGGTTTCTTGCGCAGTTTGCCGAGAGCTACAACATGTATAGAGGTTTCTTAGCGCGCTGCTTTCTTGTGATTGTGATTGTGATGGTGACCGGCGCTTTGTCCCCTAGTTTCTTGCTACGGCGGCGCCTCTCATCACCTTTCCACCTCCTCTCTCCTCTCTTCGTCGCTGTCTGATGAGCTTACGTTGCGAAGGACTAAATTTTTGCCAATTTTTGCACTTGGAAAACAAGGGCGAGCGTGAAGATAAGTGACGAGCAGTGATCGCCGATCGCCAACCAGTACCCGACAGGCCGACAGAACCAACCGCAAGGGATTTTCTTACGCACCAGTTTCTTACCTATGGCGGGGACGCTCGTACGCCATAGAGCTTTCTTAGCTCATGGACGGCCAATTTGCTTTTATACTTTCCTTAATGGGGTGGTTTCTTAATGGTGCACCCTTACTGTATAGGAGCACCTACAACTAATCTACTCTGGTCATCAGAAGAAAAGATCTGCTGGTCTGCTGGTTGCTCTACTCTCTACTCTAGAGACTCGAGAGTAGAGTACCTTGAAGGAGTAGAGTAAAGTAGTACATAGGAGCACCTACAACTGATCTACTATGGTCATCAGAAGAAGAGAACTGCTGGTTGCTCTACTCTAGAGACTCGAGAGTAGAGTACCTTGAAGGAGTATAGTAAAGTAGTAAAGTAGTACATAGGAGCACCTACAACTGATCTACTCTGGTCATCAGAAGAAGAGATCTGCTGGTTGCTCTACTCTAGAGACTCGAGAGTAGAGTACCTTGAAGGAGTAGAGTAAAGTAGTAAAGTAGTACATAGGAGCACCTACAACTGATCTACTCTGGTCATCAGAAGAAGAGATCTGCTGGTTGCTCTACTCTAGAGACTCGAGAGTAGAGTACCTTGAAGGAGTAGAGTAAAGTAGTAAAGTAGTACATAGGAGCACCTACAACTGATCTACTCTGGTCATCAGAAGAAGAGATCTGCTGGTTGCTCTACTCTAGAGACTCGAGAGTAGAGTACCTTGAAGGAGTAGAGTAAAGTAGTAAAGTAGTACATAGGAGCACCTACAACTGATCTACTCTGGTCATCAGAAGAAGAGATCTGCTGGTTGCTCTACTCTAGAGACTCGAGAGTAGAGTACCTTGAAGGAGTAGAGTAAAGTAGTAAAGTAGTACATAGGAGCACCTACAACTGATCTACTCTGGTCATCAGAAGAAGAGATCTGCTGGTTGCTCCTTGGTCCTTGCTTGCTCGGTCGGCCCGCGACTCCGAGTGCCAGCCACACACGCGATCCAGCCACTGGACTGATCATCATGTACAAGCTCGTGAGTGCGATGGCGATCCTGGCGCATGCGAACGCGGCGGAGCACACGGACAACGAGCAGATCCGCTTGCTCCTCGACCAGATTGCCCTCTCCGAGCGCCGCATCGCTGCCGAGAAGATGCGGATCGCAGAGGCGACCGACACGCTCCACGCCATCGACCGTGACCGAGCAACCGACTCCAAGCGCCGCGAGCTCGGCGTCGGCTGGCAGGCGTACATGAACCAGGGTATCTCCACCGGCGTACAGTACGCACAGGCTGCAGCAAATGGCGATCAAGACTTCTCACAGCTCTCTCAAGATACAAGTGACAATTTTGGCGCAATCAACCATGCTGGCGAAGACACGCAGCAGCACAATGTGGAAAGCTCGCTGACCGCGGACAACATAAGGCCCCCGGTGCCCGTGAGCTCATCTACAACTGCAGCGTCTGCATCCTCGGCCTCCAACAACCTCCATGCCTCCATTGTGGATGCGGTCGAGAGCAGCCTCAAGGGCCCGATCCAGGCACTTACCGGGGTCGAAATCGGCCGAGTCCCCCCACCTGCTGCAGACGACCGCGTAGACAAGCCAGCGCGAGCCGGTGGCGCACATACTCACAGTACCGATGGTAGCCAAAGCAATGAACTACCTCAAGGCCATGCCACCTGGAGGGACTATATGATGGCCGGCATCGAGACAGGAATCGCCTACGCATCTGCGGCAGCGGGCGTTGCAGAGGGCACCTCAGACCCGTCCAATGATTTTGGCGGTCTCTCTCAACAGACGAGCGACAAGTTCTCGGTGCTCAACCACCGAGATGAAGCACCGCACGACAACTCGCCAGAGCAAGAGGCGCCTTCCCCAAAGGCGCACGAGGCAGACTCAGCGCCATCCAGCTCATGGGGAACCGCACAAGAGTGGGGTGCACCTGAGCCGCGGAGCATGCCCGAAGAGAAGGCGGCGCCTTGGCAAGAGTACATGAACGCCGGCATCAGCACGGGTGTCAACTACGCCGAAGCGGGAGCCAATAGTGCCAGCGGACAAAAGGATCCGTCGGTTACATTCGGCGAGCTTTCCCAGCAAACGAGTGGGAATTTCGACACCCTCAACCAAAGGCCACCCTCGAATGCCGAGCAAATCTTAGGTGCCGCCATAGGAAATGCTGCACCATCAAGCACACAGCAGGTCCAGCCGGCAGGACAGATGTCTGAGCAAGTAGGTACCGGAGAGTCCAAGGCCGCCGGACATGCCACGTGGCAGGACTACATGTGGGAGGGCATCAAGACGGGCTTGGCGTTTGCCAATGCGGGTGCAGGAACAGCTTCTGGCGAAGTCGACCCGTCGACAGAGTTTGGCGACTTGTCACAGGTGACGGCGGACCATTTTTCTGCTCTCAACCATCAGGGTGGGGATCAGGCATCGTCGTCGGCGCAGCCCGAGCCGCACGGTGTCCGTCGCCGTGCTCTCTTTGTCGACCCACAAGATCGTTTTTAAGGCGGGGAGATCCCGAAAATGGTTGTTGTTGCTAGTAACGCCACCAACTGCGAGCGTGGGTTGCTTCAATCTCCGATCTGACCACAGCCTCCTGCAGGATGTTCGGGCTCGGATGAACCCTTGATAGATACCCCTCCCCCTCCCCCGCCCAGCCGGTTGCCGTTCTCGGTTCTATGTACCATTGGACTATTCAGACGAATATCTATACTGCTCGAAGCGTTCTAGATCGGTGACGAAACTTGTTTCGCACTGTACTTCGAGGCAGATAGTCGAACCTCTGTTATTCTACAACAAGACATCGATGATTCACACGCAGAGTGGCGGCCACGTGACTTGTGTTGCTCTCCCATCAGTACGAGCACGAGTGACATTCAGGCCATCAACGAGAAAGGTTGTGTGGCGCTCAAATGCGTTTGCCACAAAGGGCACGGGCCGTGCGCAGACAGGTTGCTGCTCGAAGTGCGAAGGCGAATGCGGCAATGAGGTGAGCGTGCTCGTGGAACGCATGTTGAGCTCCAAGGGCGGATGCAACACGTCCATTGATAGTTGATGAATTGTGGAAAATGTCTAATGAAGGAAGGAGCCAAACGTGGTGTTGTAATGCTAATACTTGAATGAATGCAAAGATCGATGTTGTCTTGTCGCTAATTGTTGATTGCCAGTCATGCGTGTGTCGTAGGCACTCGGTGCTAAATGTCACGCATTCTTTATATGTGCCGATATCATATAGGTGTAAGGGTATCGTAGGCCCATGGGACGAAAGCGCGCGCCCAGCCGGCGACGCCCGGCTCAGCTATCATCGATGCCATCTCTGGCACGCGAACGGCGAACCTCTGCTGCGCCAGCAGCATCTGGGCCTTTAGTCGTTAGTCGCTGCAGCACTTCCGAAAGCATCTGGGCCGTTGGTCGCCGCAGCACTCCCGCAGCTCTGGGAGTGCGGAACGCTACGTCTTCGGTTTTGTTTGGAAGGAACGAGCTCAAGCCGCGGCCATGATTGCACATTCATGCTGAGGTGCTCTAATTAATGCCCCGCACGCCCGACCCCGGGCTCTGCCAGGGTCTCTGCAGGGCCTGCGGGGACATCTTCACTCGCGCCTTTGCCTGCGTCCGCGCGCAGCATCGGCCAGCAGTTCAGTGCAAAGAAAGGCCCATATTCCCGGTTGTAGGGCGCTCAAACAGGGCTTTTTATGTACTAATATTGTGGCGGGGATCAGCATTTTTTGACCGTGAGCGGAAAGCCCCGGAGCGTGGATGAGACACTGGATCTACTGAAGAAGTCGTCGACGACCCCCGTGAGGATGAATCTTGTCTTCCGCGTCCATCGGGGTACGAAGAGCGTCTATCGGCGTGGGCGAGCTCGTGTACAAGTGGTATCAATCCTGGTGATTCAGGATTTGCGCTACCTGAATGTGACGACGAGATTGTCACATGGAACGGTGCGAGGAAGCGCGCCATGGAGATGACCCTTGATGGTAAGATGCCTCCTCACCCCTGCAGCAGTTTGTGAGGTGCTCCAAGCGTGTGCGCGGCTCATGAGAGTGTGCGGGATGCGATGAGACCGACTGAAAGGCTCGTGTCATTAGTTGGTCTGTGAGATATCTCTCCACGTACGAAAGCCACTCGAACAGCGCGCACCCTTTTTTCCGGACACCCTGTAGCAACACTTTGACCTGGTGCCCATGGAAGCTAGCCAAAAGGGACGCACTCCCTACCCTGCCTCCACGAAACCACAACTAGGACTCCACTAGTATGTATAAATAATACTTCCTCTCCCCCCTCAGCTTGAGGGCTCTGCGGCTGGACCGCGCGTGACACAAAGTAGGATGCGCCATTGCTGATGAAGATTTCTTTCGTCTGCGTGAGTGACAAACACTGTGTTGCTGGCATGTACGCGGTGCGCTCTGTCCTTGGGCATAGGCGAGGGCCCCCCTCCCCTCATCAATAAAAAACACACACACAAACTCCATCCGTAACGTTATGTACGAAAGGCGAGAAAGCGTGCATTTATTTACCCCCAATCCTTGCTAGCAGTTTCCGTTGTCACCTTTGGTGGTGTTCAAAGAAGTTTGCCCACGTTGTTGAGGAAGGCCGGTACCTGAGAAGCATCGAGTGCACAACCGATCTTCTGTCTTCGCCCTGCATTTCAAGTTTGGGTCCACGTAATATGCATGTACGATTGGACGGCCTAGTTCGTCACGGCCTGCATGGACCGCTGTGGCAAGGCACTGTTCCACCTGATGCCCGTCCGTCAGTTCCTTCCAATTGAATTGTGTGCCACACCATTGACCTTCGGGAAGGACTTCGACCTTGCGATCTTGCGATTGTCAAGGATGCAGCTAGTTGGGTTCATGCATTGTGAGATAGAGTGTTGTTACTTGCGTAGAGATAATATTTTTTTTCATGGGTGTCGAATCATACTCGGATCGTGGGCGTCAGGAAAAGACATATGTACTCTCACACATGCTGCGCGCGGTCAGTATCGGAAGACGCGGGCCTTCCAAGCCAAGCGCTCACCGCAATACATCCCTTTGCGAATGACATAGACTTGTTTGCCGTCGACTGTAAAAAAAAATCTTCTTAAAAATCCCCGCTACACTAGCGGCTTGCGGCAGCGTGCTTATGTACCTCCCTACTACCCAACCTTTACCCCTAACAACCCATAAACCTACTTTTATAAGTGGGGGTCAATGGGGGCCTCGCGCCCCCCTCTCTCCATCGCGGACACCCCCCGGGGTGGGCCCGTACAATCAACCCCAGCCCCTGCCCTTTGGCAGGGGCTGGGCAATCAACACTCTGGCCCAGACCCCTAGTGGGCGCGGGCCGAGACTCGCACTCCCACGCCCAGCATGGGCCTGCCCTCGAGCTGACTCCCCCCCCTCCCCTGGTCGCCAGGCATACAGAGGCCACTGGGAGGCTCCAATGGCCAGCGTGGCAAGCGTGGGAGAGGCAGGGGGGGCCAGGGGCTGAGCCCCAGCCTCCACTGCCCCCTGAGCTGCCCTTGCTGGCCCTCTGGGAGCCCCCAAAGGCCCTCTGAGAGCAGGCCGTGGCGCGCCGCATGGCGACGCGCCGCAGGGAGAGGGGCGGAGGAGAATGGAGAGAGGGAGAGGGGGGAATTTGCGCCCCCCCGATGGAGTGCGGTAAGAAACGGGCCCCGTTTGCGTTAGCAAACGGGCGAAGGGGGGCGGCTGGCGACAGGAGGGGCGAGAAGAAGGGAGTGGCTCAAGACGTCCCTGTGGCAGGTATCGGGGGGCGCAGTCATTTATTTCTTCGAGGACTGCTCGCGGCGCGAGCTGTAAGGGCCGTTCTGCTTCACGACGAGAGGTCCCTCCCCCCCCCCGGTGTTTTTCCCCGGAGAGTCGGCCGGCGTCGACCGGTCCGCCTCAATGGGTTTTCCCTCATTGTAACTTGTGGGGAGTTATAATGGGAGCCGGGGGTTTGCGAGGGGGGAGATTTGAAGGGATGCATATGTGTATGTGTCTGTGCCATCACTTCAAGGCGTGCGGGCAAGTGCGCTGAGGGGTGTCGTGATAGTACCGGGCTAGTGGGAGTAGTGGTACTAACGCTCAGTTGTTTTATTATTATTATTTACCCCTAACAACCCCCTCCCCCTTCCCCAGTTCCCTCTTTTGCGGAGAAGCTGGTTCCAGGGAGGCCGCGCGCGCTGCGGTGTGCGATCGGAGCGGCAGAACTCGAGCATCGATGGGGACAGGCTACAAGGAGGCGCAACCAGGCACAAGGAGCGAGTAACGAGTTACGAGTGACGAGTAGAACGACTAACGAGTAAAGTCGAAGGGCGCGAACGAGGTCGATCGCGAATGCGACAGTGGGGGGAGGAAGAGCAAGGCGCGCGAAGGGCGGGGGAGCGGCCCGCGGCCCATCAGCTGATGGCCTACTCGGTGACCGAACGCAAGAAGGTCCCTCCCTCTCGCTCTGAATCGGAGTCGCTGCGCTGATAGAGCCTCGATGGCTACGTAGGCGGCGCGACTCAAGGAACAAATCGGGGGGGGAGGGGGGGAGGAGGGGGATCGAATCGCCACACTACAAAAAAATTGTGTGTTGCCCCGAGAGAAAGCTCAAGGTGCAAGTCACCCTGCTATGATCACGATGCGCGGGAAGAGTCGTCAATAAATGTCAATAGTAATTATATAACGTGCATGTATGCGGGGCCCGCACCGAGTGGGGGGAGGGGGGTCGAACATCCTAGTCCTAGTAATTATAATGTGCATCTATGCGGGGGTATAATTTCTCCCGTATTCGGGTGGTGCACTGGGACTTTTGATGGCCCGCACCTTGAAGCGCTGCGCGCTGCGCGCTCTCCCGCTTGAGCCACCCAAATATCAAATATCCAGCAAATATCCAAAAAATGCAGTGGGGCAAAAATCCACCCAAATATCAAATATCCAATTCACATATCTGGATATTTTGGCCGACCCCTATCCGTCGTCCTCTGCGCGGCTGTGGTGACGCCGCCGAGGCGGATCTCCGCGGGGAAACACCTTGCGTTCGGAGCGCAGCACTGTCGGTCAGGAGCTGTAGATCACTACCCTGGAAGCTCGCGCGCGTCCTCTCATGAGATAGGTGAGGTACCGGTATTGGTGGGCTCGCGCCCTAGCTACTAACTAGATGACACATGACACACGACACACGAGCACCCCGCACATTGCGCAAAAATTGCGGGAGCAGGTGTTTTGCTTTCTACGGTTAATTTTTCTCAAGCTGAGGACGCAGGATGCACAGCACACAATAAATAGGGGGCTGATGGAACAGAAACAAACTTACACCCACCATCACAATCCTTCACAAAGCCTCGAAACTCGAACGAGGAGACGTAATTGCGAGGATGTAGCACGTAACATGCGCAAGAGATGTGACCTTGAAGAGCTTCGTAGCAGAATCCTAAGCGGAGCGGCGGCAAGACTGTGTTATATTAGTTCTCTGGCCGGTGCTATCGATCGAGGGGAGAAGGGAATTCAGGTTTGGCACACTGCGTTGCCAACTTGGTGGATGTGCACGATCGTAAAGCATTCCTCTTGTAGCTATGGCACCGAACTCCCGGAGCCGCTCGGCGGTCAAAGTTTGCCTGTTTGAAACGGCCAAGCTAAGAGGAGTGTCCATCTGTGAACGCAAGGACGAACAGGGCAAGTGTCAAGGCCAAAATGATACAGAAGCCAAGCATTTGTGTTCAGCGTTGATGATTGCGTCACTATGAAGCGGCCGACGGTCTGGTGTCAGGGCACGACGAAAGTGAGAGTGCTCACCGATAGAGTAACTGCGTTCACATTTGCGCCTCCCTCGACTAGCAACTCTATCACGGACAGCATGCCCAAGAGTGCCGCGTGGTGGAGCGGCGTCCAGAGCTCCTATGAGCAGCGCACAACAAACGGCGTTCAGGTTGGTAGGGGGTTTGACGGGCTATCGCAATGACGCATTCAAATACGCCGTTTGCAAAGAAGTCACGCTTTGCCGACGGGGGTCCAGGGTCCTCACCGAGTCTTTCGAATCGACACGAGCCCCTCGTTCAATGAGCAGCTTGGCTGCAAGAGGCTTGTTGTTTCCCACTGCCAACAATAACGGCTGTTGGCCCTGCACGTCCACAATGAAGAATGGGAGCGGCGTGGAGTGAAGTGGAATGAGTGCCATCGACACAAAAAGATCCCATCAATGAGCAAAGCTGAGGAATATCAAGTCACCCTCAGGAACTTGCGCACCGTATGCGTAGTAGCGTGGACATCTGCACCCTTGGAGATCAAATCATCGATTAGGTTTGTGTACCCCTCCCGTGCTGCGTAATGCAATGGGGTCCACCTATCCTGAATTAGCGGGAAGGTGTTTATAACGTTAGGAAGTTATGTACTGAAGCGAACCGTCATGCGAAACTTTCTACATCGTGCTTGGTGATATACCTGAGCCGGGGTGCACACATCTGCGCCCATGGACACAAGGAAGAGCGCCGTTTCAGGCTGCAGATTTGCCACAGCCGTGTGCAAAGGCGTGCAACCCTGCGGAGTGGAGAATCGTGTCAGCAGCATGTCCCAGGCATTGCGATGGACCTGCCACGGGCGTCACAGTGAGCAATCCAATGCGCTGTATTGGCCAAACCCGTCGAGCCCGATGAAAAAGGGCGCCTGGCAATCCATCGAAATGGCGTGCGATAGCGCACATTTAAATCATGCCCGTTGATGTTCGCCCCCAGTGCAAGCGCCAGCCGAATGGATTCCCTCTGACCTTGGCGAGCCGCGTGGTGCAAAATCGTCATTCCCGCCTGAAAACGCACAAATGTAGCTCGTCAGGAGCGACGCTGGGACTACGAGAGGCAGGAGGCAGGAGAGGAAGGTCCTTCATAGATCTCGCTCTGATACCTTGTCCCGGTGGCTCAGGCCGTTCCTAACGCCCAGGTGGAGAATATCTTCACACACGTTCCACTTGTGTTCCTTCGCATACTGCAGTAGAGTGGTGCCCGTGTTCATGCCATGACTGGAGGAGTCTCTCAACCGGCCTGAAGAGCGGACATACGCAATGAGATAGGTGTGCAACATATAAGTGAGGGCATTTGAGCAGATGGCGCATGCCCTTGCAAGGTAGCCAGATGATGCCGGCGGGTTTGGGCGGAGAACACAGGTGCCGGGAGGCAGCATGGAGGGCAGAGCGCCAATGGCTGCACGCTGGCAGGTGAGCAAGCTGGTCAGGAGAATGAGCTGGGCAGAAGAGCTAGCTGGGCAGGGCGGAGACAGTATGCGCAGCAGGCCTCCTCTCAAAGGGATGGCTGGTGGCTCTACCCCTTGATGCTGGCCGAGGAGAAGGTTTGGCATGGCGGAGGGCGGTGTGCGGTGTGCGAGGAGTGGCGGCGACCCTCCCGGTGTGCTCACAGCCTTCCCGTGCACACACACCTCGGTGAACGCGGCTCCACCAAGACATTCGTCTCACTGAATGAAGACAACTTTCTTCTAGAGAAGGGGCCGGGGGGGGGGGGGGGGGGGGGGGGGGGAGATGCGGTTTTGGGACCGGCGGCGCCACGTGCGCACACAGCGGTTGGGGCTCCTTGGGAGGTTAGACCACCACCGCGTCTGCTTTCAGATCGCCTCGGACATCCCGTCGAGATGCGTTGCATTCGTCACTCTAGCAATGAACTACTCTGGGATAGAAAAGAGTCTTTGGGAAGGGTCAAAAAGAAGACGAGCAGACGAGGAGGGGTGCCCTGCGCCCGACGTCGAAGGTTTTCGCGTCAAAGCAGCGAAACTTCTCGCCCGCCATTCTCTGGACCCGGGCCGTCAGCAAGGCCCAAAATGAATATCCTGATGCGTTCAAAAATGCACGGAATCGTTACGGAATCGCCATGACGCGTCGATTGACGAAATGTCACATTTTTTTCTTTTTTGACCGCCCACCTTTAGAGTTAGTTACTTAGTACTTAGGAATACTATTAACGTATATGTTACCCCCCAGGAGCCAACGCCCCCCAGGAGCTATCGGGGGCCCCCGAGAGCTATCGGGGGGAAATTTTCTCCCGATCGCCAACAGCCCCACCGAGAGCTACCGGGGGACCGAGACAATCCCACGAGAGCTATTGAGAGATTTTACGTCCCCCGGGGAGCTAAAAATAATTCTTGAAGGTGCCCGCTACGCTACTAATGACACACACTCCCCCGCGTTTCCGATGCCATCGCCTATACCCCTACCTCTACTCCCCCGCCCGCTCCCCTTCGGGCTCATCCGGGATCATGTCGAGCTCCCAAGGCAAAACGCTACTGCTGTACTCCTCGAGCTGGTCTTTCATGAGCAAATTGGTATGAGAGCGCACGAGCCGCTCGACAGTGCGCTGACCGAGCCTATTGCGCTTCTTCGAATGAATCCACCCCTCAACGGACCAAGAATGCTCTCAGCCCGAGGCCGAACAATTGATTGCCACAAGACGCATCACCGCCCATTGAAGATGAGGCCACGGGTGCATGTAGACTTTGGCCCACTTGTACGAGGCCATTGTCTTGGCGTGCTCTGAGAAGGCGTATTGCTCGTTCAGGTCGAAAGAGCCACACAGAAGTGCTTCTTCGTAGTCGGCATACTCACTAACAAGGAGCGCGTACGGATGCTCTGGGGTTTGCATTTGCTTCAGGACCGCGCGCACTTCACTTTTCTCAGACGCCGTCATATCACGGCGGCAAAACTCGGGCTCAAAGCGGTACGCTGCCGTCATGACAGGCACGTGGAAATATTCCCATCGAGCCATGAAGAGGTCGTGGAGTTTCTTCCTGATGGACTCTTGCAGCCCCTCGATTGGAGAGCGATAGAAGGCATCGAGCTGGAGAAGATAACCATATACCTTGCCTAGCGTAGCGCTAGTTTTGCCATCTGTCATCCGCAACAAACGCAAGGCTGGCTCGAGTACGCGAACGGTGACGTCGAAAGCGTGGTTGACACCCTCATTGCGGACAGTACGTTTGACCTCAGCCCCCTTCGCCTTGACATCTCGAGATTGCTGCTGTTGAGCCAAGCCACATAGCCTTCGTCGATAACGAGCTTTTCGAGGATGGAGTGGACATTTTTATAGCGAATGGCCACAAGGACCCTTGATGCGAATCGCGTGTCACAAAAGCGGACAAGCTCCGTACCCCCAATAGGTCGCCGGTACTTCGGAATATCTGCAGCTATCGCGCGGTAACGCGCTAGAACCTTCTGGTGGTAAATCACAAACTTGACAACCTCCCAGATCGAGTCCATCGCGCTGCAAAAAAAGTCCTCGCCCCGAGCAAATGTGCGAGTGATGCCCCGCATCCTAATAACATCCTTACTACCGGCAAAGACGTTCTTGATGAAGTTATCGATGGAATGAGTGGGACATGTGAACGTGAAGATGTTCGGAAATTTCGCATTTATCAGTTCAAACGAGGAGATGCAGAGATGCATGCGCCGTCCATACATACACCGACCACCAAACCCTCCTCAAAGTCTTACAAGTGTTGACGCAGGGCACAACAAGTGTTGACACGGTGTTGACGCACTTCCACTTGTCACGGTTGCGGTTGCTGGTTGCTGATTCTGCTTGCTTTAGCGGGCAACGCGGCAGCTTGCGCGAGGGAATGCGCGGTCAAATGGCTTAATGCCTATCGGGACGCGCGCGGCCCCGCGCAGGTGGAACGCGCAGGCGACGTGCAGCGCGCAACGTGAGCGTCGGCCGGTCGGTCGCGCGCAGCGAGTCCGGCGAGCAGCCGGTCCACGGCCGCGAAGGCGGCGGCGGGCACTGCCGGCGCACCTCCGCCCGCCGCCGCTGCCTCCCCACGCAGTAGGCGGCCCGCGCGTGCACAAGTAGTAGCACGGTCACATCGTGCGCGGGCGCGCCGGCGCGCCGCCGCCCGTGTAGTGGCAGCAGCGCAGCGCGCGCAGCAGCAGGTGCAGCCGCGCAAGCTCCGAGTCGGCCGTGGTGCCCGGGCCGAAGAGCAACTCGCCACTTGCCACTTGGCCGTGCAGCTCCTCGTGCGCGCCCACGCGCGGCACGTAGCATTCAGTGGGTGCGTGAGTGCGTGGGTGCGTGGGTGCACAGTAGTACACAGCACACAGCACCGGCAGTGTGGTGTTAACCCGCTGCTGGTACCAACACCAACACCTGCAGATTGAGGTGTTAACGCATGTGCCACACCTAGCCAATGGAGGTGTTAACGCAAAGTGGGTCAACACCGGGTAAACGTGAACCCATACACCCTGGGTTCCGAGGTTCCCCCCCCCCTCCCCGGTGCTTTTTAACCTGGAGAGTCGCCCGACGTAGGTCGGTCCGCCTCAATGGGTTTTCCCTCATTGCTCATTGTAGCTTGTGGGGAGTTATAATGGGAGCCGGGGGTTTGGGTTTGCGAGGGGGGAGATTCGTAGGGGTAGGGGTGCATATGCGTATGTGTCTAGTGACAGCACACGACATAGGACATGGCGTACGGGCAAGTGCCGCAAGTGCGCTGAGGGGTGTCGTGATAGTACCGGGCTAGTGGCTAGTGGGAGTAGTGGTACTAACGCTCAGTTGTTTTATTTATTAAAATACATTTCAAATACATTCGAGGCCTACAACCCAGGAACCCAGGACGCGCTTCAAATACACCAAATACGGTAAATACGTATTTCCCATCTAGGAACAAGACCTCTTACAAGACTACCATTTTTCAACGGCGTTCATTGCGGTGAAAAGGATCGATGAGAAAGAAGCGGCAGCCTCTACAATCAAACTAATCATAGCATCAAAAGAAAGAAGGTCCAGTAGCAGATGGCCTCGAGTCGCATATCTCCTCTCCTGTTGTCCTCTTCTTCTCTCTCTTCTCTCCTCTCCCGTGATCCTCATAGATCTGTGGTTTTCTTCTCGCAACACTGAACTCGCTTGGTGGGTGCCCGCGGCCCCCTCTCATCACGTCTTCTCTACTCCATCCGCGCCTCCGCGGCTCCTTCCCTCCCCTCCTCCCCTCCCTTCCCTCTCCCTCGCCCCATCTCCCTTCTCCTTCTCCTTCCCCCTCCCCCTTTATCCCCCCATCCCCTTTGAATCCCCCGCCCCCGCCCCCCCCTCCCTCTATCCCTCCCCTTTCCGGCCTCGAGGGCATGCAGGGCGTGACAGAGCACGCGTGGTCTGTCCATGGTGGAGGGCACGCCGTGGAGCTCGCCAGCTTGGGCCACGGATACTGCCGCCCTGGCTCGTGCTGGGAGGCATACGAGCGGACGGGGCATGTGGGCAAGGGCGGCTTCGGTACCATCCACCGCGCCAGGCCGAGGAAAGGTGGCGAGAGCTTCGCGATCAAGGAGATCCGACGGTCCGCCCTCGCCGAGCGAGAGCTGCATGTCCACCGCGCTGCTGCAGCCTGCACCTCGGTCGTTGTCCGCATTGTGGACTACTTTGTTGAGCCCGCTTCAGTCTACCTCGTACTCGAGCTCTGCCGAGGGCCTGACCTCAACTATATCTTGGAGACACGTGGCGCAGTCAGCGAGCCCGAGGCACGGAATGTGATGCGCCAACTCTGCCACGCCATTGACCACTTACATCGCCGGCGGATCGTGCACCGCGACATCAAACCGGGCAATGTGGTCCTGTTGGATGCGCTACCCCATGCTGGGGCGCCGATAGACTCGGCGACGATAAAGCTGATCGACATGGGGCTGTCGCGCCTGCTTCCTCTTGAGTCACGGACCGCAGCCAAGGCAGAGGCGAAGGCTTCATCAGCTGAAGTCGTCGACAATACGACCTCTGGGACCGGCCATGAAGACGACGGCTGCTTGCCGTCATCGGCGGCTGGGCTTAGCCTTGGGTTACGCGGCAAGCTGCTGGCTGACCGTGCCCACATGAACAGTGGGCGTCATACACTGGCGGGAGCGCTCTTCATTGCCGAGGAGTCCCAGTCAGCGCCAGGGACAAATGCGACCACCGAGTCCCAATCCGACGCACCAGCAGCCGATGCACCTACCATACATGGGGAGGAGAGATCAGCCTTGGCAGAGGCCCATGCTGCGGCCAAACTAGTCTCGTACGAAGGCGAGCGCGCTCGTGTCACGCAGCTGTTGTCTGAGCTCGAAGTTTCGCATGATCGCATCGATGTGAGCGTCACGCACCCTGTCCTTCCTCGCTGCCCTTGTCACGGTTGCTCGGAATGTGCTATTCCCCAACCGCTCGCTTCCAAGTACTCTGTTCGCCCTGCCTCCCCTCTGGCCAGGTATCTGTGTGCGGCTCGCGCATTTATGCTGCCCCCGAGTTGCTAGCAAGAGTCGGCCAAGTAGACGCCGCCACCGTCACACTAATTGCTGCTGAAGCTCTCGCTCTCGACTCATTCTCGCTCGGCATGACTCTACGACACATGCTCACAGGAGTGCCACCGAACATTTCCGTCCTGAGCTACGCCAATGGGCGCGGATTGCTGGTGCCGCTGCTTACTGGTGCAGCTATTGCTGTCCAACGTATGTGGCGAGGTCTAGTAGCGCACTGTCGCCGTCGTCGTAAGGCCAAGGCAAAGCAGCAGGACAACACGGCCTTCGATCCAGACTCGCCAAAAACTCAGCCCGCCAATTTGCCCGACAAGCAGTGGGGACAGTACACTCGGAATTTTCGATACCTTGATCAAATCTCGAAATCGGCACGCAATTTGATGAATGCTCTCTCTAACAAGGACCCTCATGCGAGAATGACTGCGGATGAGGCGCGGAAGCATGAATGGATGGTGGATACTTTCCATCATTGCTCCTCATCCACGATACGTGAGCGCTCTATGTCCGTCCCTGCCAGCCTGCATTTGCTTGGTGACAACCCTGACGAGGGACAGAAGGCTCTTAGAGAAGAAGAAAAAGAGATATCGCCATCCATTAGTTCCCCGACAAGCACCGATGCGCCGACAAGTCCGATGCGCAGCAGCTCTATTGTGACCTCGCTCCCACCCATCCCAGATTCTCCTTCAATTATGGCCATGGCAGAAGACGACGAGCTCCCAGCAGACCTATTGCCTCTTCCACCAGATGTGCGTGGCAGCGCAGCTCACTTTCCGTGTGAAATTGTCACTCAGTCGTGCGCTTCTGCAAAGGCTCAATAGCGCGCAACGGGCGCTATCAAGCGAACGTGTTTGCGTGTTGGGGGAGTGTGCTGGCATGCGTTTGCACATTATCGGAACCACCTTAAAAGCATAGTGCAGTTTGCAAAACTGCTTGAGTAGTACGTATTAGCATTACGCTTTGCACCCTGCTCCTGTTGGGACGCCAACTTTGGCGCATATCTTTATCTTTGCGGCGCACTCACTGCAGGCAGGCGCAACTATACGTTCAGTGTAGCCGCAATTGTTGCACGGGCCGCACCAATAAAATATGTCAGGTGTACAAGTCAACCTACTTTTATAAGTTACAAGTGGGGTCGATGGGGGCCTCGCGCTCTCGCTCACTCCAACTCGCAACTCGCAGACACCCAGTGGGTGGGCCTGCACTACCAACCTCAGCCCTTGCCTCCAGGCACGAGGCAGGGGCTGCGCACTCATCTCAACAACCCAGAATCCCAGTGGGGGCGCCTCGCACGCCGCAAGCCTTCGCACGGCCCGACGCCGCGGGGGAGAACCCAGGCATGATGCCCGACTCTGCAGAGGTTGGGGAGACCCCCATTGAGACGTCAAGCGCGGGACGCACCGAGTAGGATTCTACACCTGACGAATTGGGAACTATCGTTATAAACGATAGGGTCATGGAGCGCGCCACGCTCCCACCCTCTCTCGCCGCCCACCCCGCCGCGCCGACCAACCACGACATGACAGACGCTGCGCAGCCGCAGCGCCCTCCAGCCAGGGCCATGCCAGCCCAGGTGCCCGCGAGCCACGGCCCGAGCCGAGCCCACACAGCCGCAATGACAGAACACAATCCAACAGCACACAACACACCTGCACAGCCAGGCCAGCACATGCGAACCAGCGCACAGCCAGGTTCACAACGCGCAGTCTCCCATAGGGAAAGCCTCCGGGCTGGGCCCCTACAACGCCACGGCACTGACCACGTGCGCAAGCACGAGGCACGAGCGCGTTTACCGTGGAGGAATGCGAACAATACCTAAAAAATAATGATACCTATATACAATACAAAGGAGAACACATCCCCCGCGATAGATTCTTGGGCACTTGGGCGAACATAGCGAGACACGCACACGACCTAATAGAGGCGGCAGACCAGGAAACCACGGACGCCCAAACTCGCAACACCACGGTTAACACGACACCGAACACGGAAGTCCCAACTCCCGAGATCCGCATCAACCAAGAGGGAGAATACTTCGCCAAAGAGAGAAACGCCTGGTACGAAGTCGAACTCTCATACCTAGGCACCCCCATCCTGGGCGACCATACGATCGCGGCTCCCGCCGACTTGGACCCATCCCCTCCGGCGAAATGGGGCGAAGGATACAAATCAAACAAGAGAACAGAATACCCGTTACCGGACGAGTACACCTTAGACGGCAAGACAACGCTCGACGCGACAGAGGTGACACATCTAACGAGAGCCCTACAAACGGCCCAGCACAAACGCCGACGGCTCACGGGCCCCGACAACTGGGCAACGAGACTAACACTACCGGACGATATTTGGGCACACCTGGCCAGGATCTACACCTCGCCCATGGTAACAGCGAGCTGTGTCGTTTTATTTTTCGAATGTCTGGAAATAGCTGCATTCAGAACCCTCATGAGTGTGGAGGGGGGGGTGCTACCTCTAACGACTTATTTTTTCTCCTCGTTTCCTCGAGATGTTCACCAACGTCACCACAATGAATCCTTGTCGAAGGAGGCCCTCTCGGGGCGCGCCCTCATGCCGAGCCAAGGCGACGCCGTTCTCGTCGCGTACGTGGTGCTCCTGGGCCTCTCCTTCGGGGTGCTCGCGGGGGGGGGGGCTCATGGTAGGGTGAGACTGGAAGGGAAAGGAGACCAAATGAAGGCAAGCCGCCTGAGAAATGGCTGATACCACCCAATGGGGAGCTCTTCTACCCATGGTCCCCAGGAGATGAAATGTTGCTTTGACTGCCCTCTTTGAGACCTTCAGTGACCACCAACCAAGCTTGGTTTCGTCATCTAAGTGTCCAATCCGCTAGCCTACTGCTCCAAAAGGTCTAAAATAAAACTCCTCTGGTGCGAGCGGACGCCCGAGTGCAGCACCGCATGCTGATGCTGAATGTGGTAGCAAAAGCAAAAGTAAGCAAAGACAAGCTCCGCAGAGTTGGTCATGGGGAGAGCTAAGGTTGAATGGGATGTGGAGATGGTTTGCTTCAGGTGATGGGATGTCTCATAAGCTCACCATAGGCTATAATGGAGGCATGATCGGCAGAGTCCTAGAAATCCAAGAATTTTCTAGGACGTGGTCCTAGTTTCTAGGACGGAATTTTTGTCATACACTGTTCGCGTACCCGAACACACCAACGCCCGACAGCCTCAAAGCCCTCTACCTCATAGCATGGAGGTACATAATAGGTGATTTCTACAAAGTGGAATTCGATAACTACACCTTTCACCACATACCGGTCATCGAGAGGATCCTCAACAGATTCACGGTCCTCGTCAGAGGCCTAGAACCTCCGGACAGGACCTCAACCGCACGCACCACTAAAGCCTCCCAAGGGAGAAAACCAAAACTCAAGTCCCCGCGCGATCTTTGCACCCCCGTCTTTACGACCAAGGACAAAGGAACCCTAACGCTCGGCACGAATCTGACCGCGATTGCACAAGCGCTCAACATAGCGGATAGACTCGCTTAAC
>CM030936.1:5328960-5386952 GCA_018136815.1 Isochrysis galbana
CGCACATAGATCACCGCCTCGATCCACCCACCTACCCGACCTCGGCCCTCAGACCCAACGAGACACACTACTTGTCCCCCAGATTCAAAAAAGACAACACTATAACCGGTAGCCCGGTGGCACAGGAGGAAGTTGAGGAAAACCCATCGGGGATCGGAACACGCCGTCTGCTACAGGAATCCCCTAACACCCAGCCCCTAGGTAGCGCACGAGGGACGGGCCGCAAGGCAGGTGGAGGGGGGGCGAGAGTTGCGGGCGAGGCTGCATAGTTAAGGTGCAGAGTCGCGCGCGCGGCGAGAATGTTAAGAAGTTTTTTTTTTCGCGGGTGGACGCGGTCGCTTCGGCCCGGCGACTGCTCCTATGGGTACTGGGGGGGGCGCCCTCGGTGGGGGGCCCGAAGGAGAGGTGGGGAGCGGCGGCGCGCTCCATGGCGGCCAACTATAAATAAAGTTAGTTGCGTAAGGCAGGATGAGAGGATGAGGGGTGTGTGTGCGATGGAGAGCAGGCGTGGGTTCGGCGCATCGCATAGTCACCCCAGTGCCGAGCGCGAGGCGAGGGAATATTTACGACTTTTTTGTTGTTTGTGGCCCGCGCACTATTATTATCTTAGCATAAGGTGCTATCCTACGCAGAGCTCGATTGGGATTGGGACATCTACACGGTTTGGCGAGTAGACTATACGAATCGCAACAGGCAATAGAGTGCTCTTTACGGACTGGAAACCCTTTCGAAACTAGGGTTAACACAGCACACGGTAGGGGACCTGGGGCCATCTCCTTCAGTCATCTCCGAAAACGATCTTCGTTGCAGCCTTCATTGGGGCCCCGTCTTTGGGGCCAAATGCACCATAAAGCTTGTGCTCCTTCTTCTTGACAGTGGAGCCAAATTTGGTGAGAGCATCCGGTACTGGCTGATTTGCCTCGCGGAGAATGTTTTGTAGAGCACCAGAGTGCGCCTGTGCGTCCAGAATGTGCAAGATGAGAGGAGCTAAGCGTGCGTGCGGACAGCGTCAGGTTTCTAGACACCAAATAAGCCAGGCGTTCACCTTGTCAAACGAGGTGAAGAAGGTGTGAGCGTGACCTGTGCGTCCGCCCCTGCCGGTTCGTCCGATGCGATGAACGTAGTCTTCGATGGTGAGGGGGAAGGTGAAGTTGATGACGACCTGTGCAAGGAATGCGGGTTCTATGATGCGCGGCGGGGCTGATGCGCGAACACTGACATGTATGAAAGCGAGTCGGGAAGCCAGAGACTTGAGCATTGGTGTACCAAATGCAAAATGTAGCATGAGGAACAGGCAGGTCGCTCACCTCAACCATGGGTATGTCGAGCCCGCGCGCCGCCACATCAGTGGCAACTAGCAGCGGTACGCCGCCTTGCTTAAATTGGTCGAGGGAGGCGGTGCGTGCAGCTTGTGTCATATCGCCTTGGATGGCCACGCAGCTGCATACGGACAAGGGTTTGGGCGCGTGATGTCTGAAGTTGTTGCAATGCCAGTATGACGGGACATCATACTCCGGAGCGGGAATGTCATCATAGAGGCTCAATTTGAATCACTTAGGCAAAGCTCGCAGCCGACGAATGCACCTGAAACCTTGCTGTTTAAGCATCTGCTCCACCCTCGCCGCCTCCTTCTTGTACAACGCAAAAACGAGTATGCGATTCGTGGCTGAGGGTCGGTGCTTCTTGAGAAGTTCAACAAGCCGACGCTCCTTCTGTGGGTTTTCCATTACTTCCACCACCTGCAGACAGAGGTGCTCAAGGGGTGCAGTGAGATGCTTGTCCATGCAAACCACATGGAGATCGAGGATGGTATTTATAGCGCAGTGTTGGAACGGATCGGGGGCTCAAGCGAGAGTCGACATCGAATTGCCCGACATCACCATGAGAGATCAGAGGTTACCATAAATGCGGATGTTTCTTCCGCGCTGTCCGCCCTCCCCGTGGGGTCGGCGGCAGCTCAGTCCGACTAGGGAGCGCTCATCAAGTCTCATTTCGAATGGTGACGCTGCTAGCACGCCGCTCTCGTGGAGCCCTTCCCCGCGCCGCGCTACATCGGCGCGTGTCATAGCATGGGAACAGATACGGTGATGACGTAGCTATTGGTGTTAAGAAGGCCTACCTGAGACACACGGTGATTGGCCGATAGGACATCGCTGCCGATGTTAACTCGTATAGGATCCTCTAAGAACTCGGATGCGAGGCTGCGAACTGCCTGCAACAGCGCATCGAGGTGCATCCAACTCAGTCGTAGACCTTTGCGGGTGATGAGTCGAGGGAAAATATGCCGACGTCGCAGACGAGATGGCCATGGCAATCTCTTGGAAGTTGAGAAGGACGTGCAGCAATAGGTAAGTATGCGTGGGTCGTTACACTCACCTCAGGCCATGTAGCTGTAAACATCACCGTGCGACGAGTGGGCGGCGTGGCGGCGATAATAGCGCGAACGTCCTTCTCGAATCCCATGTCGAGCATGCGATCAGCCTAGATAGGTGGGAAGGCGATAGTTAGCAATGTCCGGGCAAGGTGGTGGGGGGTCAATTTGCAACAGGTTTGCTCCAGGGATGGGATGTGCGGGGCATGGTGGGGCGTAGGCTGCGTCCGATGCTGAAGAAGCTGCGTCCAAGGCTGAGGCCGTCACCAGTGCTTTCAGATACAGATGGACAAGGTCAGAGGATGATTTCCCCGCCATTTAAAACCAACCATCCATAAAGCACCAGCCAAGGTGCCTGGAGCTAGCAGGCAGTTATTGACGGGTGTGCGATTTTCGCGCCCTAGTCACCACGGAACGCACGGGCAAGGCGAACCGCGGTGCTTGAGGGAGCGGGACGAGATGGAGACCGCATCGCAACCCGATGCCTCGTAGCCATAGGGCTCATGGGGATTGCAGGGCGCCACACACCTCATCCAAGACAAGGTAGACGACCGTGGACAGGTCGCATGCGCCGTCGTTCTGGTACAAGTCAAGAAGACGGCCCGGTGTGGCGATCACCACCTGCGCTCCCTTGCGCATTGCTCCAATTTGCGGGCCTTTTGGCACTCCACCATAAACGCAAATGGAGGCGACCCCACACGCGGCCCCCGCGCTTGCGCACACTTCCTCGGTCTGCATGGCAAGCTCTCGTGTCGGCTCCAAACACAGCATACGGATGTTCTCGCTAGTGCCCTTTTTGGGTCCACCAGCCGCGCGTATGATGCTGATTGCTGGGAGGAAGAAGGCAAGCGTCTTCCCCGAGCCGGTCTCGGCGACGCCAACGACATCGCGCGCGTGCGAGATAATGGGCCAGCAGACTGCCTGGATCGGAGTGGGTTGCTCGAACTTGGCGGTGGCCTTGAGCACGTCGGCTGAGAAGCCGGACGCAGCAAAGGATCCAATAGGGCGGAAGGCGTCGGAAGCCGTGCCAGAGATCGTGACATTGTTCTGCTCGCAATACTTGGTGGCTTGGGCGGCCGGCATCATCACCATGGACGAGGAGGGCTGACTCGCTTGCCTCTTCGGCGGCTGCGCCTCCGACTCCTCCTCGCGCGGCCGCTTGGAGGTTGAGAGCGCCACGGTGCCGTCAGCTGCACGCACAAAGAGTGGGAGCGCGAGCTTGTCCTCAAACGCCTTTTTCGCCTTAGACTCAGACTTGCCCGCCGCGACGAGAGCCTTGACCGTCGCCTCACGCAGCTTGGCCAGCGGCACGGGGCCATTCTTCAGTGCCTTCTTGATAAGCTTCTTGGCGGAGACGCCCTCGCTCTCGCCCATCGTTTGCAGAGATTGGGGGAGGGGAGGGGGAGAGGCAAAGCTTGTAGTGCGGGGAGGAGGCAGGAAGAAGGCACGGAGAGGGGGAGAGGGGGGAAGGGGAGGGAGAGAGAGGAACGAACCTTCAGAAGGGCTAAAGGCTGCGCGCGGAGGAGAGAGAGAGAGCAGAGTGAGAGAGTACTACTAGAGAGAGAGAGAGAGAGAGAGAGAGAGAGGAGAGGGGAACGGGGAGAGAGAAGAGAGAGGAGAGAGAGAGAGAGAGAGAGAGAGAGAGAGAGTCGAGAGAAGAGAGAGAGTGGGGAAGTGCGAGGAGGGGGAGAGGCGCGGGCGGTCCGTGGACGACGACGACGCCCCCCCGCGAGGACCGGCCACGAGGCGGAAGCACTGCGCCTTCCCTTCTCCCCCTTCCCCCTCCCCCCCCCCCTCCCCTCTCTCCCCTCTCCCCTCTCCCCTACCCCCTCCTCCCCCCCCCTCCCCCTCCCCCTCTCCCCTCTCCCCTCCCCGCCCTTCCCCCTCTCTCCCGCCCTCCTCTCTCCTCTTCAACTCTACTTCCATCCACACATCCTGAACCCTCTCTACTCCTACTCCTCCAGAGCTCTACTTCCCATACTTCTTCGTCCCTTTCCCCCCCTCTTCTCTCTCCACTTCCTCGTTTCTCTCTCTGTGCTCCCCCCTTCACTCCGGTCGTCTACTCCTACTCGTAACTATTTTTGGCCAGACGACCGTCACAGAGAGACGGACGCATCGACGTGGCCCGCCCCTCTCTCTCTCGTCTCTCCCCTCTCCCCTCCCGTGCACGCTCTCTCGGGTCTCTCTCTACGTAATTCATTCTGGCAGAGCGAGGTATCTGTGAGTTGTGGCCGAGAGGAGAGCGAGGAGAGTGAGGCGAGAGGAGGAGGAGAGAGCGGAGAAGAGGAGAGAGAGAAAGGAAGAGACAGATATAAAACAGAAAAGAGGAGAGAGAAGAGAGAGGGGGGGAGAGGGAGGGAGGCAGAGGGAGAGAGAGACGCGGGCGGGCGCCGCGGCCAGCCAGCCACAGCCTGCAGCGGAGAGAGAGAGAGCGCACGAGAGCGCCCAGCCAAAGAAGCGGCGCAGGCGAGAGAGCGAGGCTCCAGGTGGTCGAGGCGGGGCGATACCAGCTCACCGTTGGCCATGGCGCAGGGAGACTACATCGAGCTCCACCAGAAGCGGCACGGCAAGCGGTTCGACCACGATGAGCGTCAGCGCAAGAAGGAGGCACGCTCAGGCCACAAGCTCTCTGCGATCGCCAAGAAGGTGCGCGGGCTCAAGGCGAAGCAGTTCAACAAGAAGAGGTACTCCGAGAAGGCAGAGATGAAAAAGACCATCAAGCAGCACCAGGAGCGTCTCAACAAGCACAAGACGGCCGAGGCGCCTGCGGACAAGGACGCGGTCCCGGCGTACCTCCTCGACCGCGAGGGCATGTCGCACGCCAAGGTGCTCTCCAACTCGATCAAGCAGAAGCGTAAGGAAAAGGCTGGGAAGTGGGCCGTCCCCATCCCAAAGGTGCGTCCAGCGCGGCGCACAGGAGCTCTGTTCTGGTGGCAGGGGCTTTATGCGGCTGGCAGGATCGCGCGGCAGGCAGGGGCTCTGACGGCGTGCACATCGCACTGTTCGATCAGGTTGCGCCAGTGTCGGAGGACGAGGTTTTCAAGGTGATCAAATCGGGCAAGCGGAAAAAGAAGCAGTGGAAGCGGATGGTCAATAAGGTGAGTCTCTCTTGGTGGGCACATGAGCTGCAGTTCGGACGCTGCGGAGGTCGGGACACGCGTGTGTCATCCAAGCCTGCTGTCATCGGGCGCGCTCATTCTTGAATGGCCTCCCTTCTGTGAAGTGCGCACACCATGCGGCCGTCGTGGCTGAAGATGCACGCCCGTGCTGTGATAGGTGTCTTTCGTGGGCGAGTCTTTCACTCGCAAGCCTCCAAAGTTCGAGCGGTTTGTTCGGCCTGCGGCGTTGCGCTTCAAGAAGGCGCACGTCACACACCCTGAGCTGAAGGCAACGTTCCAGCTTGATCTAATAGGTGAGCACAGCAACATGCGCTTGGATGCACGCGTCACCGCAGCTGCCTCGGTGAGATGCTGCTGCTCTTCGAGCTGACGCCAAATAACTCGTGGTTGCATGTCCTCATTCCTCCAGGAGTGAAGAAAAACCCGCAGTCTCCGTTGTATACTTCCCTTGGTGTCATCACGAAGGGCACCATCATCGAGGTCAACTGCGCAGATCTTGGGTTGGTCACACCATCGGGCAAGGTGGTGTGGGGCAAATATGCGCAGGTGGGCCTACTTACTCCTCTCCCCTATGGGAGTTGCTTGATCACTAGTCAGCTCGTCGGGTGCTCTTGGTCAGTATGCGGTTCGCGGCTAAGGGATGACGAATTGCAGCTTGGCCATCGCGAGCCATGGCGTGTTGTCTCTGTTCTCCGCATTAATAGCTGACGCTGCCCGTCGTGTGGTCGCAGGTGACAAACAACCCAGAGAATGACGGGTGTATCAACGCCGTGTTGCTCGTGTAGACAGCCCAAGAACAGAGTTGGGGGAGGTGCCGTAGTAGAGCCGAAGCTTGGCTTTACCGGATTTACCGGACGCAAGTCTTGCGTGCTTACGCATGCGACGTAGGCGCGTTGGCTTCGAGTGGCGCGTCGCACGAGGCGATGTTGGTGTTCCAAGGGCGGCGACCATCTCTAGGAGTAAGAGCTAGGAACACTCTCATACCATTTTGCATATTGTTGTTTGCGTTCCTGTGGCCTTCGGTGATGGTGATGGCGATGCATGGTAGGCGTCAATCGCCACCAACGCTATGCTTCTTGCTAGTGTTAATAATAAAACAACTGAGCGTTAGTACCACTACTCTCACTAGCCCGGCACCAACACGACAGCCCACAGCGCACCTGCCCGTACACCTTGGCGCGTGCTGTTGACACAGATACATACTCCTATGCACCCCTCCAAATCTCCCCCCTCGCAAGCCCCCGGCTCTCATTCTAACTCCCCACAAGTTAAAATGAGGGAAAACCCATTGAGGCGGACCGGTCGACGCCGGCCGACTCTCCGGGAAAAAGCACCGGGGGGGGGGGAGGAACCTCTCGTCGTGAAGAGGAACGACCCTTACAGCTCTCGCCGCGAGCGGTCCTCGAGGAATAAAAGACTGCGCCTCGAGATACCTGCCACAAGGGTTCTCGTAGGCGTCTTGAGCCTCTCCCTCCTCATCTCCCACCTGTCGCCAGCCACCCCTCTCCGCCCGTTTGCTTATGCAAACGGGTCCCATTTCTTACCGCACTCCATCGGGGGGGGTGCAAAGCCCCCCCTCTCCCTCTCTCCATTCTCCTCCTCCTGTGTCCCTGCGGCGCGTCGCCATGCGGCGCGCCACGGCCTGCTCTCAGAGGTCCTTTGGGGGCTCCCAGAGGGCCAGCCAGGGCAGCTCAGGGGGCTGTGGAGGCTGGGGCTCAGCCCCTGGCCCCCCCTGCCTCTCCCACGCTTGCCTCGCTGGTCATGGGAGCCGCCCAGAGGCATCTGTCTGCCTGGCGACCAGGGAAGGGGGGGGGGTCAGCTCGAGGGCAGGCCCACGCAGGGCGTGGGAGTGCGAATCACGGCCCGCGCCCACTAGGGGTCTGGGCCAGTGTGGTGATTGCCCAGCCCCTGCCAAAGGGCAGGGGCTGTGGTTGATTGTACGGGCCCACCCCTGGGGGTGTCCGCGATGGAGAGAGGGGGGCGCGAGGCCCCCATTGACCCCTACTTATAAAAGTAGTTGCTTCTTGCTAGTGTTATCTCGCAGGTGTGTTATTGTGTGTTACCCTCTCTATTCTATGTGAACTTTTCTATGCCTATGCTGTAGTCCGAGTGCAAAGTGCAGGCCGTCCGTGAGGCACGCACGGTGCCTTGAGGATCCCGTTCTCGGCTTTGGCGAGAGTCCGTGACCCATGTGGCTCCTTGACGCCAACACGCCTCCTTCTAAGGTCCTTCTGGCATTAGTTGCGCATCAGGGGAACTAAATCGATAAGCCGAAGTGGTCATGGGGGTCCGGCTCCTGTCAGGGGGGGGGGGCGTGAGCTGGAACGGCAGGCTGTTGTATTCCTGCCCATCTGAAGGCTGTAGGCATGAATATTCGTGTAAGGTACGCGCTCACAATTACAATTGAACAGTTCCCCGTGTTACCACTGACGCACAAGACACACAGATTCGGATTCCCCATGGTCTCAAGTCCAGAGGCCAAAGACAGAAGCCCAGGCACGCCTCGAAAAAGACTGGGACGAGATGTTCGCGAAGCCGCGGCATCCGAATGATAAAAGGGGCGTAGGGTACGTCAGCCCTCTCTTCATCCGACTGAGGCTCCTGCGCGAGGTGTGGCGTGTTGGGTGTCATTGCATGTGTCGTAGGCTCGTGCATCGGTGATGTGGCGATGTGTATTCGCTCCAGACCGCCCCTTGGGGGGGTCCCTTGTGCGCTGAAGTCAGGCTGGGGGCGTTGGTGTGGTCTGTTGTGATGCGTATTTGCTGCTGCATGTGTTTTGTGCCCATAAGGGCCACCCGGTCTCGGGCCGCGCCGCCGTGGCGGCGCGACCGTCACCAGGGTGGGAGAGGCCTCTGCCATGAGGCATGCCCAATGGGTTCGTCTGGCTTCTGGTCTGTTGGATGTCTGGTGTGGCCTGCAGTCTGCTGCCCTCCATGGGGGGGGCCAGCATGGCTGCTGTGGGTGGTGTGGCCGGGGCCACAGGCCGTGTGGCGCGATGGGAGTCGCGCTCACCTGCTCGGCCTCTTCCGGGGGACGCGGTCGCTTCGCCTGCGACTGCTCCATGGGCACTGGCTGGGCGCCCGCGGCGGGGGGCCCGAAGGAGAGGAGGGGAGCGCCGGCGCGCTCCATGGCGACCAAGTATAAACTTAGTTGACGCGTTTTCGGTGAAAGAAAGGAAGAACGAATGGCACGCGCCCCGCGTCTCGCGCCTTGTTTCGTCGCCCCTTGCTCGTCGCTTGTCTAGAAGGTCTCTCTGCACATCGCCTTCTTCCCCCCGCGCGAGTTTGGACCTCTCCTCGACCCTCCGCGTTGGCTTCAGCGGACGAGTTTCACTTTAACGATAGTTTGAACCCTTCGTTTGCGTAGTTTTGCGCTCTCTTTCCGTATTTCTTCGCGCATGACGAGCGATCGCGACCTCAGCCTTCGCCGCACGGGGAGGGTTTGTTTATCGTATGATTCCGGAGTGTTTACGTTAGTTTTCTGAGCCCAAGGTCGTTGGGGTTTGGGTTTTTCGTGAGTGATTTTGTAGCAACTTCGACGAGTCCCACCGTGTTCCCAAGCGAGTCCCCCCGAGTTCCCGAGTCTATACCCCGAGTCAACGAGTCAATACAAGCCAAGCACGCGCCTGAGCCACCCCCAGTCGCCTGCCACCACCTCCCACAAGCCTCCTTCCACACTTCCGCGCCCTCCGTGCTCCGTGCGTGCGTCGTGCGTCGTGCGTCGATCACCATGCCCGTAGTCACCCCCGAGGAAAGCTCCATGAGCTCCCCACAAGAACCGCGTTCCGCGCTAGCTGCCGGCGCGCCCTCGCAGGCAATCTCCAAGAGTGAGATAAGCCTTGCTCTGACACAGGCCTAAGCAGCCGCGGGGTGCATTTCGGCTGGTTTCGCTTGGTTGAGCGCCGTGTTTACGTTTACGCGGCGCGAGGAAAATTTTCAGGGGTTTTGACAGTGTTCACTTTATGGGTCAAGGGAGTAGTAGGTAGTTGACTATGTACTATGTTCAAACGATCAAAAAGTTTCAGTTGAGTTCGCGTTCGACTATTTTTTTACCACCTACTTGTAAGGAGGCTTTCCTGCAGTTTGCAGTTTGGGCACCTTCTAGAAACCAAAGGGTACGAATGTATATTTCCTAATAGAAATGGGGCCGATCCAAGAAGCTCGTGCCTCTACTTCAGAGGGTACGCGCTCCGCTCAGAGGCAAATGTACAAATGTACACATGTAGTACTACTATTAGAAGCGTGAACTAAATTTAACAAAGATGAGTGTGAGCCGAGTTTCGGCTACGTGGGAGTACTTTATTGATATTGCGAAAGGGGGCGGGAATGGATTTGGGGGGGGCGACGACGGGCGCCACGCGGCGGGCAGATTCTCTCTCTCTCCCCCGCCCCCCTTTCCGCCCCCCTTCTCTCTCTCTCTCTCTCTCTCTCTCTCTCTCTCTGAATCTCTCCCCTTCCCTCATCTTCGTCGTCCCCCCCCCCCCCCCCTCTCCTCACGCTCTCTTTCCCTCTCTCGCCCGCCGTGGCCTCCCTCAAATGCTGCCTCTCTCTTCCTCTCTCTCTCCCTCTCTCTCATCGCTCGTCGGTCTCTTGCCGCACGCATGTTCTTTACCCCTACTCGTACTCCCATTTAGGTGGAGAAGGGCTGGTTCCACGAGGAATGACGAGGAGGGTGAGGCGCCATACATGGATGATTGGATCCGCTTATACGATAGTGTACTCGCCCTCTCTGTCTCTCTCTCGCATTCCTTGCCAAACTCTTCTCTATCGCCACGAGAAGAATTATCACTCTAGGGGAAGGGTGCTCAGGATTCGCGAGGAATGGAAACAACAGCTGAGATGCTGGCGAGAATCGACCTTTGGAAGAAGGAAGCGAGCGAGAATGAGAGGAAGATGGAGAGGGGGTCTCGGGAGGAGGAGGGGAGATCCGCTTCAAAGTGAAAGGAGAGACGGCGCTTAGACGGGAAGAAATTCTTAGGAAGAGAGAAGGACAGGAGAGACGGCGAGTGAGTGAATGGGAGAGAGACACAAGAGAGGAGAAACTGAGTTGTATGAGCGGGGGAGCGAGAGAGAGAGAGAGAGAGAGGGAGAGAGAGGGAGAGAGAGAGAGAGAGGGAGAGAGAGGGAGAGAGAGAGAGAGAGGGAGAGAGAGGGAGAGAGAGAGAGAGAGGGAGAGAGAGGGAGAGAGAGGGAGAGAGAGAGAGAGAGAGGGAGAGAGAGAGAGAGAGGGAGAGAGAGGGAGAGAGAGAGAGAGGGAGAGAAGGAAGGGGGTGGGGGACGGGAGAGGGAGGGAGAGGGAAAGGGGGGGGAGAGAGAGAGAGACTAGAGGGAGAGAGAGAGAGAGGGAGGGAGGGAGGGAGAGAGCCCTCCCTGCCTCCTCCCCCTTCCCCACCCCTCTCTTCCCCAATGTCGCCAGCGATCAAGCGGAAGGCTCCGTCACCGCCTCTAGCTCACGTGGCGAAGCACAAGAAGTCGCCGCCGCCCACCCTCTCTCTCTCCTCCTCGCCGCCCTCCCTCTCTCCCCAGCTCACTCCTTCGCTTCAGGCAGAGAGCGCCATCCTTCTTCAGGCGGCATTCCGTGGCTGGCTCGTGCGCTCAGCCGGACTGGCGCGCCGGGCGCGCGCACGTTCTGAGCAGAAACGCGCCGCCGCCGCAGCGCGACGCGCCGCCGAAGCCGCCGGAAGGGCGAGGAGGCCTGAGTACAGGGAGCTGCGCCGCTGCTGCAGAGGAGTCGATGTCGAGGCCCTCGCGGCTGTGGAGGCCGAGCTCGAGGCGCTCGTCGGACTTGAGCCGCTCAAGGCATTCTGCGGCGCGGTGCGACGCGATGCGCTCGCGCGCGCCGCGCTGGGCGATCCACCCGACGTGCGTTCGGTCCTCATCTCAGGCGCGGTCGGCACGGGCAAGAAGGTGGCGGCCGAGTTGCTTGGCCGGCTGCTGCGCGCTCTCGGCGTAGCCAAGGGCTGCGTCTCGACGGTGACCACCCTCGACCAGATGGTCCTTGACGTCCGCCGTGACGTGAGCTGCGTTGTTGTCGACGGCCTCACGCCGCACGCCATCGATTCGTCCAAGGCCAAAGTGGATGCAGTGCTCCGCAATTTCCCGAACCATGCCTTCATCTTCGTCGGCTCTACTGCCGAGATTGAGGCGCTTAGCGGCGCCGTCGGCCACTTCCGGCGCTCCGAGCCGGCGCGCCTTGCGCTGCCGCCGTACAAACCGTCGGAACTCGCGGCGATGGCCGAAGCACTCCTCGCCGAAGGCGGCTACTCACTCGGCTCTGGCCTGAGTGTGCGCTCGCTCGAGAGTGCACTCACTGCGACGTGGCCACGTGACGTCATCGCAATGCGCAACGCGCACCTCGCGCGCGAGCTCGCGCAGCGGGCCATCTCCTCGAGGAATGCGCAGCTACCGATCGGCAAGCTGCTCTCGTCGACGCTCACCGTGACCGAGGCCGACCTCGGCCTCGACTCAAGGCATGGGCTGGCCTCGCTGCTGGAGCAGCGGCGCGAAGTGGAGGCCGAGCTTACTGCGCTCACAGGGATGAGCGCACTCAAGGACTTTCTCGCCCAACTGCGCGCGAAGGTGGAGTACGTCCAGCACGGCGGCGATCCACGCCTGCTGGAGGGATGCCTCAACGTCGTGCTGACCGGCAACCCGGGCGCCGGCAAAACGACGGCGGCGCGACTCCTTGCACGCTGGTTGCGTGCGCATGGACTGTTGCAGCAGGACACCTTTGTCGAGCGAAATGCGCTCGAGCTTAAGGGGACGCACGTCGGTTGGACATGTCCGCAGGTGAAGGATATGGTGACGGCCGCGATGGGCGGCTGCCTCTTCCTCGACGAGGCATACGCTCTCTCGGGCACCAAGGACGGCGACCGCGGCGACTCGTTTGCAGATGAGGCGTTGCGCACGCTGCTCACCGAGCTCGAGAACAACCGCACCTCGCTGTGCTGCGTGCTCGCGGGCTACCCCGAAGCCATGGCGCGGCTCATGCGCTCCGATCCGGGGCTCGTGCGCCGCTTCCCATCCGTCATTCATCTCGGAGACTACTCGTCCCAAGAGCTCAGTTCGATCGCGCGCACAACCGCCGCCTGCAAGTATGGTCTGCGGTTTTCTGATGGACTCGAGTTGCGTCTGGCAGATCATATCCGCACCAACCACGCTGCCGACATCCCGAGGCGCAACGCCTCACTCGCTGTCTGTCTCGTCGAGGCTGCCATGAACCGGCTGGCATCCAGGCTTGTTAAGGAGTCGGTCACCTCGGCGCGGTCTGAGACGAGCACCATTCTCACCCGAGCAAGCACGCTCATCGCTGCCGACTTTGGGATCGAGACTGAAGGCGACTCGTCTGCCGATGCGCGGCGCACAGTGCTTGCCGCAATCGAGGCACTCCCCGACGAGCTAGCACCTGGTCGCGAGATGCTCCTGGGCATCGAGGCTCGACTGCAGCTTCATGCGCGGGGCGAGATCTCGGCGGCTCACGCGCCCGCTAACAATATGGGCTCTGCCGAACGGCTGCTGAGCCGCGCGGGCCGACTCGCCATATGTGGAGAGATAGGGTCTGATGGAAAGCGCGTGGCGCGTCTTCTACACGAGCTTCTTCGTGCTTATGGGCGCTCACTGCCCGTTGTGGTCGAGCGATCTGCCTGCTCGTTGTGTGGAGACGGCGCCCTCGCTCGGCTCGAGGACATTTGCGAGGCTTCCGAGGGGGGTCTCCTTGTCATCGACGACGCAGGGGCACTCGTCGGCGACAGTCAAGCAGCCCGCTCAGTCGGCGCTGCCCTCGCCGCGCTTTCTAACCGTACGAGCGTTGTCCTCCTGGGCTCTTACGCCGAGATCCAGGCGCTCATGCACGCAACCCCAACTCTGCGAGCCGCTTGCCCAACAATTTTGCAGCTTCGTGAACCAAGTGCGCACGACGTGTGCAAACGCATTTGCTCGCGCGCCATGGCCGAAGTAGGGGGCCAAGTGAGTGCCACCGGAGTCACTGCACTCCTAAAATACTTGGAGAGTGTGGCGCACCCCGCTCTGTGTGAGGAGGCCCTCCTTCAGGCTGCTGCCGGTGGATTTGCGAGAAGATTGTGCTCCGGCGCCGCAAAGGTGGGTCCCTCCATCGATGCCTGCGACTTTGGGTTGTGAATCCAAGCTGAAGCATGGGTCCCCATCGATGCAACTCGACGCTGGAATGTAGATGCCCAGAGTGGAGAGCTTGACGTTCATGCTCACAGTAGATTGCCTGAGCCTCGCCAGCCTTTGTGAATCTCTCATTCGGCCTTCCTGCATGAAATTTGTAATCTGCCCCACAACTATGGAAGCCTGTTGAGCCGTGTAGCCGTAAATAAAATTGCTTAAGGAAAGAAAGGTCCTCTCTTGTTCGCGCACGCCCTTGTTGTGAGCCCCGTGGAGTCGCGTCATGTTCTTTGTCGTGATGTGTTGTGGGGCTGTGCGCACAACTCATGCCAATCTGCGTGCGTTTCATTGCTCATTGCGGCCACGCACCAAATTTCGTGCGCTGTGCTCCATCCACGCATCATACATGAGCTAGTAGTATGTAAAAAAATTCTTGAAGGTGCCCGTCTCACATTCTCACGCGATCGCGTCATATACAATTTAAAGGAGAATACATCCCAAGAGACAATTATTTAGAGACATGGGACACAATAGCGTAAGCCACGCAACGTCGACAATGTCGACATTGGGAGATACAGATGCGAGGAGGGACGAAATCCCGAGAAACGACACCGGAGAACACAACAGCCCGGAGGAACCCCCCCCCGAACTTCACATCACGCAAGATGGAGAATACTTCGTGAAGCACAAAGGCACATGGCACATGGTACGAAGCGGAACTTTCGTACCTTGGTACACCAATAATCGGAAAAAGAACCGACGCCCCAACGAACCTAGACACCTCCCCGCCGGCGAGGTGGGGAGAAGGGTACAAATCCAACAAGAGACTCGAATACCCGCTAGCGGAAGAACACACCTTGGACGGAAAGACGCCGCTCGACGCAATCGAAGTGACACACCTCACAAGAGCCCTACAGCGAGCAAGCCGCAAACGCAAGCGCCTCACGGGACCGACCAAGTGGGTGTCGTCGTTCGTCTCGAATATTGGTCGGAATTCATTGACGTCTATGCGTCTTTTCGGCTGGCGGTCCATGTCTGCTTTGGCGCTTTGGCTCGTCTGGAGGCGTCCGTGTTGTTGCGTTGTTGTCATGAAGTGCCGCTTTGCATAGCGTGGTGTATCTCTCGATCATTCTTCTTATGACGTGGTCACTGTTGAATTTTATATTTTCGTAGTGTCTCCTCTTCCGTAGGGCGGTCAAAGAGGGCTTTTTAAGTACTAATATTGGGGGGGGGGTCGACATTTTTGACCGTGAGCGGAAAGCCCCGGCGAAAGCGGCTCGGAGGGTCTCCCCGCCTTTCCAGAATCCTCGTCCGAAAAGACGGTGCGAAGTCCTGTCGGACCCCCCCCCTTGCACACGCTCTGGCGGCTCACACGAGCCGAACTAGACGTCGCTCCCACTGAGAGATGTGTTTCTTTAGTCTAAAAGGTGTCTACACACTTCTTAAATTAGGGGTCCGACGCCCCGTATTGCCTATAAAGCAAATTTCAAACCCTGGTGCCCCAGCGATGACGTCCGCGCATGCACATACGCACCACACACAGCTCGCACACGGCCCATTCGGCTGTCACAGGATGCTCCTTGACTGTCCCGACCCTCGCCCCGCAGGATTCGCCCGGGCTCGCGATTGACGAGGAGCTGGAGCACCAGGACGCCATGGCGCTCGATGCTGCTCGCTGGTCGACAAAAGTTTGTTGGCCAGCGAAGCCTGGAAATATGGCGCGCCGACATCATCCAAGTATGGCATACAAATCTCCCATGCCAGCCCACCGAGAACGGCGTCCATGAGGCGGCACATATACGAGGGACCGGATTGAAGACCGAAAGGCAAGTAATTGAACTCGTACTTGCCGCGATGAGTAGTGAACGCGGTGATAAGTTTATCGGACTCTTTGATGCCGGTATACCCCAGAAACCAGATGCCAGGTCCAGGGTGCAAAGGAATAGAGAATCGAGGTTAGGGGGTGGGAGCGTGGCGCGCTCCATGACCCTATTGTTTATAACGATAGTTCGTGAGATGCAAAGGTAATACTATCTACCCAACCGGCTTTGGTCGGCCGCAGGGCTAAGTGAGAGGTTGAAAAATGGGCGGCGAGCTCGCGCAACGCGTACGAACACCCTCCCCCTCCTCTCCCCCGCAAATCCCTGTTGTGCAAGTGGCCATCGGCTACCCGTAGGGAAGCGTCGTATTCCAAGAAGTTGGTGGATCGATCACTACATCTCGTGGTTTGTGGATCTCGGATGACACTAGAGAAGTAGTACGCTGCCCTAGATCATACCTGCCGACTAGGACATCCAATGCGGTCAAGCATTTCTGTGGGGGACATCGCCCCAGCTCCTAGATCGAGATTTGAGAAGAAAGAGTTAGAGGTGGCACGTCGCTCGTTGTGCTCCCGGCCGGAACCCAGGCTGGCTTGGGAGAGGCAGGCCGCGCTCGCCGTCTTGGGGTGGCTGAGCGGGAAGCCAAACGAAAGCGTGGTTGTACGTCGATCAAGTAGTGCTGGTGATCTGGAGTCTTCATTGCGGTCTCGCGCGCCGCAATCGTGCGCGGGCGTGGCGGAGAAATCCTGCTACGTGGCGCCGCCAAGGCATGGCGAGCACGGAGGGGCGAATTTTCACGTTTTGTGGTCTCTCGGGGTGAGCGCGGCGGGGACACCGTTGGGGTGTAGAGCCAGTCGGGACTCTCAGGGACACGCCATCCTCGTGATGCAACGGTTGCCTTCGTGTGTGTCTGCCGCGCCAGCCAAGCAATGTGCTCTTTCAAGTATTCCATCTCCTTGTACATGTTCACGAGCTCGGCTGCCTGTGTATCAACCTTCGCCCGCGCCTCCGCTGCGTTTTGCCGCGCCTTGAGAGCTTCGGCTTGTGCCCGCCGCAGCTCCTCGTCAAGATGATGCACGGTAGTACGCGCTTCCTTCTCCCGCAGCGCAAGCTCTTCGCGAGCACGCGCGGCTTGCACCTGCGCGGCTTGCACTTCGCTACGCGCCGACTGCGCCTCGGCTCGCAATTTTGCATTTTCCTCCATGAGAGTACCGTGATGCTTGCCGCCGCTCGTCGGCGACAAGCGCGGCATGGAGAAGGGCGAGCCATCTGCCTCCAGGAGCCTCGTCTCCGCCGCCATTTCACGGGCTCGTTGTGCCGTCTGCACCGCCATTTCGCGTTCGCGATGCAGAGCCGCCACTTCTGACTGAAGGCGCACATGCTCTTGCCGCATTTCTACGAGCTGCTTCACCTCCTCACGGGCTTCCTTGACGCTCAGGGCTAACTCCCCTGAGAGCACATTGCCTGCTCCGGATTCTTGCAAAGCGTGGCGAAGCCGTGCAACTTCCGCCTTCTCCTGCGCCAGTGCCACTTCCAGCGAAGTTGCAATTGCCTTGGCAGCGCGCACGCGCTCTTTGCGGCTGCCAACAACAATGCCGACGCGGTTCCAATAACACCACACACCCCATGCGTGAGCTAGACGATGAAATGCGAGTAGAAAGACACGCCGCTCTGGGTGCCGCCAGCGCGCCTGCCGTCGCCATCGCGGCCATAAAATCCGAAGCCGTGCTAGCGCTCGTTGGCGTGAGCTCATCCCCCAGCTGGCAAGGGCTCGATTCACCTCCTCCCTGGCTTCACAACGAACCCGCCAGGCGCCCACCCATCCGTTCAACGCCCGACGTTTGCGTGCCATCCGCATGGCTAACGCTGAGCGCATCATGCTAGAGCGGGCACACACCATCTCCCTCCACGAATTGATAGTGCGACGTTTCGCCCGCCCGTCGGGCTGTAGCTGCCGGAAGGCAGCCCTGGCTTTCGCACGTCCTGAGGATCGAGCGCGGCTCCATTCGCGCCAACTCGCCCAGGCGCGGGAGCGCTCGCGGTAAACGAATCGCCGAGCAGCGCGCCGCAGCCCACGCCAATGATGTGCGCGCAGAGACAGATACGCCATCGTCACGAGCACCTCCCGCCGCCTCCATCGACGGATGGCCCGGCTGATGCTCTCACTGTCGCTTGTGCGCGTGTCGCACCAGTCACGCCATGAGTTCAGGGATCGCCTGAGCTCCTTGCGAAGCATTGCTGCTGCCTTGGTGCGTATCTTCACAGTCTGCTGATATGAATTGCGCCATGAGTTGTATGCTCGACGTTTGGCACGGCCTTGAGGACCAAGGGTGCTCATGACTACCGCCCTTCGACGTTGGAGCTCCACACGATTGGTATGCCATGCCAACCAGCTGTTGAGCCCTCGCCGCTGCCCGCGCCGCAGGATGCCCAGCGCTGCGTTACGCATATTGACTTGCCCATGTCTCCAGACTGCCCAAGCCACAAACACCCGGCGCTGAGCTCGTGTCTCAGGCCTCATGCTACGGCAGGCCACCTCGATGCGCCGTTTTGCTTGCACGTCCTCGCGGTGGTACCACAACCATCCATTGAGCGCGTGCCGTTGTGCCTTTTGAGAGATCGCTAGGCCCGAGTGGCGGAGCTTGGATAGAGTCAGCCGCTCACCTTGCCAGGTGTTGAATACCCTTCGCTGCGCTCGCGTCTCCGGTTTCATACTGCGCAGGGCTGCCCCAATCTGCTGCTTCGCCTCAAATTGGCCCAAATGGTACTTCAGCCAACCATTGAGCGCCCGCCGTTGTGCAATCTGCAAGATGCCTAGCGCCGAGCTGCGAATCTTGGATAAAATGAGTCGCTCAAATTGCCAGCTGTTGAACGCCTTGCGTTGCGCTCGCGTCTCCGGTTTCATACTGCGCAGGCCTGCCCCAATCTGCTGCTTCGCCTGCAACTGGCCCAAGTGGTACTTCAGCCAGGCGTTGAGGGCTCGGCGTTGTGTTGTCTGCAAGATGCTTAGCGCCGAGCTGCGGATCTTGGATAGAGTGAGCCGTTCATATTGCCAGCTGTTGAATGCCCTGCGAGGCGCTCGCGTCTCTGGTTTCATACTGCGCACGGCTGCCTCGATCCGCTGTGTCACGTCCAACCGGCCCAGGTGGTGCTTCAGCCAGCCATTGACGGCTCGCCGCTGTGCAGTCTTCGAGAGCGACAAGGCGGAGCCACGAATCTTGGAGAGGTTTCGTCCCTTGTAATGCCAGGTGTTGAACGCTTTGCGCTGCGCACGTGCTGCTGGCCTTATGCTCCGAGCAGCTGCCACCTTCCGTGCTCGCATGGCCTTTCTATCACGGGCATATACAAACCATGCGCTCCAAGACCTGCCAAGACGCGGTCTATGGAACCTAGACGCCGACGTCCGGAGTGCAAGACGTTGCTGAAGCCACACGAGCCAGCTGTTGAACACACGGAGCTGTGCACGACCGTCTGGAGCCATGGCCTGCAGCGCACGGCGTCTACGCAAACGAGCAGCCGACAACTGCCGAGTCTCGCCGACCCACGCGCACCAACTACGCACAAGGTGACGCTGCTGGAACGACATCGCGCTTTGCCTTATTCGTCGCAACTGGGAGGCCATCTCGTCGAGCTTGCTGAAGGCAGATGCCGCACCGCGATTCTGCCACCTACCGGTCGCCTTGCGCAAGGCACGCGCTCTGGTCTTGCGCTCGACAACGTATGCAGTCCATGAGCCAAGGGCTCTAGCGTGTTCGGCATTCAACGCTCGGCGAATGGCCACTTTCATCATCGCTCCTTGGCCGCGGAAGGAGCGCCACATAATGAACATCTTGCGCGTGGCGCGGCTCTCCGGTGAGAAACCAGCCAGCGCAACGCGGATCCTCATACGTGCTTCGCGAAGGGCCAACCAAGAATTCAGTGCTTTGTGCGTCGCGCGACCGGATGGGCTCATTGTGAGGAGGGCCTTTTGAGCGACGCGCTTTCGAGCCACAGCGTCTGCGTATGCCACCTTCCATCCCACAATCCCGCGCATGAGAGCTTGGTGGATGAAGGCAACCGCCCCGCGACGCATCATTCTTGCGGCGTACACGACGTCTGAAAGGCGAGCGAGCGTGGCGAACAGATTCTGCTGCCGCCAGCGCTGGAAGGCAATATGCAGAGCCCTTTTCCTTTCGCGCTCCTCGTCGGCCAGGACCATCCATGAGTTCAGGCCACGGCGCGTGCTCGCCAGGTAAAAGGCGATGACCGAACGGCGTGCGGCCTCGCTGTCTGAGATCTTGCGCCTGGTGTTACTCAACCACCGTTCAAAGCGTCCACGCAGGGTGCGCGCGATCCTAGCTGCCACCTTCTTCTTCAAGAAGACGCGGATCGCGTGGCGCTCAAGCGCGAGCGCATCAAACGCCCACGCGAGGTCCTCAAGGACGCGCCGAGCCCTGGCCTGACTTGCTTGCGACTCTCGCATTTCGTTCAGGCTTCTCATCGCCTCCTGAAGCTTGCGCAGCTCGGCCATCGTGGTCGCATCGAGCGTCGTCGATCGCGTGATAGAGCTCAAGCAGGATGGGACTTCAAGCCGCCATCCAGCCGAGTCGGCCTCGCTCCCATGCGACGAGCGGCGCACCTCGGGAGTGGCGAGGCGCGAGGACGGGCGCGGCGGAGTCAGCCTCGCCTCTTGGGCGTGTTCCATCGCCGAGCAGCGAACGGGATGGCTGGGTGTAGAGGAGCACTGTGGGGGAGGAGAGAGGGGAAGGAGAGAGGGGAAGGGGGGAGGAGGGAGGAGGAGGGAGGACCGACCGAGAGAGCGAGGGCGAGAGAAAAAAGAGAAAACGGAACCCCCCCCCCCCACCCCCCCGCGCCTCCGCGCAGCAGGGCTCCCCGCGACCCTTTCAAACTACGTGCAGATAAAAAAAGTACACCTCTTTACGTGCTACGTGAGCCTGGCGGGATGAAAGATCGTCGCACGATGGGAACATGGGGACCAGCGGCGACCCCTCTGCCCAATATAATAAAAAAACATCTGAGCATTAGTACCACTACTCCCACTAGCGCCCGGTACTATCACGACATCCCTCAGCGCACCTGCCCATACGCCTTGACCTGTGCTACTGCCACATACACATACACATATACATATGCACCCTTTCAACTTTCAAATCCCCCCCTCGCAAACCCCCGGCTCTAGGGCGGTCAAACAGGGTTTTTTATTAGTAGGGCGGTCAAACAGCTATTTTAACTTCTAAGGGTGAAAATTGACCAAGTCAAGATTGAGGATTCATTACGAGATTTTTGGATATGGTGACCGGATAGGTGTATGACGAATTGGGCTGGCCCATAGGGCCTGAGGGCAATGAGGAAGGATGCATGCCGGCGGCAGGCGCAGCGGAGGAGACGACTTCAGAGGTGCTGACGGGTTGAAGCCCGTCAGCAGAGGAAGGCGGGCAGGCGGGCTTGAGCGAGGGCGAGGATGGCGGCGAAAGCGACATGGAACGAGCGGCGAAAGGCGAGGGTGAGTGTGAGGAGGGCTGTGGTGGCAGGGGCTGGCGAGGTGAGGAGGGATTGTAAGGTCTGAGTGTTACGAGAGCGAGAGCGACGAGAGCGAGAGCGACGACGGATGACGACTGACGACAGGACGACGGACAACGACACCCAGGAAAACACCCCGACTCTCGCCCCACGACTTTCTCACATAACTCGACTGAAATCAAACCCAAACACTCCGATCAGACAACAACGGACGACGATCAAAGGGCGATCTGTCGGCGATCTTGTCTGGAACGGGAATCGCACCATAACGGAATCGAGGGGCAATCTTGCTACGCAGGATTCCAAGAGACCTACCAAATAAGACGAAAGGAGTGCGATGTGCCTAAGGGGGAGATGCGAAGAGGTCGCAAATTAAACCTGATTGCCCCCAGAAGCAGATAAAGAACCGCAGGGGAGATAGCAAATTAAACCTATTTGCGAGGCGCCTGGGAGGAAGAAAGGTGGGGAAACTTCCCTTCTCTTTCGAGAGGAAGAGAGAGGGCGCTCCACAACCCACGATCCCATGCATCCAAGCGAAGCTTTTGACCGAGAACGAGAACGAGAGAATTATAACGATAAATACCGAACGACGAAGAGAAGAGCGAAGCCTAACGAGTGTCGATTCGCGAATGCGACACCCCCCTGCTAGGATCGAGCGTCCCGCGAGGAAATGAAGAGAACCTAACGGACATCGGAGAGCTCCAAGCAAGCCACGAGAAAGGCAGAAGAGCAATCCTGAACGAGACCGAATGAGCCAAGAGCGAAGAGCGAATAAATCCGAAGAGCGAATGAAACAATAAATCGAGAAGTTACGAATTACGAACAACGAACAATCGAGGACCGATGAGAACGCGGAACGACAAGAATCGAGAATCGAGAGCGAGAAACGAAGAACGCGGAACGACGAGAATCGAGAATCGAAGAACGAGAAACGAAGAACGCGGAACGACGAGAATCGAGAATCGAGAGCGAGAAACGAAGAACGCGGAACGACGAGAATCGAGAATCGAGAATCGAAGAACGAACGACGAAGAACGCGGAACGACGAGAATCGAGAATCGAGAATCGAAGAACGGCGAACGACGAACTATAAGAATAGTGCGCGACGATCGAAGAGACAGGAAGTACCACACCCGTCCGGACGATAAGGTGTAGAATCGGCGGCCGGCGCGGCAGACCGCAGGACTCAACGCTGCAACCCATCCCCTTCTCTCTTTTACGAGAGTTTTACCTGGATGTTTGGGCGGTGTGGCGGCACCCAAGTCACAACGCGGCGTCTCCTGTTCTTCGATATATGAGTAGTCGAACAGCCAACGGCGAAAGGCGGCGAGATATCACGACGGGCTCGGCACGTCACGCGCGAGCTAAACGACGAGGTACGGGGGTCTCCTGACAGAGCGCAGCGAAAGGGGAGGGAGATCCATCCTCCGTGGTCGAAAGGGGGGCGAGCCATACCTCTCTTCCCGCGGGGGGAACTATTCGGCGGCCGCGGGGGGAAAATTCGGCGACCGCGGGGGGGGAACTGGAAAAGAATTCCCGTACGTTCCCGTACCGCGATCAAACGTAAACGACGGCGTTGAGAGATATCTGAAGGGGCGTGACAGTCGCGACTGTCAGAAGAACGCAGAGGGTGTATCGAGGAGAGAGACGAGGGTGCGATCCGATGGCGACAGGCGTGCGAGAGCCTCGGAGCGACAGCGAACGAAGGTAGGCGAGGCAAGGGCAGCTTGCGCAAATGCGTGGGAGCCAAACCACGGGGAACCGCGCGACGACCCCGACGAGTACCACCACTGCCCGAGGACGAAGACCGCGTGCTGCGGCCGCATCATTGGACCTGCAGGGTTGGCAACAGACGGGCGGGCTGAGACGGGCAACTGGGAGACATGAGCAATGGGGCCACTGTGCGAGGACGGTGCGAGGCGAGGCGAGCGGCGCGGGGCCTGATGATCCAAGCCGGTGGTCTCGGATCCCACGGGAGCTTCGATCGCGTGCGACGTCGGCGGGGCTGAGACGGTCTGAGATTGTGATTCTGCAGCCCGCTTTCTCATCTGAGGCTTACGAAGAGGCGGGAAGGGGTGAGCATCATCATAGGCGGTGACGAGCGACTCGCAGCGGCGAAGCAATTCGGCTAGCGGCTCCCATGTGGCCGCAGCTTTCGCGTAGCCACGCCATTTGACGAGATACTGCCTTGAATCGCCTCGACCCTTGCGGTCAAGGAGGGAATCAACCAGATACTCATCTCTTTGGACGGGGTCTTCATCTGTGAGGGTATAGTAGGGACGGAGGTTAGTCACATGCACTTCCCCGGAGAGGAGGCGATTTTCTTGGTCGCGTAGTCGGTAGCGGCCAGCGCCAAGCGCCTCAGCAATGCGGTATGGTCCGCTGTAGTGGTAGAGGAGCTTGTTGCGGTGTCCTGGAATCTTGCGAACCACCCTATCACCTGGGGCAAATTGGATGGGGAGAGAGTGAGTGCGTAGCGTGTCGGCGAGTGCGTCGGCTTGAGATTCTAAAGTTGCATCATAAGCCGCGGCCCACGCCGCCTTTAAACGACAATGCATTTTACAAGCGTACGAGCGAATTTCCTGAGGTAACTCGGGAGGCGGGCCAGTGTCAGGTGGATCAGAAAGCTGTGCAGGCAGGCGAAGCTCACGGCCATAGAGCAAGGCAGCAGGCGACATGCGGGTAATGCGATTAGCTGAAGCGCGCATGCTCATTAGAAAGAACGGGAGATGATCGACCCAATGACCGCCGCCTTCATCGGTAGCGCGAGCCATGTTGATCAATGTTTGCTGAGCTCGTTCGACCAGGCCCACGCTCTCGTGATGATGAGGTGTGCTCGGCCGCAAGTCGGTGCCGGTGCGCTCGAGGATGATCGAGGTGAGTTGACTAGCGAGATTGCTGCCGGAGTCCGAGCGAAGTTGCCTTGGTACTCCGTGCCGAGAGACGACGTACGACATGAAGGCGTGAAGTGCGTCGGCACTCGAGGGGTCGCCGTTGTGAGGGGCCGCCTCGATCCAACGAGTGAGCGAGTCTACGAAAACGAGGAGCTTGTCGAAGCCTCGAGAGCCCTTGATGAAGTCGTGCGTGGGAGCCATCGACACGACGTCGCAAAAGACGATGTCGAACGGATAGGCGCCGACCTGCGGTCCCTTTGGATCTGCGAGGTGACGGAAGGGAGGCTTAGCTAAGGTGCACTCGTGGCATTGGCGAACGTGCTCACAGACGTCTGCGTTCATGCCAGGCCAAAAATATCGGTCGCGTAGAAGGCGCGCCATCCGGTTGTCGCCAAGGTGGCACAGGTGGTCGTGAAAGGCTTCGAGGTAGGCGCGGCGCATCGTCTTCGGCACGTAGAGGCAGAGCTTCTCGCCGTCTCTCGTCGGCACTCGTCGATAGAGTAGTCCTGATCGCAACAGGCATCGCGAAGATTCGCGACTAAGCCAACGCAAGCGACGGTGATCGAGATCGGGTTTGTGAGGAGACGCGGAGAGGAAGCGAATGAGGTCGTGGCAGTCGGGGTCCTCGGCCTGTGCCTCCTTGAGCGCCTCGGCGTTAGGTGTACCGACGTCAAGGTAGGAGAGGTTGATAGAATCCCTGGTCGTAGAGGACAATCTGGACGACCGTTCGTCAGCTTGCAGACTGGATGCCGTGGTGGTACGAGAACGAGAGGCAACGACGGCTGGCGACTGCCCATCCGATGCCGTGGTGGAGCGAGAGCTAGGAACGACGGCGGCTAGCAGCTGCCCACCCCCCTGCTTAGGAGCGGACGTCTCCGACGTCCCATCGTCTGCCGCCACCAAGCGTGACACGCCATCCGCGTCTTTGTGATTAGCGCCCGGCTTGTGCTCGACGGTGAAGCGATACTCGGACAACTTGAGCGCCCATCGCATCAGGCGCGACGCTGGCCCACCCTGGACGGTGTCCTTCATGGTGTGTAACCAACGGAGAGCTTGGTGATCAATGACGAGGCGGAAGTGCCGGCCCCAAAGGTACGGTCGCCAAGTGCGAATGCTTTCCAAGGCGGCGAGAAGCTCCACTTCGGTGGTGGTCCAATGACGCTCCGCGGCGGTGAGGCGGCGACCGTAATACGCGACGACATGCTCGTGCCCGTGGTCGTCAATTTGCGACAGGACTCCGCCGATACCCAGAGTACTGGCCGCGTCCGTTTTGACGATGAACTCTTTGTCGTGACGGGGCGCAGCCAACACTGGTGCGGACGTGATGAGGTCGATGAGGCGGCGGATCGCTGTCTGACACTCAGGTGACTGAGAGACGGTGGCCACATCGACACCCGTACGCGTGAGGTCGGTGAGAGGGGCCGCAACGTGCGCGAAGCCCTTGATGAACCGACGGTAGTACGAGCAAAGACCGAGAAACGAGCGGACTTTTTCGAGCGAGTTGATGTGACGCGGATCGATCGAGCGTACCGCCTCGACTTTCTTGGGGTCCATCTCGAGACCACGACGAGAAACGACGTGCCCGAGGTACTCGCCCTTGATAGCGAACAAGATGCACTTGGAGGCCTTGCACGAGAGACCGGCCCAACGGAGACGCTCGAGAACGAGATCGAGACGGTGAAGCATCTGCTCGAATGAGGCGTCGACGCGTTCCTCTAGCGTGCTGCCTGTACCTGTCGACCAAATTCCGATGTCGTCCAGGTACGGCATGCAAATCTCCCACGCGAGGCCTTGGAGCACCGCGTCCATGAGACGACACATGTAGGACGGGCCGGATTGGACGCCGAACGGGAGGTAGTTGAACTCGTACTTCTGGCGGTGGGTACAGAACGCCGTGATGGGTTTGTCCTCCTCCTTGATAGGCAGACACCAGAAACCGGAGGCGAGATCGAGCAAGCAGAGAAACAAAGAATCTCGAGAGCCTTGGCCTCGAGATAAACGATCGATCGCTTCGACGGTGAGCGGTAGAGGGCTGTCCGAGATACGAAGCTTCGAGTTCGTGTCCCGATAGTCGACGCAGAAGCGAACGGATCCATCTTTCTTACCGACGAGAACAACCCGCGAAGCCCATGGCGAATTGGACTTACGAATGATGCCCGCCGCCTCCATCTCAGCGACGTGCTTGTCGACGATGGCGCGGCCCTCGTCACCCATCTTGGACGGAGCGTGTCGATGGGCTGTAGCGCCGGGGAGGAGAGGCAGCTCGACCTCCATCACGTGCGTGTGCCGAGGGTTCTTCGGGTCGAGGGCGAACGCGTCGACATGCCGTGCCAGCAGGCAGCGTACGCGCTGCTTCTGGGACGGCGACAATTGCTTGTCGGGGTCAATGGTGATAGCGTCGAGGAGCGCGCGCTGTGCCTCGGTGAGCGAGGACTCGGGGTCGTCTCCATCACCGGCGGCTGTCGACCGCGCTTCGTGCAACTTGTACTCGATGTGAGCTGACGCCACCGGCGAGTACGCAGGAAGAGTTACCGGACGTGGCGCCAGGTTCCAGACGGTGACCAACACCTCCCCCTCCGGGGTGGGGGTTTCGACGCTGGTGGCGACCATCGGAGGAGAATCGAGGCCGTCACGGGGCGGTAGACGGTCGACGAGAATGGCGGAGTCGGGGTAGTTCTCGATGACCTCTAGAGGTAGGCGAACAGAGAACGTACCCTTCGATCGCGCGGGGATGGTGATGGGCTGCCTGGTGTACAGAGCAAACTCTTTCAACGAGGCAGCCGACGGGGATCCCTTTGCGAAAAGCGGCTCGACATCGACAGCGGCGAACGAGGGAGAAGGAGACGAAGGAGGACTGCGAGTGAAGTCGAAACGAGGGGGCGGCTCGAGCTCGGGATCGAGGGGCGGCAAGGGAATCGACGTCGGCATCGCCGGCGGCGATTCGCCGTGAGCCTGACAGGAGGAAACGTTGTCCGAGATAGGAACGAGCAACGACTCCTCTGCCCGTGGTGAGTCGGCGGAGATCACGGCGACAAGCGGTGCAGAGGAGAGACGAGGACGAGTGGAGACGAGGGACGGAACGCGACGATCGTCAACCATAAGGGTCAAGCGGCCATCACGCCCAGCTTCCGGCGACAGTTCGATGCAAGCGGCGTATGCTTCCAGGAAATCGTTTCCCAGGAGAAGCATCCAGGATTTGACTGGCGACAGCAGACGGATCGGCAGCGACGGGGCTCAAGGCAAGAACTAGCGTTGAGCGCTCGTAATCGAGAGCATTGAACGAATGATTCGAGGACGACGAGAGCGACGAAGGAGGTAGCGAACGAACGGCGAGGGAGAACGGAACTCCCGGAGTCGAATCGTCCCCACCACATATGAGCAGATGGGGGTGACTCCGAATCGATTGAACGACTGAAACGAAAACGCGAACTTCGGGAACGACGGCATCGCAACCTAGGGTAGCATCCCCAGGTTGGAAAGACGACAAGAAGGCTTTGCTCAGCCGTCCGAGGGACGGCGAGCTCGTAGATCGGAGAGGCGAAACGTTAGAGGTACGAAATGAAACGCGAGAACGAGCGGCGAAAGGCGAGGGTGAGTGTGAGGAGGGCTGTGGTGGCAGGGGCTGGCGAGGTGAGGAGGGATTGTAAGGTCTGAGTGTTACGAGAGCGAGAGCGACGAGAGCGAGAGCGACGACGGATGACGACTGACGACAGGACGACGGACAACGACACCCAGGAAAACACCCCGACTCTCGCCCCACGACTTTCTCACATAACTCGACTGAAATCAAACCCAAACACTCCGATCAGACAACAACGGACGACGATCAAAGGGCGATCTGTCGGCGATCTTGTCTGGAACGGGAATCGCACCATAACGGAATCGAGGGGCAATCTTGCTACGCAGGATTCCAAGAGACCTACCAAATAAGACGAAAGGAGTGCGATGTGCCTAAGGGGGAGATGCGAAGAGGTCGCAAATTAAACCTGATTGCCCCCAGAAGCAGATAAAGAACCGCAGGGGAGATAGCAAATTAAACCTATTTGCGAGGCGCCTGGGAGGAAGAAAGGTGGGGAAACTTCCCTTCTCTTTCGAGAGGAAGAGAGAGGGCGCTCCACAACCCACGATCCCATGCATCCAAGCGAAGCTTTTGACCGAGAACGAGAACGAGAGAATTATAACGATAAATACCGAACGACGAAGAGAAGAGCGAAGCCTAACGAGTGTCGATTCGCGAATGCGACAGTGTACCTAGCACATATCCGGTGCCCTTTGGACCCCAGACCCCCCACGGTAGCGGTAGCCCCGTAGCCCGTATGAGGAAATCAAAGCCACAGCTTACAGCTTGGATTGTAACGAGATGAACGAGATGTAACGAGATGGCCTGATGGCCCGACGACGAGATGAACGAGATGGCCGAGATGGCCCGACGAGATGAACGAGATGGCCCGAGGGCCCGACGAGATGAACGAGATTTTCGCGTAACGGAACTGGACGAAGAATTTCCCCTCTAAGCTTGGTCTTAATGCGGTGAAACCGATTTCGAGACAAGCGGGAAACCGGGGCAGAAGGAACTGGCAAGGAAGCCGGCAGGAAGGCAGAGGAAGTGTCTTGGCAAGGCGACGGAGGCAGGATTTTAACCTTAGGCCTTAGGCGGGGCACAACTAAGTTTATACTTGGTTGACCCATGGGGGGGCACGAGGCACGAGCCCCCCCCTCTCTCCTCTCTCCACTCCTCCTCTGCCATGGGGGAGGAACCACCCATCCTCCTGGCACGCCTGATGGCTTGCCAGGAGGCCACTGCCCTAATGACCCACTCCCTTCCCCACGGGCTCGCCCTATTCGCCCATCCTGGCCCCTCGTGACCAGCCCATCGCTCCAACCCCCCCTCCCCCCCTGGTCGACAGGCAGACAGGTGCAGATTGGGGGCCCCAGAGGCTCGGGAGCGCCAGCGAGGGAGAGGCAGGGGAGGCCAGGGCCCAGCCCCAGCCTCCTCTGCTCCTCTGCCCCCTGAGCTGGCCTCCAGGAGCCTCCAGGGGCCGCCAGAGGGCAGCTGGAGGCCTGCCGCATGCGCGCCATCGCGCGTGCCTGCATGAGAGGGGAGACAGAGCGCGGAGAAGGGGGTGGGCGGAGCGAGGGCTCCGCTCACCGGAAAATATGTAAGTCCCGCACCTGTTTACAGGATAAGTCGGGACTGAGGCCGCCGCCCACTCGGAGACACAGGAGGAAGGGGGGGAATGATCACCGGGGGGAGGCGCGGGCCACCGGACCATATCTAAGCCCTTCACCCCTATCCCCCTAGTAGTGCACGGGGGGAGTCGCCTTATGGCGGGGGGAGAAGGGCCGGGGGAGTGGGGGTGTAGAAAGTTTTCCTACGTGAGTAGAAAGTAGAGGGTCCACGGCCGCGTGTGCGGTGAGACTGTTAAAAGGTTTATTATTAACCTTAGGCGGGGCAGGAATTTTAACGGTAGACGGAGTGCAGAATTTTAACAGTAGGAAGGCAGGATTTCTAACGGTAGAACGGTAGACGGAGTGCGGAATTTAACGGTAGAAGAAGAGCGTGGAATTTTAACGGTAGAAGAAGAGCGGAGAGGAGAAGGAGCGGGGCTCGAACTACAGAGCGCTCCGTCTCCGTCCGGACTCGAAGCAAAAGGTTGGTGGAGGCGGTGGGTTGAGAACCACTATGCCACGCGAGAGTTTACGTAGCCATAGGGCCAATGGAAAGGGCTGAGAACCACCCTATATTCTCTGGGTTTTTTTCTCTTCTTTTTCACTTTTCTTCTTCTTTCTTCCTCTGTTCTTTTTACTTTTTACTGTATTTCTTTTTACTGTTATTTCTTTTTGCCTCTGAGACATCGCGAATGCGACACCGTAGCTTTGTTGTATTCAGGCCTCCTGGCATGAATATTTCGGCATGAGCACGTGCCTTCTTCGTTATATATCGTCTTCTATGTTCGTCGTGGTCACGCAAGGCGTGCAGATTCGGATTCTCCCTGGCCGCCACAACCCGTTGCTTTTCATACGTGTAGCCGACACGAGCGAGAAGGAGAGATCGTGATTTCAATCAGATATCGACCCTGCCCCAAATCGAGTGAATGGAGTAAGACCACGTGTGTGTCATACGTGTGAAGTGTCAAGTTGAGTCAAGTAACCTCCAGGTGACAACGGAAGGTGCTACCAGGGATGGGGGTAAATGAACGCTTTTGGTCTCATTCCAGGGGAGGAGTGGAGAGAGGGGGGGGCTCGTGCCCCCCCATGGGCGAACTAAGTATAAACTTAGTTGCCGGTTGAAATGGGAAATGGGGCCGTTTTAAGAAGCATAAATCTCGATGTGTGCATAGGGTAATCATACAGGCTGTAATCGTGTACAGTGTGCTGCAGCGCAGTACGCTGCCCGACTGCAGCTATTGCCATCATCACTTTCATTGCGCAACGACATAAGTAGAACTCACGACTCGACACGGGACGTCGTGGAAGGATTGCGGGGCGGCACCCACGTGTCCAACCGCCCGCTCCGGAGAGGTCCAATGCGACAAGGAGCTCAGAGGCGAGTAGAAGAAGGTGAAAGTGCGCCTGTCGACGTTGCGCCCAATCGAACGAGACGTCAAAAGAGCGCACCATTCACCCATGCGTGAGAGTAGACATGCCCGAAGAAGTGAAGTATGGGATGTTCCTAGCACCCCGGACGTCTAGAAGAGAAAGAAACTGAAAGACTTCAAAGTTCTTTGGTGGTAAGCCCTGTCACTCATCCTGTAAGCGCGCCCTCGTCACGAAGATATTCGCCAACATCGGCTTGGTGCAAGGCTACAATGGCTTGCGGGTCGAGTTTCCGGCACTCCGCAGTTGATTTTGCGGTCACACCGAACCCCAGTGGCACATCCGCCATAGATAGAATCACTACACCTTGATTTTGAGGAGTATCCTCGGTAATGCGACCAAGACCCGCCTTCAGGACATGGTTGCCGTACAAAAAGGACTGCTCCGCCGACGGCTTCACCCAAACCTTAGCAAGCAAGGGCCACAGGAGTCTGGGTCAGAAAGCACGGGCTCAGGCTCAAAGTCCCTGGCCGCCGCGCGAACCCAGTAGTGCAAAGCGGCCCGTTATAGCGAGAAACCGCGAGGCACGACGCACTTTGCACCCTCATCTGGTACATAGCCATCCATAGGTTTCTACCTACCTTGTAAGGTGCGTGCTGTGCAATATAGTCAAGACATGTCACGTGCAGCCGGAATTGCTTCGTCTTTGTGAATTTGCCGAACGACACTCCCATCCCCACCAGCTTATCTCTGGGCAAAGCTGCCGCCGATCTCATCTGAGACGAACCGCCGCGGGGTGCAAGTGACAGTTGAGCAAGCGCCGCAGAGGCTATGCAGGGCAGACTGTCATAGCGCCGCTTGCCTGCTGCTCACTGACGTAGAAGACGCGGTCGCGATGCAGACGGAAGCAATGTGGACCATTGGGTGGTTCCAGTAGGTCCTTAATCCCACGGCCGATGTACTTGGAGAGCTTCTCGAAGAAGATCTTCCTGTAAGCGTGATGGCGGCATATTCAGTCGGTCGCTCAGGGGATGCATCCTCCCTTCACCCTAGTGCGCTGCGGCAGGGGCGCGAGGTGTCGAATTGTGGGTCGAAACTGCAGTACACGGTGCGGCTACTCACAGCTCCTCCTCAGTGAGCGGCCTCGGCATCCTGCACCGGAGAGCGGACGGCGAGTCCGGCGGGCCGAGAGCGGAGGCGCAGGCGATGGAGACGTCGCCGGCCGCAGTCGCTTCACGCCTTCCTCCTTTTCCTCCCTCTCTGTGAAGTGTCAAGAGTGGCGAGTATAAGTAGTGAGTAGATAAGAGAGTACTGAGTAGCCGAGTAGAGAGCATAGTACACTCGAGTACACCACATATCCTATTTTACTTCTCTCGGTAACCCTCTCCCTTCTCCCCTTCTCCGTCTTCCCTCACTCCTTCACAATAATAATCACAATAATAATAATCTATCTGAGCATTAGTACCACTACTCTCACTAGCCCGGCACTAACACGACAGCCCTAAGCGCACCTGCCCGTGAGAGGGTGCAACTCGAGGTTCCTTTTTTTTGTCACGCCCCTCCCGGCTTTTTAGGTATATAATTTCTACTGACCCCTAACTTCGCCCCTAACTCGGGGGTTGACCGCGCTACGGGCGGAGGTACGGTTCGGGGGACGGGCGGAGGTGAAGAGTTTCTCGGAGCCAGTCGACCCCATACTAACTTTAAACAACACGGGTCGCACTCAACGTCTTAACAATTCCTCCAACGACGTTTGTACTGTAATAAGGGGGTCCTTTAAGTAGAACTTATACCGTCCACATGGGGGGCACTTGCGAAAAAAACAACCAAACCTGAGGTTGCACCCTCTTACACCTTGGCGCGTGCTGTGTTGTCACAGATACATACTCCTATGCACTATGCACCCTTCCACATCTCCCCCCTCGCAGGCCCCCGGCTCCCATTCTAACTCCCCACAAGTTAAAATGAGGGAAAACCCATTGAGATTGAGGCGGACCGAACGACGCCGGCCGACTCTCCGGGAAAAAGCACCGGGGGGGGGGGGGGGAGGAACCTCTCGTCACAAAAGGAGAACGGCCCTTACAGCTCGCGCCGCGAGCGGTCCTCGAAGAAATAAATGACTGCGCCCCCCGATACCTGCCACAGGGACGTCTTGAGCCACTCCCTTCTTCTCGCCTCTCCTGTCGCCAGCCGCCCCCCTTCGCCCGTTTGCTAACGCAAACGGGGCTCGTTTCTCACCACACTCCATCGGGGAGGGTGCAAATCCCCCCCTCTCCCTCGTTCCATTCTCTTCCGCCCCGGTCCCCGCGGCGCGTCGCCATGCGGCGCGCCATGACCTGCTCTCAGAGGTCCTTCAGGGGCGCCCAGAGGGCCAGCAAGGGCAGCTCAGGGGGCAGTGGAGGCTGGGGCTCAGCCCCTGGCCCCCCCTGCCTCTCCCTCGCTCGCCTCGCTGGCCTTGGGTGCCGCCCTGAGGCCCCTGTCTGCCTGGCGACCAGGGATGGGGGGGGGAGTTAGTACGAGAGCAGGCCCATGCGGGTCTGGGAGTGCGGCTCGCGGCCCGCGCCCACTAGGGGTCTGGGCTGAATTGATGAGTGCCCTGCCCTTGCCAGAGGGCAGGGGCTGGGGTTGAATGTATGGGCCCACCCCGGGGGGTGTCCGCGATGGAGAGAGGGGGGCGCGAGGCCCCCATTGACCCCCACTTATAAAAGTAGGTTCTCTCCCTCACTCCTTCACAACTTCAGTCTTTGAGCTCTTCGCTCCTTTAGTTCTCTCCCTCTCTCTCCTCGCCTCTCGCCTCGTCCTCCTATGTCTATGTGCTCGTATCTCGTATCGGCGCATCGGCATCGGCCCTGAATACTGAATGTTCTTTTTTTTTTGGCTGTCTCCCACACCTACTTTACTGTGCTAGCTTGATGTCAAGGAGAGAGAGCGAGAGATCTAAGGACGAAATGATTAAAGTAAAGGTGACCGGGGGCTCAACGCACCAAAAAAAACGCTTCTCTGTGCGCCGCCCCGATGGAAATGGAGGTCGGAGGTGCGCGCCGCCACGCGCAGCTGGATGCGGCCTGGAGAGAGCTCTCATTTACACCGAGGATGAGCTCCTCGGTCCAACTAGGTGCCAGGTGAGAAGCTATGCCTTGTTGAAGCTGGCTGCTGGCTGCCCACACCCACGTCCATCGGGTGTCGCATCCGCGATCAACTTCTGTCCTTGCGTCTTTGTGCTCAATCGATCTTGTTTGCCGCGGAGTTTTACTGGTAACTTGTAGAACTCGTCACTCGTAACTCGCCCTTCGCTCCTTGCCGTCGCGCCCTTTGTGGCCTGTCTCGCTCCTGTTTCGCTCCTTCGCACCTTGGGCCTTGCTCTGCCTTTGGTCCCTCCTTGCTGTCGTTCCCCCACTCGATCCGTCCGCGAGTGCGAGCCATACCAAATCTGAGAGCCCCATTGCCCACCTTGAGACCAAATGCACACCCAGTAAGAAGTCACCACGGCCGCGATCGCTCCGGAGATCCATCATTTTCTACTGTGAGACATTTTCGCACAGACCCTAAGTAGTTTATCTCAACATCGCTAGTGCTGGACATGTATAATAGTATCGTACATATTTTTGTGTCACGCACCAACTCGAGCGGGATGCAGCATCCTCTTGCCAAACGAGTGGGTTGGATAGCTACCCTCATGATCCCCACGATCTTCCGCGATTGAACGCTTTTCCATGTGTAGGCTGATGGTGATTGAACGCTTTTCCATGCGGTGGGGGTGATGGCGATTGAACGCGTTCCACGTGTAGGCTGATGGTGATTGAACGCGTTCCACGTGTAGGCTGATGGTGATTGAACGCTTTTCTATGCTGTGGGTGATGGTGATTGAACGCGTTCCACGTGTAGGCTGATGGTGATTGAACGCTTTTCCATGCGGTGGGTGATGGTGATTGAGCGCTTCTCGCCTGGGGGTGAGTATGTAGTTGACGGGTGTTCATTGTCGCGCGCCTTGAGTTGGGTGTGTTCGCGGCACAGCCGCGAGGTGTTGAGCGCCGCGTGTACGCGGCGCGAGGAAAATTGTCAGTGTTTTTCACAGTGTTCACTTTGGGGGTCAAGGGAGTAGTAGGTAGTTGACTATGTTCAAACGGTCAAAAAGTTTGAGTTGCGTTCGCGTTCGACTATTTTTTGTACCACCTACTTGTAAGGCGGGGGCGCGGCTGGCAGCAGCATAAGTGGGGGTGGGGGGGGAGAGAGAGAAGAGAGTGGGAAAGAATTCTATGTTCAATCACGTGTGGAATGACGCGGGGGCGGACAGACAATCGGATACAATACGTGGGGGAGGGGGGAGGGCAGGGGGAAGGGGGTGGGGGGGCATGGAGTCCTGGGCGAGCCGTCCGAGCGGCCGCTTCATCGCGGCTCCCGAAGGAATGGACAGACTGCTTTGGGAGCGGGTGATCGAGCTGCGCCTTGCCTCGCCGGACCTCATCACCAAGCAAGTGCATGCGAAGCTGCAGGCGGCCGAGCCGCAGAGGTGGGCAGAGCTCTCTCTCTCGGAGGTTCGCCGAGTCTGCTCAAAGCTCGCGAAGAAGGCGAAAGAGAACGGCGGCAGCGTGCAGCTCAAGCCGACGAACACGCCCGCCGAGTCTCCCACACCCGCTGAGCCCGCCGCCCTTACCGAGGTCACAGTCACGGTGCCAGGGATTGGCACCAACCATTCACTCCCGCATGACGATCGGTGAGCGCGAGACCACACTGTACCCACCCACTCACCCGGGCACAGCTCATTCCCGCCGCGCTTTTTGCCGTTGTTGCAGCGTGAAAAAGTTGGTTGCAGAAGAGTCCAAGCTAGGACTCGGTCGACGCATCTTCGTCCCAGAAATGTCCGTGCGCCTCACAATCGATGACGGTGCAGCTGCCGAAGGTGTTAGCGCTGGAGCCAGGGCAACGCAGAGTGTTCACGTCTTGATGGGAGTGACGCTACTTGACGCAGCGGTATGCGTACCCATCTCCATTTCAATGGCATCTCCATTTCGATTGCGTCGCATCTGAGCCTTGGCCAGTGGTCACTAGTTTGGCCTTGACATGCCCTGACTATGCTCTCACAGGGAGTATTCGGCTTCACATTGATAGACATGCCTCCATGTGCCTGCAGGCTATCCCTGTTGTGTGTAGCTACCTGGGCGGCCTAATGGCGAAAGAGATTACTTGTTGGGGCGACATTCCATTCATGCAGTTGTGGCCGCCCTTCGTGTTGCCCAACACTCACCATGGCTCAGGTTCTGTGTGTGTCGCCATGCGCGCTACCTTGGAGCCTGAGGCGCCCTTTCCCTCCACAAAGCAGACTGACATATTCCGGGGGACACTTGCCAGTGAGTTGTCGAAGCTGAGGATTGTTGTTCCAGTTAGTTCACAAGAAAGCAACGAGATGGGCTGTGGCAGACGAGACGATACCACTAAGACCGAAGTCTTGTCCAACGTTTGGAGCAATATTACCGGAGATGATACGTGTGGCAGTGAGGGCACAATCGAGCAAAACTTTGCAGACACAAAAGGTGTTACATCTACCATGCGCGTGTTGCCCATACTAGAGGTGGAAGACGAGGACGACGAGGATGAGACGGGCGTTCAAGTAGCTCTAGGGCCGTTGCTGTTGAGGGAGAGCGCTAGTGCTGAACACAGTCATCATGTTGCGTTCGCCAGGGCCTAAGCTCCTTGTCTGGCATAATGAATTTGATGACTAGATGCGAAATCGGTAGGGGGACGTCCAGGAGATCAGTGTTGCTCTGCGAGCTCAGCACCCTTGACACACAAGCGGAGATGGATACTTGGGCTGGCAGACCATGCTGCCAAAACCATCCATGTTTGGCCATGTCGAAACGCCTTCGGTACCAACTCGTCGCGATACCTCCCACCATAAGACGGGAGGAGGCTCGCGAATCGTGAGCTGGACATCCTCGACTCGTGGCATTAAAAACGCTCTTTGCGCCGCTCCGCCCGGGACGGTGTGCATTTTGGCCCCCCCACGCTGCAAATGTACATGGTTTCCACCCCAAATTATAATTACCGACTAAATTCAACCTACTCTTAGAGTAGGGGTCATGGGGGGGTGCCTCGTGCCCCTCCCCTCAGGCACTAACGCCCCTCAGGCACTAACGCCCCTCCGGGGGGGCGTGTCAGTCAAGCTCTCACGCCATGCCTTTTGGCGCACGTGCTAAGCAGTCAACTCACTCATCTAGACTCTCCCATACGGCACACTGCGACGCGTAATGCGTAATGCTTCGCCCATCCCCACTCCAAAGCGTACTGACTCGCCCCCACCATCTCTGAGCCACAAACTGACAGACGACTTGGACGGCCCCCGAGGCCGGCGGGGCGAGCGAGCGGGAGGCAGGGGGGGCCAAGGGCGAAGCCCCAGCCTCCACTGCCCCCATGAGCCGGCCCCAGCTGGCGCCAACTGGGGAACTGGGGAACTGGGGGGACCTGCTTGCCCGGTCCAGTGCCAGCCGAGGCCTATGCGATACAACGGAAACGGGCTTCTAAGTCGGTAGGGTTCGTCCCTAGCTAGCGACCTAGAATTCGGGTTCTCGTTTCGTTCCTTCTAGCCTGTTGGTCAAGTCTAGATCTAGATTCCAGGTTTCCTCCTTTCGGTTAATCTTGACCCAAAGGAGCCAGGTCGCCTACTGTCGCTTGCGGTGCGCTTGTCTCAGGCTCTCAGGGGACCTTGTGAAGGCTTGTTTAGCTTCTTGCAAGGCTTGTTGTTCCTCGTTGGGCTCCGGTTCTCTCTGGGGACTTGAACGTTTTTGTTGTCGTCCAGGCCTAAGGCCTGTTCTTCATAGGTTCTGCTTGGCCTAGTTAGGATTTCGTTTGTCTTCCCGCGTTTGGCGTTCGCGTTGGCGTGCGGAAATTTCCTCTCATATTCTCTAGGTCCGCTGCCCTTGCTTGGCTTGTAGGTTCTTGCTTCTTTCTTCTCGGTCAAGATGTTTGGCGAGCGAGTCGCATGTCTAGGATGGTGTGCACGTTTGTACTTTAATAAGGGGAAGGGGGTCCTTTAAGTAGAACTTATACCGTCTACATGGGGGGCGCTTGCGAAAAAAACAACCAATCCTGAGGTTGCACCCTCTCAGCCCCTCGTGCCAGAGCACGAGGGCGGTACCGCGTACCGCGGCTGTGTAGGGTCCCGGCCCGGAGGCCTTCCCCTTCCCTAATGGATCGTCCCTCTGGTGTGGTGTGGCTGGTGTGGCTGTGGGGGGTGATGTGGGTGTGCTGCTGCATGCTGGCTACTGCCAGCATGGAGGCTGTTGTCTCGCTGTTCTCGGTGGTGCGCGGGCGTGGCCCACTGGCTCTTGCGCCCACTTGGTCGGGCGGGTGGTCTTGGCGCGGTCGCTTCGGCGACAGGGGCGTGTCCACGAGTGCATCGTCCATCGCGGCGAGGGCAGCGGCAGCGATGGAGGGAGGCGGCGCGCGCTCCATGGCCCTACCAGTTTTACTGATAGCAGTTGTGGTTGTGGGCCAGGACGAGCGAACCAGGCGAGCTTGTGGCCTGTGGGGAAGAGAGTGGGTCAGCAGGGCTGTCTGCTCCTCGCAAGCCATCATGCATGCCAGGATGCCAGGAGCATGGAGCATGGGTGGTTCCTCCCCCATGGCCATGGCGCCATGGCCCATGGCAGGGAGGAGTGGAGGAGTGGAGAGAGTTTGGGGCTCGTGCCCCCCCCCATGGGCGAACTAAGTATAAACTTAGTTGTTAGTTGGTGTTTCGGTGTAGAGATAGAGATAGAGAGGAGAGAGGCGCTTAGGTTCCACGTTCCACTAGCACTACCCGACGTGCTCTACTTCTTATACTACTATAACAAAGTAAACTTCTCGACCTCAGCGTTGTGCCGAAGTAATGGGGGGAAAAGCGCTCTCTTTTCATCTGGCTCCGGATGGGCGGACGGAGGTGAGCTGCTTTGAATATGGATATGGGATCGATGCACGGGAGAGAGCGCTTGCCTCTTGTCCCCTGCGGCAATGAACAGCGCGAGATTCTATTGCTCTCTTGCACACCACAATCGAACCAGCCCACCTCGTCTGCCCGTAAAATGAACATTCTGAGGCGAGGGCTGTCCTGATGACTATGTTTGTTCTCTCTTTGCCGACGCGTGCACCGCCATCTACCTATCATTGCTTCAATCTCCTCTCCTTCTTCCACCGTCTCTCCGCTCTTCTCCCAACCTCGAGGCTGAGACCATCACCCACCATGCGATCCATGACCCAGCGTGTGATGCACATCCGCCACGACGGCAGCGGCGCTGACGCGGTACAGAGTGTTGAGCAGCCACCGCTCGCCTGGCTCTCGTCAGCATGCGTCCCTCATCCTGATTCTTGGCGCAGCGTGCAAGCAGGCTTGCTGACCTCCTCCGGTCAGTCACTCGGTTATTCTCGCGGTTCCAACAGTACAATTAGCCAGAACGGCATCATGCAGTACAGAGTTGTCGACAAGAAGGGGTGGTGTCTCGAATCCGCTCACTGTGCTGTCACTTCCCAGACTACGAGTGACTTGCAGAATCAGAGAGCCCATATTGGGCTGCCGACCTGTTATGCTGACCGGCAGGATGGAATGGTAACAGTACCGCTAAGGCGTGCAGTCAATTGTCCTTGCCCCGTGGTGCCGGCGGCAATTCCCTCGAATCGACGAGTGTATGTCGGAGCAGAATCCACTACGATGATGAACCTTTGCCAACCTAGCTGCCACATCACGTCTAGCTGTCTCACCGATCAACTGGCTCGGGAAAAGCAACCATTTAGCAGCGATGAGTTGAAAATTAAAATAGAGTGCAAGCGGAAGGCGATGGACGAACGCACGGGCGTTGGCGACAATTCAGACTTGACCAACCACACTGGTGACTATCCAAAGAAACGATACACAATATACTCCGCTGCATCAGGGTACTGCTCCAGGGTGCGGCACTTTCCAGCGAACGTAATTTCGCCCACGATGACACCAGTCGTATCGGCGCTTCGACTTTGTGACCACAATTGCAGTTTTTCGCCTATCACATCTGCGCCAATGGCGCACCTTTCACCTAACCCACTGCTAGGGCCGGCGCGAACACGGACTTGGGTGGCTGCAAACGGGTGCCCAGCAGCTTTGCATGATTCCGTAACCATGAATGATGCGGCACGACTAGCCAAGTCGCGGGAAGCGTGGCAGGCGCTTATGGTGCAGCTGTCTCGCAGGACCGGACGGAAGGCCTGGCTGCCTCCTCGCCATCTCGTCTTCAATGTGATTGATAATGGCGGAATGTTGCGAGACACAGCGACTCGCATCACACAGGAGTTTGTCTTGTGCTGTGCGGAGTTAGACAATGGCGGTGGGCGCATGCGGTGCCAGGCATTGGTGTCAATGCTGCTCCACGTTGGCCGCTCCTTTTTGGAGTGTGCTGGAGATGGCGATGGTGCGCTGACACCTCCGTAGTCTGCCGATACAATGATGATTGAACTCTAGCGCTTCCGCGTTGGCAACACGTTTCTTTCCTCCTTGGTATGCTGCTCTATCTAGTTTTCCACTCTCACTGTATACGGCGTACGTCACGCCTGCCAATAAAAGCATGTCTAAGATTGGGTCCCATGGCGGTAGGCCATGCGCCCCCTCCCACTTTCCCGACCCCCCTCCTGGGGGGCGGGAACCACCACCACCCGCACTCCATTAGGTGAGGATGTGGGGCAAATAAATCCGGGGGTTAGTTTGAGTTCGGGTTGGGGTTGGTCCTAGGGTTAGGGTCCCCGCTTCCTGCTAGTATAATAATAATAACAATCAGTATTCGTGGTGCTACTCTCGCTAGCCTTGCACCAACACGCCAAGCCACGACGCACATAACCGCTGACCGCACCAAATCCCAAGGCCAAGGCACAAACAAAAACCTCCCCCCTCGGAGCCCCTCGCGCCCTCGCAGGTGTCGCATTCGCGATCGACCTTTTTGTTTTAGAAGTTGTCTGCGTTTCTATGTCCCCTCCTTGTAGGCTAGCCACTAGTCACCGTCGCAGGATCCTACATTCATTCATTCGCCCTCTTTGCCGTCGCCTCCTTTGTCGCCTCCCTTGTCGCCTGCTTTGCCCTCCCGCATGGCTCACCTCCTTGCGTGCTCCTAGCGCTCTTAGGTGAAGCCGCGCGTTCGGGTATCGCCGGTGCAAGGAACCGCCCCCTTGTGTGACCCTTGTCCCCCCTCTGGTGTTGGCCGTGGATTATTATCGTGGCGCTGTTTTATTTCGGTCTTCATCAACTCACTTAGGGGTTTTCGAAAGATTCCTTCCTTATTCCTGTGCGTAAGCGTAACTGTCGCCCCGTCGAATCGTCCGTCGCCACGTCACTTAGACTTAGGGGGTTTCGAAAGATTCCTTGCTTATTCCTGTGCGTAACTGTCGCCCCGTCGGATCGTCCGTCGCCCCGTCGCTCTCTTGTCGGCATTCTCATTTCCTTGTTCGGTCTGCCAGTAGGTTCCTGTGCGTTCCGTGATAAGGATACGTAAGTGTGGGGAGTGTTGACGTGAGTGTGGTGCCGTGTCGTTAGTCCATCGGATATTATCCGTCTTTCGTCTGTCGTTCTTCGTTCGTCGCTCTCGTTCTCGTTCTCGTTCCCGTTCTCGTTCCAAGAGCCCACATTGTCGCAAACTACCACCACACCAACGCTCATGGGGGGCGACTTCAACTGCGTGGAAAACGTCGCGACCGACACGAAAGGACACGGACCGACACCATACGCGAACACCCACGGAGACAAGTGGAATGCCCTCGTCAGAAAAGCCAAACTTAAAGACGTGCACCGCACGATGAAACTAGACCCACACACGGGATACACACGACTCTCACACACCATTCACACGAGAATAGACAGAATATACCACAGCACAGCGACGGACTCGTTCCAATGGCACAAGCTAGGACCTAGCCCAGACCTATTCTCGGGCAAAGCCGCCTCCGATCACCTACCACTCCTAGCCGCCTTCGAAACCCCACAATATGTCCGTAACCGGCACTACGACTTGCCCATAGACTCGAAGATAATAACGGAAGATGGAGCCGTCAAGACAGTAGAAATATTGCTCAAGAGAGCGGACGCGAGAGCGAAAGCCAACGGAGACCTAGCCGGAGAGTGGACACAAGCGAAAACGCGCATAGCGGCTTTCTTAAGGGAAGCAACGGCCGCAAGCAAGACACCCGCCATACACACAACGCTCGAAAGGAGAATAGCCGAACTCAACATCCACCTCATCAAGAAGGGCCCGGACCCTAACCTCACGGAGCGAATAGCGAAAGCAAACCGAGAGCTCGCGGAAGAGCGAAGACATTTCCCAATAAGACACCTCAAACTACACGAACAAATCCAACAAGAGGATCTCCACTCCAAAGAATTCTTCAGAAAACTCAAACAAAGGAAATGGAAAGGAGCCATAAGCGAACTCTACAAGACGAAAGACTGGGAGAACCCACGACACGACGAACGTGAGACGGTTACCTCGGACGCGGACATACGAAAAGAATTCAGGAAATACTATGTCTGGCTATACTCGCCGAAAGCCTCGCAGCGCACACCCGAACTTGAAACCACGCTTTCCGACCGCCCCCTACACGATCTTGATAGGCGCAAGTTAGAGGGTCGTATCACGATCGACGAAACCACCCAGGCCATTAGGAGCATAGGCCCCGGGAAAAGCGCGGGCCCGGACGGCATCCCGGCGGAAGTATATAAGGCACACGAGGGCATAGTGGCACCGATACTAACCGAACTCTACAATCAATCCCTAGACACGGGCCTCCTCCCATTCACCATGAGAGAGGGGGACATAATATTGCTATACAAAAAAGAGGACGCACGAGACGGCACGAGGGAAGGCCGAAGAGTCGACCGTCGGGGATCGGTGCACGCCGCCTGCCACTGGAAACCCCAAGTACTGGGCCCCTAAGTAGAGCACGAGGGGACGAGCCGCAAGGCGAGTGCGAGGGAGTGATAAGGGATGCGGGCGCGGCTGTCATATGGAGGATGTCGGGGTCGCGCGCGCGATGAGAACATTAAGAAGTTTTTTTTTTATTTCGTTCCCGTTCTCGTCCCTCGTTCTCAACACTACCTCAGTACCAAAAACCTCTCCAATCCCTCAGCCCCAGCCTATCCACCGCCAATTGCCCAGCCATGTCCGCTCCGTCGTCGCGCTCGCCCTCGCCCAAGCCCAAGCCCATCCTCCCGCCTTCCTCTGCTGAGGAGGTGGTCCAGCCCGCCAATTCATCACCCCCGGCCATCTCCGCCGCGCCGCCGCGCCTCCCGCCGATCGTTTCCCTTCCGTATCATCGCATATCGAGCCAGTGGTCATGCTCGATCCGTCAGCAGGCAGGCCCCCGGCTCCCGTTAGCCGTTAGTTAGAACTCCCAGTTAGAAATCCCCACAAGCTCATTTTGGGTGAAAACCCAACTAAGTTTATACTTGGTTGACCCATGGGGGGGCACGAGCCCCCCCCTCTCTCCACTCCTCCCCTGCCATGGGGGAGGAACCACCCATCCTCCTGGCACGCCTGATGGCTTGCCAGGAGGCCACTGCCCTACTGACCCACTCCCTTCCCCACGGGCTCGCCCCATTCGCCCATCCTGGCCCCTCGTGACCAGCCCATCGCTCCAACCCCCCCTCCCCCCCTGGTCGACAGTCGACAGGCAGACAGGTGCAGATTGGGGGCCCCAGAGGCTCAGGAGCGCCAGCGAGGGAGAGGCAGGGGAGGCCAGGGCCCAGTCCCAGCCTCCTCTGCCCCCAGAGCTGGCCTCCAGGAGCCTCCAGGGGTCGCCAGGGGCAGTTGCAGGCCTGCCGCAGGCGCGCCATCGCGCGTGCCGCAGGAGAGGGGAGAGAGAGCGCGGAGAAGGGGGTGGGCGGAGCGAGGGCTCCGCTCACCGAAAAATAGGTAAGTCCCGCACCTGTTTACAGGATAAGTCGGGGCTGAGACCGCCGCCCACTCGGAGACACAGGAGGAAGGGGGGGAATGATCACCGGGGGGAGGCGCGGGCCACCGGACCATATCTAAGCCCTTCACCCCTATCCCCCTAGTAGTGCACGGGGGGAGTCGCCTTATGGCGGGGGGAGAAGGGCCGGGGAAGTGGGGGTGTAGAAAGTTTCCTACGTGAGTAGAAAGTAGAGGGTCCACGGCCGCGTGTGCGGTGAGACTATTAAAAGGTTTATTTATTTTGGGTGAAAACCCTGTAAGGTGTTTAACATACGGTAAACGACTCACTAGGCACCAGGTACTAGGTAGACCAGCGTAGGGAGTGTGAGGGGACCTGGACCTTGACCCGGACCGGGTTATCGGAGATGGGAAGCGCGCGCGCGCCCCCCCTCACCCTCACACTCTCTGTGATTGTGATCTGTGAGTGTGAGTGCAAGGCGTTCACTCCTCAATGGCGAATGGCGAATGGAGGGGGGAGGTGGTACCAAATGGAGGCAAACGACCTAAGATCCCAGTGTCTCAAGCATATGGATCCATACTGATATGGGGCTAAAATTAGACGGGTATGTTCCGATGGGGGCTCGATTACTCAGACATCGCGCATGGGGGCCTGGCGGTTTGTTATAACTTTATGAAATCTCGGCATTTGTGACATAAATAGACATATTCACCTATAAATTACAATGGGAGGGAGGAGGGGGATAGGGGGAGGTGGGGGGAGAGGGAGGGAGGGAGGGAGGAAGTAGGGAGGGAAAAGGAGAAAGAGGGGGGAGAAGAAAAGAGAGCAAGAGCGAGAGAGGGGGAGAGAGGGGGGGCGGGGGCGGGGGGGGGCGAGGAGGGGGAGGGAGGGAGGGAGGGGAGGAGAAGAAGAGAGAGAGAGGGAGGGAGGGAAGGAGAGAGAGATACGGAGAGAGAGAGAGAGAGAGGGAGAGAGACGTAACAGTCTTTCTCACATGGTCGAGGAGAGCGCGTCGGAGGAGGCTGGCCTCGAGCCACTGTGCGTGTACGCACGGCTGCGACCCCCTGCAGGAAACTCGCGCGGTGAGGTGCAGGTGCGTAGCCGCTTCGGCCAGAATAAGGCGGTCCAATGCCGCAATCTCGAGTTTGCGCTAGACTGGGTCTTTGACGAGGACGTCTCTCAAGAGGAGATCTACGAGATGGCTGCGAGTGAGCGGATCGATTGGGTGCTCTCGGGCTACTCGGCAACGATCATTGCATACGGTCAGACCGGCTCAGGCAAGACCCACACCATGATCGGGCCCGAGGCGGTGATGAGCACGCTCAGTCTCCAGAGCGCCGACCCCGAAGACCTTGGGATCATCCCACGCGCCTGCATGCAGCTCTTCGATGACTTGTGCCATCGCGAGGCGCAGATCTCCATCGTGGTGCAGTGTGGCTATTTGGAGGTCTACAATGATCGACTGAATGACCTGTAAGCATGCGGCCGGAACTCCAAACCACCAAAGTTGGGATGCACGCAGGCGTGGCGCATGGGATTGCCAGATGTGTCCGCTTTATGTCGTGAACCTCTTACGCAGGTCTTCCAACTCTTCCTTTTGGTCAACAGGTTGGGGGACGGCCGCAATCTCAAGCTGCGCGAAAGAAAGCGTGGCTTGGCAGTCGAGGGCCTTACGTTTGAGTTAACCCCGACCGCAGACGATGTGATGAGCGCCTTGTGGCGTGGCAATGGTAAGCGGACCGTTGCAGCCATGAAAATGAACGCACGCTCGTCGAGAGGTCACGCCATCATGTATTTATACGTTGAGGAAATCAATGGTGACGAGGGCAAGCGCGTGGGCAAGCTCACGCTCGTTGACTTGGCGGGAATGGAATCGTCTAAAAAATCCTTTGCCGTCGATGGCCCATCCAATGACCCGAAGCGGCGTGAAGAGGCCAAGCATATCAACACCTCGTTATGCGCACTCGCTTCGGTTATCGCTGCCCTCTCTGCGGCCTCCACGGGGCAATATAGTGCGCACGTGCCCTATCGAGACTCGAAGCTCACGCGCTTGCTGCAAGACTCCTTAGCTGATGGCTCGACGAAGTCGGCCGTTTTCGTGACACTACGCACAGAGCCTGAGAATCAGGAAGAAACAATTGCGACGCTTCGCTTTGCCCAGCGAGCGAAGGCCGTCCAGGTCCAGGTGCGTCCTAACATGGTAGAGGCTTCTCTTGATTGTCACAAACTGCAGGCGGAAGTTAAAGAAATGAACCTCGAATTGGCAGCTGCAAGGCGGGTGATCAGCAACTTAGAAGTAGCACTTGCGAAGGCGGAGGCGCAGGCGCGCGATCAGATGAGCATATCGCGCAGGGGTTTCTCTGTGCCTCATGGCGGGGCATTGTCGCCGCCGGCCCTTCGCGACGGCACTAATGAAGCGGCCGTGTCCCTCGGAGCAATTGCGGAAGGTGGTGCCGCGTTGGGTCCCGCTGGAAGCTCGAGTGCAGGTGTCGCAGGGCGCACTCCTGAACAGCAGATAATGGCCTCGCTTGAGTTGGAGGTGGCTTATCTCCGCGGAAAGAATAGGCAGCTACGCGCCAGGAGCGTCATGCAGCGCTTTATGAATCTTCAGCTAGAGAGTAAGTGCACGTCGACGGAAAGGTGAGGGTTACAATCCCATGAAACGCAACTCGCGCGAAGGAAGCGGGGCACCCGTGCGAGGCGCTATAGAACAATATGTCCATTGGCTTTACTCCGACTCCTTGGCTGGCCGATTCTCCTGTTCGCAGGCAGCGTGGCGAGCTACAACTTAGAATCGATGAGATGGAAGATGCTCTTGAAGACCGCGATCGGAAGATCGCAGAATTGCAGATGGAATGTGGACGCCTCCGCGTTGCCGGAATGCAATTCGGGGGGCACTCACTGTCGCGTCCAACCTCTAGGGATACGCACCTAAACGAAAAAGGTGGCGAGGCTGTCCATTTCGCGAAGAAGATTGGCGTCGCAAATCTGGCCTCCTCGATGGGCTTTTCCGGGTCGGTACACAAAAGCGCGTCAGTACCCGGGTTGCACGAGTGGAGCGCTTCTACATCCAAACGAGGGAATCGTAGGCAGTCGCTTCCAGCACCGTTGGGAGAAGACGGCGATGAGTTCGAGCGCTTTGCGCAAAAGGCGAGGGCGCGGAAGCTCGCTTTGGCCGCGCGAGGGTTCGAGGTAGAAAATGTTTTCATCGATCAACTTTTCGATGACGCAAAGGTGCTCGATCACGCTGCAGGACACCCTTGCCTACAAACAGCTGCCCATGCGATGTGCGACAGTCACGCTCGGCCTAAATGCAAGCGTGTGTTTTTCAAGGTGGTTGCGAGCTCTCATTGAGTGCGCTCAACGCGTTGTACGTCTCATTGAATGCTTTCGCTTATCTTAGATGCGCGTGTGCTGCCCATACACAGACCCAAGGGATTGCCGAGGACAAGTGGCATGACTTTCTCTTGGCCGAATTGCCATCGCCACGACGTGAGCAAACGGATGTTGAAGATACTCACTCAGGTGTCGTACCGCATGGCGTTATTGATCAACTGAGTGCGTTCACCTGATGCGCCGACTGAGGGATTGGTGTTACTTTAAACTTGCGTCATTCAGTCTTCACTTGACGTCTCCCTCATGCCTGCACTGGATATCGCCGTGTGGGTTGACCTCTCGGCATCTCTTATTGTCGCAGATGTAAGCATTTCCAACGCACAACGCCAAGCTCGTGAATCGCAAGGAGCGCCCGCTGCCGTGCTGACACGCATCAAGTCCTGGTGGACGCGATCGGAATCGAGCGCCAACCTTGATGTTTCCGCGGCCAATACTATCAAAGACGATCAGACCTTCACAGGCCCACGCTCATCAGGGGCGGTGGGCTCCGCGGCGGCGATTTCTCGTGGAGCTGGGCTTGATCCTGCCATGGGAATCGTCTCGAACCATCCGCCCCAGCGCCATGCATGCTGGCAAGCGGGGGCGGGTGCGCCTGCGGGTTTGGGGTGTTCGCCATCGGCCCGGGCTTTCTTGGCTCCTGTAGGGACTTCCGAAGCTTCTAGCCAGGCTCGCCTTGGCGCTGTGCAGAGTGCAGCACTGGGCGCGGCCGATGCGGCCAACGCTGCCGCTGAACAGGCTCGACGTGCGGTACAAAGACAAAGATCGTCCCAGCAGTCAGCTGCCATGGCATCGCTTGCCGGCTCGATCGCTGCTGGATATATACGGCGCGATAAGCCTCCCGAAATTGGCGGCCCTCGGATGTTGATTCGTGAAGTCCAACCAACTACCTATGATGGCTATCAACGAACGTTTGAGAGAAAACATCCTACCATGGCGGTGGTCGCTAGCGATTTGGGGACATTCTCCAGCGCGTCTTCCAGGGGCCCCTGTGACAACGTGGCAATCGGAAGTGCAGGGGCGCATCCCAGGCGCGTTCCTCCCATAGAAGACGAGCAAGGTTACAACTGCCGTTCGATCGCTTCCCTGTATTCCTCGCACATGGGCGGCGGTGGTTTGGAGAAGCCGCACGAGCAGGGTTTGGGCACCGCAGGCAGCACAAGAGGCTTCCACACCGAGTCCCGCGATGGAGACGTAAGCATCCAGCACCACGTCCACCCCGATGAGTTGGCCGCTGAAATCGCTGCGGTTGAAGAGGAAATACGCAGAATCTCGCTGATGCGAGGAACGGCAAACCAAGGATAGTGGGATTAGTCTTAGCCGATAACGTAAGCCTAAAATCCTAAAATTGAAAGCTTCAACAATTTAGTGATAATTGTAAGTGATGCTTTAATTATTAATTTAAAAATCTTATCAAAAAACTATCGTTTGAACTAGAGGGTGCAACCTCAGGTTTGGTTGTTTTTTTTTGCAAGTGCCCCCCATGTGGACGGTAAAAGTTCTACTAAAGGACCCCCTTATTACAGTACAAACGTGCAGCAAGGCGATTTGACCGCAGAAAAGGGGACATCGCAGCCAAGTGCGCTCACCCGGGCGGGGAGCAAGAAGGTCTTCAGCGAGAAGCAATCTTTGAAGCTGCGGGTTCCCATGCTTGTGAGCGATGCCGGAAAGTCCAGGGCGTGGAGAGCACGGCAGCACCTGAACGCCTCATCTTCAATGACTTGCAGTCCGTCCGGGAGAACAATCTCTTGCAGGTGCGAAAAGCAAAAAAAAGGAATTCTTGTGGATTGTGGTCACCCCGGGGGGCACTTGGATCGAAGCGTGCGACGACTGCGTGCACGTGGGCATCCAGCCAGGGATGATTGGAGGATCTTCGTCTCGGGGTCGTTTCTTTGACATGAGAAGCAAGTGAGCACGGGGCGAGGGAGCGGGCACAGGCCAGCGCCAGGAGCGGAGGGGGGAGAAGGGCACGCGGACGGAAGGGGGCGGGGCGAGGAGGAGGGGAGGGCGGAAGAGAGCAGGGCGGAGGGGCGCGGGGCGCTGGGGGAAAGAATGCCCCCCCCTCTTCTGACACCCTTCTTCTTTCCCCCGCGCCCCCTCCCCCTTCTGACACCCCTCAGTCTGACACCCCCCCTTTTTTCCCCCGCGCCCCTTTTTGGGAGCGCCCCCCTCTTCTTCCCCCCCCCCTCTTCTTCCCCCCGCGCCTGGAAGCCCCCCCCCCCCCCCTCCCTCGTCTTCCCCCGCGCCTGGGAGCCCCCCCCCTCCCTCTTCTTCCCCCCGCGCCCTCTTATTGGGAGCGCCCCCCCCCCCTCTTCTTCCCCCCGCGCCCCTCTTATTGGGAGCGCGCCCCGCCCCGCCCCCTCCCACTCTCCCTCCCGCTTCTTGCCTCTCCCCCTTGTCTCTCCCTCTTGTCCCAGGGAGCATTCCGCCCTTAGCGAACGCGGCGCAGATGACCAACCCAGCGTACATGGAGGTGCTCCTCGAGCAAGATAGCCTCAGCTCGGCGTTGCGCGAGTGGGACGTTAAAAAGGCATATAATTACGCCACGTCGGCCAAATCTGATACGCCCGAAAAGCAAAGGTGCATCGCGCTGTTAATCAATTGCCGTTTCGGCGCAGAGCACTCACAGCTCGTCGTGGACGGCACTCGAGGCGATGCGAGTGCAAGCAAGCATCGTCGAGCTGCCCGAGAGCTGCTTCTTCGAGTGCACCTCGCTTCAGACCATCTCGCTTCCCCCGACCGTCCTAGTGCTCGGAAAAAACGCACTGGCCCACTGCACGGCCCTCGTGGCGGTCTAACTGCCGATCGAGCTGCGCGAGATTGGGGAGAAATATCGCGAATACTGCACCGAGAGTCTGCGAACGCTGCAAGTTCGCCTTTCATTCTACTCGCATGTGGCGTATCGCCGGCGCCGCTGGAAAATTTACTTGAAGCAACAACAAAGCATTTCGCGCCTGTTTAAACGCATTAAAACAATGCAACCTACGTGCGACAATCGACCAATGCTGCTAGCTTACGGCGCATGGGGACTGAATGTGCACATAATGACGACGGGTCGCAAAGGTAACCCTCCTGCGCTTGGCATCGGAATGGCGCGCATGCTTGCAAAGCGCTTTCGAGTGATTTGGACACCTGAGTATTTTACGTCAAGAACGTGTGTTGCATGTGGCTCGGTCTGCACTCGCTGCCCTCGCGTAGAACGCCAGCGACAGAATGGAAGACCAGGGCGAGTGCGTGAAATTCGCGGCTTACGCCAATGCAGCAACAACGAGTGTGGCGCCACTAGCATGACGCTTGGTGGACTTTTTAATCGCGATCGTCAAGGAGCAATCAACATTGGACGCAACCTTGCTCTCGCATTAGTTAGACGGAAAGCCATTTTTTCGCGCTCCGTCCACTCCGGCTGAAATTGAGGACTTCGAGCTCAATGTGAAGATGGACGAATGATATTTCAAACCAAAATGATTGCAACATATTCCTGCCACTGAACAGTGCCAATACACCGTCTAACACACCAAGTCTCCACTTTTACCGTACCCCTTCAACATTCAATGCCTGGATAGCAGGATCTTTAGAGCTTGTCGCGTTGTGTGGGCACTTTTGTGGGTGTTTGTGTTTCGTGACGGGTTTTAGAAGAAGAGGCGAACGCGGGTGGGGAAAGAGGGGCCCAGGTCAATGGCCGTGCGCTCCTTCCATTTTTTGACACACACACACACACACACACAAAACTTCACAGTGATGCCCGCTGGACGACCGTCTTCGATCGCGCCGGCGCGCAACATGGCAGCCAGCGCCACGCGCTTCCCACGAGACGATCCACAAGTGCTCCCACAAAACTTCAATGGGCAACGCTGTTCGGACACGAACCTTCACAGCACATTGATAGAAGCACCGCATCCGGGCTGGTCAGAGGGATGGGCTGGCCGGCTGGCCACGACAGGCGAATCAGGCGTGTCTATAGGGAGAGGAATGGGTCAGCAGGGCAGTGTGCTCCTGGCAAGCCATCAGGCATGCCATGAGAGTGAGTGGTTCCTCCCCCATGGCAGGAGAGGAGTGGAGAGAGAGGGGGGCTCGTGGCCCCCCCCCCATGGCCGAACTAAGTACTAGTATAAACTTAGTTGACAAACACTCATCGAAGAGCGCCCGAGCATCTCCGGGGATAACTTCCAATAATCTTCCAAGCAGTATGCGGGAGCGTTTCTATTCGTCAAGACGCCCGCTCCCCGAGGCGGCGCTGATATCCTTCAATCAGCTCGGTGAGTCTACGGATCTCTGCAATTTGAGCCGAGCTCGCCTCGCCCATACGGCAAACATCCTCGCGTGCGCGGTCACGCTCAGCACACGCTGTTGCCACAACACCGGACATGCGGTTTAGCTCTCCTCTCAGTGTGTTCCCGTCAACTCCAACAGGACTGATCGTGGCAGCAGCACGCACAGCGAGCTTTTGGGCATTCTCCACGTGAGAGAGGATGGCCAACAATCCGCTAGTGCCGTCGGCACCTCGGAGCCATGCTTCCGGCTGTGGTAAGCCGAGCTCCTTGCACTTGGAGCGCACGCTCCGCACATACTTGTGAGCGTGCGGCACCTCCTTGAGGGCACGCTTTGCTGCTGCCAGTTGCGACAAAAGCTGTGCAGGAACGATTGAGTCAACTGATTGAGACGTTTCACCTACTCCTCGTGGCCTAAGTGCGTTAGAGGCAGCAGCAATAGCCCGATCGGCAAGCTCCACCTCCGACCTAATGACAGCAGATAGGGATCCGAGACCGATCAAATAATAAAAATGCCAAGACTAGTAGGCGAGGGCGAAACATGCTTGGCGCCGCCCATCTCGTGCCGCTAAACCAAAGGCTGAAGGGCACACAAGGGAGCAAGCATCCTTACCCAAGCCACGCCAGATCGTCTGCTCGTAAAGTGCCAAGGCGCCATCGCGGATCGATTTCGTCAAAAGTCGACGATGGATGGCGCTTCAGTGTGGCCACAGAAGCGCTCAACTCCTCCGACGCTGCTTTGGCGGGGGGGTGTCTCGTTCCTACCCAATCTGAACGAGAGCTGACGATATTACCAACCTTGTCTAGACGGAGCTGAGTGGTTCCCAGAAGCGACTTCGTAACCTCGGCCGCAATGCTATTCAGACGGACAGACGCATCAATAGGCAGTACTACCAGCGAATGAAGGCGCGCACAACAGTTGAGCGCCTCGAGCGTCTCTTCGAATTTGGTGCGTACATTGGCAACTGTGGCTTTGCATTGAACAGCTCTGCCAACAGGTTGCAAACGCACACTGGCACTCGAGTGAACCTGTGATTTCAATGCGTCGTACACACGAGTAGCAGCCTCGGTAGATGCGTCTGCGTAGGCGGAGCCAATCTGAAAGAGCCGAACAGCAGTTGTCTGGTTTGTCCACGCCTGCGGCGAGGCCTGCATTGACTCTCGCGCTTGCGCCAGCACGCTCTGCAGCCGCGGCACATCGATTTTCGCCGCAGACTGCGTGGCACCTAGAGCCTCGTAGATCTCACGTGCGAGTACATGCTCAAGACTCGTCGGCGCTGTCAGTTCCTGCGCGCTCAGCAGGATCTCCCTGCTCCTACCAAGGCCGAGCTCAATGCCCGCAACGCTCGAGCCACCGCTCGCACTCATCCTGCCAGCGAGCGGGGCCTCAGCAGAGGCCCTCGTCGAATATCTGCTATCGACAGAGACCGACGAGAGCGCTGCCGATAAGAGCTCTGCCGCCTCGGCCATCGCAGCCAGCAGAGAGAGAGGGGGGAAGCCGAGGGCTGGCGACTCCGACGGCGTGCGGCTCCAACTTGATGATACTACTAGTAGTAGATAGAACTCGCGGCTGACTAATGACTAAAAGAAGGACAACAACAGACACCAGAGAGGAGAAAAGAGGATCGTCTTTTGTTGTAGACACCTCAGTCCTACTCTGCGTGTGGCAACGTCAGCCTTGTCTGAAGTCACTGTATGGCCGTCACGAGCGCTAGACGCACGATGTCACCTTTGATCTACACAATGCTGCTATGCATTCACGGACCACCATACGGGTGGATCAAACATGGTACCCTGTCGCCTATCGTATCCGCGATCGACTCCTTACTTTTAGAATGGCTGACCGACCAGCTGACCCGCGCTCTTTCGCATAAGAACCTTTCCCATCGCGTTTCCTCCTGGCTGTCTCGCCTACTTTGCACTTTTGTCTCCTTGCACAATACACGGCGCACTAGAACGCGTCGTCGATCGTCGATCAACCAGAAGCCAGAAGCCAGAAGCCAACCAAAAGGTGCGGGCCATCAAAAGTCCCGGTGCAACACTGCACCACTCGAATGAGGGAGAAATTATACCCCCGCATACATACACATTATAATTACTAGGGTGTTTGACCCCCCTCCCTCCGCGCCTCGTGATCACAGCAGGGTGACTTGCACCTTGAGCTTCCTCAGTTGTGAGAGCAGTGGCTGGCTCTCCGCGCCAATCGGGTTGCACGAGAGGTCCACCGACGACAGCCGAAAGCTCCGCGCAAGCTCGCACAGGCGCTGCACGCCCGCCGGTCCGATCCGGTTGCGGTCGAGGATGAGCGTCTGGGTCCTCTGACACGCTCCACGCTCCAGCCTCAAGCACGCGACAGGTGACAGACCATGTCCAAGTGTCCAAGGCCTCGTCGGCCCCGGCCTCCCGGCAGAGTACCGAATATGTACTGTGCTATATGTGGCTATTTATACACGGTTATAACTTCTATCTTGTTACCAATGTTGTGCGCTAACACTTCGATTTGGAGCTTGCGCTAACACTTCCCAAAACGACCGAAGAAGGGCCAAAATCGTGAGTTATTATTACTATTAAAACAACCCCCCTGGTTGTTTGCACTGCAATGATTCTGCAATGTTATGACACTCCGAGTACACTCCCTCAAGAGGGCTGTGTCTTGGATGGTGCCGGGCCAGCCCCTCGTGCATGAGCACGAGGGCGGTACCGCGGCTGTGTAGGGTCCAGTCCCGGGGACCTTCCCTATTGGAGCGTCCGGCTGGTGTGGTGTGAGGTTGGTGTGGCTGTGGGTGGTGGTGGTGGTTTGGGTGTGCTGCATGCTGCATGCTGGCTGTTGCCAGCATGTGTGCTGCTGTCTCGCTGTTCGTGGTGCATGCGCGGGCGTGACGCGGTGGCTCTTGCGCCCACCTGGCTGGGCGGATCGTCCTGTCGTGGTCGCTTTGGCGAAATAGGTGTGTCCATCAGGACTTCATCCAGCGCGGCAAGCGGGGCTGCAGCGGGGAGGGAGGCGGCGCGCGCTGCCATGACCCTATCGTTTTAACGATAGTTGTCAAGTCTCACACGAAATGAGTACGAGAACATCATCAACATGCAACATGGCGGTCAATGATCAGGGCAAGTGTGTCGCAAGTCGCGAACCCATAGTGCCATGTGTGGCATGAAAGGTCGGAATTGAATCTCGACTTGGACTTGCTGTTGCTGTGCAACAAAGTTTGACCAGCGACTTGAGACTTGACTGCAAGCGCAAGCGGCCAAGGGCGGTGTCATAGTAGTGATAGGTAGTGCCGTGTCAGCTTTATCTAGGCGGTAGGCGTTAGCCCCGTATCTTCAGATTTTTTTCCTTGGGCAGAACGAATGTTATGGCGCGTCTGCAGGCGCCCACAAACCACCTATCTCTCACTACAACCGGAGTGTAAGTGTAAGGTCGACCTCGGACCTTGGCGCCCTTTCTCCGTTTTAATACGATTTCTTTGGTCCTCTTTACGCACTGCACGAGAACACAAGCACGCACGCACGCACACATAGATGATGATGCCACGTGATACGTCTTTTCTAGCATGTACACATACTCATACCTGTACGTTGCCCCATTGATGCCGCCGACCTCAAGTACCTCCCACAGACTACAGTGTTATGCACGCCAGCAAGATATGGAAGATCACGTCTGGAGAAGGAATTTCCACCGTGGAATCGTTCGAGGCGCTGCGATAATCTGGCGTGAAGATGGGCTCTAGGCTGGGGGCGCGCATTGGAATGCACTCTTCCCGGGGCGCGTAATGTCCACGTCATCCACGTACGCGCCCTTCGACAATTGTGCGACAGCAGTCTGTTGGGGGGGGGAGATCTTAGCGCAGAAATCATGAAAGCCGCGGAAGGAAGCGTCAATAAAGCGACTTAGTCGACCTCAAAGCACAGCCAACGACGGTTGCAGACTTGCTGCACATGAGGCTGTATGTCGCACCATCTGCCCAATGCCAGCCTACTTCTTGGCGGCCCGTATCGCAGGGGCGGCCTCGTCCGCAGCGCGCTTCTTGTTGGCCAGTTTGTCAGCATACTTCTCGATGAAAACCTTCATCGTGCTCTCCATCGCATCCTTGAGGGTCGTCTTCGGCTCCCAGTCAAGCTGCTTCTTGATGAGCTTCATTGATGGGATCCTCAAGTCGGAATCCTCATACCCCTTGCCGTAATACTCTTCACCCGAGATCTTCACGGTGGTGCCCTTCGGCTTGCCTGTGATCCTGGAGTACATGTCAATCATAAGCTCGGCGAGATCCGCGATTTTGATGTTGTTGTCCGGGTTGCCGACATTGAACGTATGGCCCACCGACTTCTCTGGGAACTCAATCATACGGACGACCGCCTCGCACGCGTCCTCCACGTAGCAAAACGTGCGGAATACCTCGCCGCCATTGACCAGGACCAGCGGATCACCCTTCATGAGCGCGGTCATGAACGAAGCGAGTACGCGCGGCTGCCCATCGTCCTTGCCGTCGACACCCGGGATGTAGTCCATGCGGGGACCAATCCAGTTGTACGGCCTCACGATCGTGAACTTGAGCCCATTCTGTGTGCCATGAGCGTAGATGAGCCGCTCAACGAGCTGCTTGGCGCACGCATAGCACCAGCGCTGAGCAGAGACGGCACCCATGATCATCGGCGTCGTCTCCTCATCTAGGAGCCAGTTCTTCTCGTCATTGCCATCGAGGCCGTATGACTTGAGGGTGCGACCGTACACCTCGCACGTGGAGAAGTGGATCCTGCGAGCCGACAGCCGCAAGGATCAGCAGAAGCGCCCGCCAGGTTGTGTGAAGCGGCGCATTAGAGCCGCCAAATACACCGCGAGCCGCGCATAGTTGCCTACGTACGGATGCGGCTACGCATCCGTGCGCAGCCGGGGCAGGCGTGAGGACACTTCGCGGGGCACTGCGCACAGGTGCTTATTGAGCTCAACACAGAAGTTGATGCAGTCCTGGGCGTCGGTGAAGTTAGAGTTGATGGTATTGACCGGCTGCTTGATGTACTCGGATGGATTGCAAATGGCAGCAAGGTTCACCACCTGCGCCATTCGAGCAGAAGTGGAGGCGGCGTGAGCTGATTTTGCTGCTATGGCATGAGAGCTCTGCGCTGTGCGCAGAGACCGAGGCAGCGAAAGTGTCGACGCTGCGCACCGTGTCCGACCTCTTGATGAGGTCACGCAGAGCCTGGATTGCCTCCTTATCCGTGATATTCATCTGAGGGCGGATCAAAACTCGTCAGCCTCGCGGCGGTGCACTCGGTAGATCTACTGGGCGCTCAGCAGCGCCTCCCCCACGCGAGGTCCCCCCCTCTTCCTTCCCTGCTCCGCACTCGAGCGCGGGAGGTGTGTCGCGGCTGCGGGCGATGGTGAGTGCAGACCTGGTGGAACTCGAAGCGCGAGGCCCACTTCTTCTCGGCGCCGAGAAGCTGCTGGATCTTGTTGGGCGCGACCATGTCGACACCGATCACGTTCCAGTCCTTCTCTCGGATGATCTTCTCGAGCATGTGCGAGCCGATGAAGCCGGCGACGCCGACGATGCAGACGGTCTTGGGCGACATTGTGTGGTAGGTGGCCAGGTGGGACGGATGAAGTGGCTGGCGTGAGTGGCGAGAGAGAGAAGGGTGAGAGGGAGGGGGGGGGGGGAGCAGGCGCAAGGGCGGCGGGCTCGCGGCGGGCGCCCAGAGCGATGGAGGAGGGAAAGAAGAGAGGGGCGCGAGAGGATGGGGGGGGAGGGAGAACAAGAGAGAGGGGAAAGAGAGATAGAGAGAAAGAAGGAGAGAGAGGGCGAAAGAAGGAAGGGAGATGGGGACCGATTGCGAGTTGAGAGAGAGATCACAAGACAAGGAGAGAGAGAGGGAGGGTGGGAGAGAGTAGGGGGAACCTCCCCTTCCCCCCCCCCTCCCCACTCTTCCCCGGGCACACGCAGAAGAAGAAGAGAGCGACCAGTATCTATTAAACTTTCTCATCATAGGAGCACGCGGTCTATCGACGAGTTGATTGAGAGTCGGCACCACCGGAGAGAGAGAGAGAGTGAGTGAGTGAGTGAGTGAGTGAGAGAGAGAGAGAGAGAGAGAGAAGAGAGGGAAGAGAGAGAGAGAGAAGAGAGGGAAGAGAGAGAGAGAGAGAGAGTCCCCCATCTGCTGCGACGGCGAGATCCTCCTGCCACTTCGTCGGGAGTTATCGAGGGGGGAAAGCCCCGATGGGAGATACCGCAGGGGGAGGAGCTCCTCTTGCGCGTCGGCAGGATGGTTCACGATCTCGCTGACTCCGCCTACCAGGCCAAGCTCAAGCTCAAAGTTTTCTGAGCTTGAAGTCTGATCACGATGAAGTTGTGAAAAGGGCAGTGGGCGGTGGGGTAAAAAAAAACATCTGAAGTTCCTGGGCTACACACCTACTATATTGTCGGGATCACCCCTCACCATCCTAGATGGGAAATACGGTGCAGGGGCTTGCAAATACAGCCAAATACATATGTATTTGGCCTCCGGCCAAATACATTTCAAATACATTCGCGGCCTACAACCCAGGCCACGCTTCAAATACAGCCAAATACATATGTATTTGGTCTCTGGCCAAATACGGTAAATACGTATTTCCCATCTAGGCTCACCATCTACACCGCCCTTAACTTCCCTTTCCCCACCTCTTTCTCTTTCCCTGCCCCCCTTTCCTTTTTCTTCGGTTTCCGGGGTCCGGCCTTGGTGCGCTACCTAAGGCCTGGTTCGGAGTGCGGGGGCCGGGCAGGCCTTTTGAGTTATCTCTCTTGGTGTGCGTGTCCGCCCGGGCTCGCGTCATTCGTTTAGATGGCGCCGGGCCCGTGGCGTCACTGTCGAAGCGGCGTGCGTATGTCGCATTCGCGATGTCTCAGAGGCAAAAAGAAATAACAGTAAACAGTAAAAAGAACAGAGGAAGAAAGAAGAAGAAGAGTGAAAAAGAAGAGAAAAAAACCCAGAGTATATAGGGCGGTTCTCAGCCCTTCCCATCGGCCCTGGGTCGCGAGTTCGAGTCCGGACGGAGCGCTCTGCAGTTCGAGCCCCGCT